>NDFZ01005290.1:431337-486203 GCA_002192655.3 Mamestra configurata
AGGAACTGGGGCCGGGTTCCATATTAAAGTCTTCCGCTTCATCTTCCGATGATTCAGGAAAATCCACATCTGTCGAATCTTCGCTCTCGTCAGATTCTCCCACACGTATAATTAATTCCTCCGTAAGGACATCCACAATGTGGTCACTTTTTATATAACTTTCTTCTATAGATTTTACTTTGTCACATAGTTTTTTCCATTCCTCTGGTCCCATCAGATTCACTTTTTCTTTAATTAAATCTATAACGCAGCCAATATTCCACTTTACGTTTTTACTACTCACGTAACCCTTTATAGAGGCCCAAGCCATTTCTATCGGATTTAAATCCGGATGGTACGGTGGGAGACGGAGAACATCGTGACCATTTTCCATCAAAATTTTGTCTACTGAGTATTTCTTTAAACGAGATTTGTTATTTTTTATTATATCGTACAATTGAGGTTTCAACATATTGGAATCAAAGCTGATTCCATTTTTGGTAAGCCACGCTTGCATGTCGGATTTTCGGGAATTAGATGTCGGAGCCATATCATATTCTTTATTGTGGTATGGGGCGTTGTCTACCACAACAACGGAGTTCGGTGGGAGATTGGGTACCAATTGAGTTCGAATCCATTTCTGGTAATTTTCAAAATTCATGTCGTCATGATAATCTCCTGATTTTGTGCCCGACTTGAAAGTTAATAATGCATTGGGCACAAATCCAGCCTCTGAACGATTACGACACGTTGGCCTTTTGATATAGGCTTTTTCAGACCTGCTGTAGAACCGTCACCCCAGCCCATGGGTTTTGCATGTGTAGCATGGACGTACGATTCGTCAGTATAAATGATTGGTCTATTTTCTCTTCGATATTCTTGGAGTTTTCTTAGGTAATTTATTCGTAACAACCGAATAGCTGATGTTTCTATTAAAATATTTCGGTTGTTTTCTGTTTTTTTCCACTTAAATCCAATTCTGTTTATTAATCGACCCAAACTTGTTTTGGATCCTTTAAAGTTAATATCTTGACTTAATTTTGCTCGTAATTTCTCTAAAGTTGGCAGTTCTTTTTCAGTTAAATGAAAGTTATGGATACATCTCTTAATTACCCCTTTGTCAAAGTCGTCAACGTCGGAGGCAGGGTTACGGCGCGGTCTCTTTTTACCAGGGGTTCTAAAAACCACTAAGAACGGCGAAGATTTACTTTCTTTTATAATTCTTTGTACTGTCGATACAGACGTCTTTGTTGCCGCGGCCGTTTTTTTGTAAGCTTCGAGTATTTTAAAATCTTGTGAAAAATATTGAAACACGTTGTACACCAAACGTCTCGACTGTCTATTCAAAGCATTGCCTTTTCCTTGCGGCATTGTGATGGCTTAAAATAGCAAATAACAATAACAAATCTCAACAAACAACGAAACTTAACAAATAAAAAACAATTTAAAACAAAGAAACACTTCTTTTCGACTGTACTCGAGAGCAGTGTGAGCGCGTCAACGCCGCGATAGACGAATAGCGACTGAGCGGCCTATCACGACACGCGTGCGCACCAATGGCGTCGCTCCGTCTTGACGCATTCCGCCTGCGCCTCACGTCGCACCTCAAAAGGGACCTATAATATGCCTTCTGCGCTGTGGTCATCTTTCGTGAATCTTATATGTGTATACGTTATTATGTAAAGAGGTCGGGAAAAATAATAAAAAAAATCATAGTCAAAATTATTGATATATTATAATAAAAAAAACACTATGTTGCCATTTAGCAACAATATGCTTAAACTACCTCAACTATACTTATAAGTATACATATTTATGTTGAATGGAATGCAGCAAAGCAATTTCTATTGTGTGTATGGCAAAGAGCAACCTTGCATTTGGTGCATTCTGTGCTCGAGTAGCCTTTGCATCCTGGTAGTTTGCATCTATTTTTGTTGGCACATCTTTGTTCATTATGGCCAATTCCATCAGTCCTAACATCTTTAGGTGGAACGGCTTTCATAGGTCCACGATGTTTCTTTGCTTCAAATTCTTTGTCGATACTACTTGAGGAGGGTCGTCCTCTTTTGTTTTCGGAACTTTTTTTATAATTACATAACGTCTCTGCCAACTCGGATCTGTACTCACCTAAACTAAGGCTTTTGTGGATCCCCCTTTGGATATTGGCTTTTTTATATAAAACCCATGAGTTTATTAGCCATATCAGTTATGTGATAAAATAAACGAATATACCATTTTCGACTTTTTATCCTAATCCTGTCTTCCTAAAAAGCTATCCATTAGGTCGACGCCTCCCATATGCGCGTTATAGTCTTTGATTATTTTCGGGCAGAGGATAGTGATCATCTTCTTTTCTTTTTTGTCGTATCTGTTGACTGAACCTACTGGTTCAGCACCGACATACGTAGAAGCCAATGTAACGAGCTTGTTATCCTTCCAATAGGTAACTGAAATGTCCACGCCTTCATAGTCGGCCACTTGCTCTTCATACGACCCTCGAGGTACAGAGTCTTTCATATATTCTTTTTGTGTAGGCAATTTACAGTTTTTACCGAGACGGTTTCTTTGGATCGTACCAAGAGCATATATGCCCTGACTGTCAAGGTAATGAAGCAAGGGAATCGAGGTGTAAAAATTGTCAAAGTAAATAATGTGGCTCGCACTTCGTGGGACATGGCGGCACAATCGAATGACCGTGTTTCCTACAGCGCCAAGATCTGGTTCGCCTGGCAGGTCGTCAAGGTCGTGCTTACCAGAATAAATTTCAAAGTTATATGCATATCCTGACAGAGAGCATAGTACGAACAGCTTGAACCCCCACTTATGCGGTTTATTCGGGAGGTACTGCTTCATGAAATGTCCTACTTTCGTAGCACACATTTGCTCATCAAGTGACAACCTCTGCTCATATGGGGCAACTCTTGTAAATGTTTTATTGAGATGTTCTACTAGAGGTCTTATTTTGTATAGACGATCGTGTTGAGGGTGACCAACAGGTTTGTGTTCTGCATTGTCATTGAAATGAATGACTGAGCGTATTTTTTCAAATCTGTTCAAATTCATTGTCTGCATTATATTGGGAAAACCATACTTTGACCAGTAAGATCTGACGCTGGGATAGTGATACACAGACATGAATATAATAATGCCAAGAAACTGGCGGATTTCTAACACATTTACAGGAGGGCAGTTGCTAATTGTCTTTTGGGTAATATATAAATTCGTCTCATTTACTATTTTGGTAAGTATATCCTCATTTATAATTTGGGAAAAGAATTCAAATGGCGTCTCTAGTTGTACCACGTCTGAGGGAAGATCTGATTTACCTAGAAAAGTAATACGATCGTCATTCCAATCCAGATGGCGTTTATTCCATATGAGATCCCTACTTCGTGTTCTCCAAGCAGCAACACCAAGAATACCAGCAACCGGTTGACTAGACGAAGGTCCTGGTACAGGTTCCGATGAAGTCCCTTCATGATGCTCTTCGGTAACTAGAGGAGGGTCACCTGAGATATTTTCATCTTCATGGTCGTCGACATCATCATTCTCCAGCTCATGCAATAATTCCCTTTCGCTCATATAGTAATCGATGTCGTTGTCATCGCCTATATCACTGCCGTCTTCAGAAACATAGCCGTCTTCTAAGGCTGACAGCATTTCCTCAATATCTTTGTCCCGCATTTTGCGAAGCAAGCTGGAAAATAATGCAAAATTACCCAAAACCCTCCACCACCAAATACTCAAAACCGGATGTAATCATAAGCGCTAAACGCATAATGTAGACTTTTGGCAACATAGCAATTTAGCAGGATATCGCATCATTCCAAGTAAATACTAAAGAAAATATAGAATATATCGATAACTAACCTTTTTCTTAGTCAATAACAATTTTTCCAATCAAATTAGCACCAACAGCAAAACAGAAATAAAAAATCAATTGGTCACAATTCGTAATCCACTAACTTTTTCACATCAGTTGACAATTATACAAACTGTCAAAAAATTCGCGCCAAAACCGACTTTTTTTTATTTCATTCGATAGTCTGGTTTTATGATATTTGTTACGTATCGTTCAGTAACACATAACTTTAACTCTTTGTAATACAAAAGTAAAAAGGGTATGATTACAAATGGCAACAATATGCATGTAAGTCTGCGGGTACGAAACTTGCGACGGCCGGAGCGACGGCGGGGCGGGGCGGTGCGGCGCGGGGCGAAGAGATAGCGGTGTCTTGCGTGTGTACGAAACAAACTTCCGCGCAGTCGCGCTCACGTAGTGTTGTGATAAACATGAATTCACGTCGAAGAGAACTATTGGAGCCCAGTCTCCTAATGAGAGAATTTTTATTACCTAGAGATGGTGTTCATCCAATAAATCAACGACGACGCAGTTTGGGAGAATTTTCTACACTTTATTACGAGCTACGTTGTTATTCAAGAAAGTTCTACAATTACACAAGAATGAGTATAGAGACATTCGATTATGTTTTACAGAAAATTAGAAGTAATCTGGAATCTAACATTTTCGGAAATCGTATAATCTCACCTGAACAAAAACTATTTTTAACACTAAGGTAAGTAGGTAAATAAAAGTAGATAGATTNTAATTGAATAATACTTTGTGTCGTCGTTATTTATTTCAGTTATAATTTGTTTAATTATCTGTTTACCCATAATCTCAATTATTTCCTCATATACTGTTTTTGATAAATATGATATTACAGGGTTTGGTCGCAGCTCTCGTTGTTCAATATGTTCACGTATGAATGGGTCGAATTCTGCCAATAGCTCTAGAGCACCCATAAAATTACCATTATGTGGAGAACCAAATACTTCCTCGGAACCTCTAAGTGCTAAGCCTCTTATACTCAGAAATTTTAGCACTGCAATAACCCGTTTTAGGACATTGTGATAATATTCTGTTTCTTTATTTAATTGCTCCTGAAGCTGCTTGTCTAAAACAGACTTATTTTCTTTTCGTGTCAACCACACTAACATTGAATTCTTATGTTCATTAGAATTTTCGTGATTTTCTAAACAAAATCCTACGTGTTTCCAATCAGAAAATCCGGTTGTGTATTGAGAAGGAGTTTTAGAAAAAAGTTTGCAAGTCAAACAAAAAACAGTACCAACCCTTTTTGAATAACATAACCAAGATCTTTCCAGTAATTGGCCATTTTTCATTTTTCTAGTGAAATACCTATTTGAAAAAGATCTGTTTTGTTCTTTATATTTCTTCATTGAAGCTGAATATATATTCTTCGGATCTTTATTTTGAAAGTCAGTCATTTCATGTGAGAGGACGAAATTAATAAAATCATTATTCAGCAAATCTGGCCACAAGCCCACGTCAACATATTTCTCAAACTCAAACTTAATATTTTCTAAATTTCTTTCCACTTCGGTATCGGTATTACCTCCCTTTTGCTGAACACCAATTTCATTTTCAGAGGAACCAGAGGGTTGCTGGAAGTCAAGATATTGCACATTTTCATCGTTGGTATTTTTTTTCTGGTTTTCAAAATCTTGCATATTTTCATCACTTGTATTTTTTTCCTCGTTTTGCGATTTTTTGCTTCCTTCGGTTAGATTTTCTTCGCATAAAATACCTTCCTTTACGTTTTTTAATGGATTTATAGCTATTTCATTCGCGTTTATATGTTCCGATTTAAAAAAAGTTTCAATTTTTGCGCATTTACTTCTTTCTTGTTCTCGACTAAACTGTAATTTTCTTTTTTCAGCTCCACTTTTATATTTTCTAGCAGACATATTGTAAAATAAGATATTTTTCTGAAAATAAACAAAGAACTGGATAGAACTTTTAATTTTAATACCTACTTTGTAATGAGTGTAGCAATTCACAAATTATAATTAAATATCGAACGAGTTTGATTCATTTAGTTTTGAAAACTGAAATAAAAAGTCATGTTTTATAATTCTTTTTACTTACCTACTGCCTATTAAAAGCAGGAAGTCTAGTTATGCTGAATACTTTCAATTTTAGTAAATTAAAAGAAAGGTCTGGTCCTTATAACTTTTAAGTTATCTATTACTTAGTAAACTAAACACACGCACTAAACACATTTCTAACAATAACAAAGTCAATTCGTTAATATAGTCGACTATAGCAGAAGTGCGGAAAAATAACAAAATTGCGTCGGGCGATAAGCGGAGGGAAGTCCCCAGTAATAGACAATACTATACACGGAATACACCGACCGAAAACAAGCGACAGGGAATTCCCCGTTCCGTTTGATAGATGCGCACTCGGGTTGATTGATCGCAGTATTGCCAACCTCATGATCGGATTTTTTAAAATTCTAGATAATTTTTATTATTGACAATATCGTCTATTGGTTTCAGTTCGGTTGGGGGCCCTCTGTATTCGCGGGGCCCTGGGCTGCAGCCCAAAAAGCCTTTAAGTAGATCCGCCCCTGCCTATATCACTGCCGTCTTCAGAAACATAGCCGTCTTCTAAGGCTGACAGCATTTCCTCAATATCTTTGTCCCGCATTTTGCCAAGCAAGCTGGAAAATAATGCAAAATTACCCAAAACCCTCCACCACCAAATACTCAAAACCGGATGAAATCATAAGCGCTAAACGCATAATGTAGACTTTTGGCAACATAGCAATTTAGCAGGATATCGCATCATTCCAAGTAAATACTAAAGAAAATATAGAATATATCGATAACTAACCTTTTTCTTAGTCAATAACAATTTTTCCAATCAAATTAGCACCAACAGCAAAACAGAAATAAAAAATCAATTGGTCACAATTCGTAATCCACTAACTTTTTCACATCAGTTGACAATTATACAAACTGTCAAAAAATTCGCGCCAAAACCGACTTTTTTTTTATTTCATTCGATAGTCTATGGTTTTATGATATTTGTTACGTATCGTTCAGTAAAACATAACTTTAACTCTTTGTAATAAAAAAGTAAAAAGGGTATGATTACAAATGGCAACAATATGCATGTAAGGGTTAAATGTTTTGTTTTTTGCATAGAATATATAATAATGTCAAGAAAATGTATAGTTATGTGCTAAAAACCTCAATTTAGACAGCGGGCCAGTACAGTGTACGTTACCTACGTAGTTACGATCACTTAATTGGCTCGCTCTTAAACATTAAATCTAAAAATATTTAATCATTATAAAAGTTGCAGTAAGTTTTTTGAAGCTATAAAACAAACAATAAAATATTAATATCAACTCGTTAATAAACATACATAATAGGAACATTGACTTAATTGACTCATCAATCTATATAATTATAATAAACCTTTAAAAAACAAAAAATGTAATACTATAGATTAACAGCAACTCTTAGCGTAAGTAAGTAATAGGAACATTTTTTTGAAGGCTCATCAAAATTAAATTAAATTAAAACATTTAACAGGTTGTAGTTATACTATAGAAATGATACAAAAAAGAGACCTGCACTATAATTGTGAAAGACCCAATCTTACTAATCCTAATCGTTTTCATTTTAATGTGGATTCAACGTACATTGCTCCGTATGTTTTAAGAATTCGTCTTAGAGTTGTCTACGCTATTCACAATGTATGTTAAATCTACATTCATATGAAAGCGATTGCAGTTAGACTGTATTTTATAATTATAGTGCAGGTCTTAGTTTACAAATACTTCAGGTTACTGTGGGTTATTGATAGCTGTACTCAACATAGGTAATATTTTATGACAGCTGTGATACAGTAACATGAATAATGCAAAGTAGAACACTAGTTAAACAAACTTATAAAAAAAAACAACTATAGTCATTGAGGTACTTCTTGAGATCAATTATTCTTAAACAACATTGGAACATTATTCCCTGAAGTTATCATATTACAGGAATATTTTGACTTCGCGTGTTGGCGATTCCTATATATAATTATTTTTGATTACTGTAGATTGTAGGACGGGTTAAGGATAATATCAAACATGATTTGGCCTCGTCTAGAAATATTTGGTGGAGGTAATACTATTTCCACATCATCACAATTCACTTCACACACGTCTTCCACGTTCGGGTACGTGAAAATCACTTTACCGTCTTTTGCATTTTCACTTCTTGCAAATTTTACAGTAGGAATACTGTTTTTCATACATAAAACACGACCTACAAAGTGCTTTATGCTTTTCTTTGTCGCAAATTTTACAACAACCCAATCATCTTCTTTTAAATCTACATCGCTTGTAAAATAGCTGATATCACTGCAACCAAATGGTGCAGTGAAGTTTTCGGGCTCACAGTTTTCCTTATTATCCATATCTTGTAAGCATGTTGATAAAAACTCATCGAATGTCTCATATTCAGAATCATCTGTATTTGCAATACTCAGAATATCTGATTCAGAACTAGTTTCACAATAAAATGATCTTGGTTTCTTCCTCTTTACAACCTTTGTTTTTCTTCCAGTAGTTAGATTTTCCCGATTTTTTTTACAAATTGTATTCCCTTTTTTATTGTCCACTGTCTTTGTAACAATTTTCATCTGTAAAGCTGATTTTCCGAAGGCTTCAGTACCTAATTTGATTTTTTTCTTGATGGCCTTTAATTCCTTAGGAGTTACCTTAACATCTGAGGTTATTATAACTTTAGATGAACTATTCGTCATTGATCGTAAACACTCTGGAGTATCACTTTCACCAAGAGCCACAAACGGGAGATTCTGGCCGTCACTTTTCAATTTTTTATTCAATAAACAGACGTCGGGTAGTGGAGTGTTAGTATTGTGCGCTGGTGTACCTAAATGCATGTTGAGAATTTTGATACTAAGTGCATCAAGTCGGCTGGATTATAGATCACCGGTGAAAATGAGGGCCGTTGTGCTAGTTCGTCGTTTACAATCATTTCCTCCCTTCCTATCATTTCTCCTGTAATTTCATCTAAATGTGTCTCGTTTGCTGTATCCCCCAACATAATAATCTCTTCTGTCTCTCTTTCTTGGTTAGTCTTTATTGTTTCCTCCTTAGTATTTTTTCTTTTAACGGTTTTTTTATTATTTATTTTTGTCAAGGTATCGTCAACACATACTGACTTTCCAGGTTCTGTGTGTAATTTCTTGCTTCTATTTACTTGCATTGGCTTTGGAGCCCTTGATTCTTTGAGATAATCCAATAAAGTTGTATCTATTCCGTATTCTGAATCGTCGAAATACTCAGGGATTCTCTTAAAAACATTTCTTGGATTTACTGGCCATATTCCTGTGGCCCTGAAGCCACTTATAATGTTATTGCTTTCCTTAACTTTCATATTTTCTAGCAATTGCGCCAAAAGTTTTGGGAAGTGCTTTTTGTTGAGGGTAGTTTGTCCTGGATTCTTTAATTTGTAATCCAACAGGATCTTTTTCCATTCTCGAATTGAGTGGACCAAAGTATGCTACGTCCAACGGTTGTGTTAGGTGAGTGGAATTTGGTGGTAAAAATACCAACCTTATGTTGTGTTTTTGACACAACTCTACAACTTCAATATTTATGTGGGATGATAAATTATCGCCAATGAAGACTTTTGGCCCGGGAATTTGTTTCGCCCACTCAACAACTATAGTTTTGAAATAATCTTCAAATGAATCCGTGTCAAACCAACCAGATTTAGAGCAGTTGTATCTTGTTCCAACTGGACCTCCTTCAAGCCACTCGGAATACAAATTTGAGGATTTATAAACCACGTACGTTGGTAGACATATCCCAGCAGCGCTTGCAGTGAACATAATGGAAATGCAACTCTTTGAACTATTTAGTATCCTTTCAGGATGTTTGACGCCCCTCCTAAAAACACATTTTGTAGTACCTGGATTATCAGACAGGTTAGTCTCGTCATAGTTTAAAATGTTCAGCGGTGGTACATCATGTAACGTTTCACTTAAATTAGCATAAAATTGCTCCATTTCTTCTAATCCTTTCTCAGCCCGTACTTTTTTTATATTTTGAGTCGTTCTGATGGTCAATTTCGAACGATGTCTATTCAAAAATCCTTCCACCCACGTATCACTGGGTAATTTGTCATCAAATAACTCAGTCCGTGAATTTTTTTCTACATATTTATAGACTAACACCTTTACATCCAATTTCGTCATGGGGCTGCCGTTATCTGCTGAAGCTAACAATACGTTTGCCAGCTTTTCTTCCTCTTCGTCAGTGAGTTTCTTTTGTCCTCCAGCTGGTTTCAAGTGATTTTTTTTAACTTTGTTTAGTATCGTCCGTCGAGGGATCCCGAAGCTCTTTTCTGCTTCCCGACTTGACATCCTTTTATTTTCTACCATGTCAACCGCTAATTTCAACATTTCCTCTGAATAATTTTTGTATGCCCTCAATCCTAATATTCTTCTACTTTTTATGTTTTTTTTGGGCTTATTCATCCTGAAATAAATGAGAAAAAAATGAACTCACAAAAAATAAGAAAAACGCTTCACCAAAATAAGATTATTGAGCTAAAACGAAATTTTCATCGGGAATTATATTTCATACAACGAAATCAACAGAAAAAAAGGTGAAAAATAGAAACTAACTTCGTTGTCAACTTTGGTTCATCCTCATTATTATGTAAATGCCTTGAATGTAATTTTTACAACCAAGTTTACATTTACTGATTAATAATAATTTTGTATTACTTTGTATACTGTCTCATTCTATCAGTTATCAGCATCATTTAGGTAGTTTTAAAATGCAAGTAAAACAAAGTACCACTTATCTATATATAAATAATTTAACATCCAGGTGACAACCCTAACGATAAAAATTTGGTGGGCAAAGTTGTAACAACTGGTTCAGTAAAACTAATTTGACATTGCCCACCACCATATTTTTGAATTTGAGAGCGATTTCGCGTTGGATATTCGATCTTTCGTATTAATTTATCACAAACTAACAATGGCTAAAAACTTGCTTACCTGCTTTAATTATAAATCGAGTTTTAACAAAAGTTTTTCACACGAATTTTGGCCCGCGGAATACACCTCCAACTTTGACAAATTTTGACAGCCGACTGAAGTGACATTAGGAAAAATCAGTTACACAGTGTTGCCAGAGACATGTTCAAATTTCTTCCATAGATTAAATAATAAACGTGACTTTAAAAAAATACCCGTATTTTTTAATATGTATTTGTGAAAAGTACCTTGCTGGGCAAAGATAGGTTAGTTGGGCAATCTTGTACCTAAGGTTTGACGGAATACTATTAATTATCAATAAATTGTTCCTGAATAAAACTATCAAGAATATATTATAAGATCGTGAGTACATCTGCTGAGGTTCAGCAGCGCAGAGCTTCATTCATTGTCAAACAAATATCAACCTTGCGAACCTTGAAATAAAGTCGTAAATAAATAAGCTTTTATTAGTCCCGAAAGCGCATCAGATCGGACAGAGGTTCGCGTCTAGTTTATCGTCGACTATATTTTAAGAAGCATATTGTTGTTATTTCTTAAGCAATGAAAACTGTGTTGCATTCCGCTTCGCCTTTTCCAAGAAAAAAGGTTTTTTCTTTTATTCCTTAAGTACTGAAAAGGTATTTGTTAAGTAAAATTGTAAAATTTATTTTCACAAAATTGTTATGTGATTTCTCGTTGTTGATCAAAAACAGATTTTGTAAAGCGCAGTTAAAATTCCCAATGGGAAAAAGAACTGACTAAGTTCCTTGTTAAATCTACTCCCAAAAATGTAATGAATGTCAAATGTCAAATCACAAACATTGCGATGATGTGAGGAAGATTTTCTGCGGATAAGTTCAAACTATTTCTTTAATTAAAGAGTGGCTATCGCATTGTTACGTTACACCTGTCTACACTTCTGCAGACCAAGTAACACAGTAGCTAAATATTTAATTAAGTACCCACAATTGCTTTTGGTGACTTTCCAAAAGCTTATATTAATATGGGGGTACCTATTAACACAATGTAGATTGCAAAACAATCTGTACTTAGATCATTTTTTTATTTAATAAACGCTGTGTTAAAAATTACTTCTTTTATTTTAGCTTTATGTTAGCCGTCCTTTTACATTTTACAGAACAGGAACGGATCTTTGTTAGTCTTTCGCGCAAAAATTACTGAACAGGTAAGAAGGAAATTTGGCACTTTGGCATAATATTTATATTGAATTCTCAATTTATATACCTATGTCACCGGAAAATGGCAAACTCCATAAGATTATAAAATAACGAGAGATTCTAAACTCTCGATAAATTGCCAACTGAACATTTGGAATACTTTTTTACGCATAAAAATTTGATCCGACCACGGGCCAATTCGCACAATAATTCGATTCGATTCCAAAATTAATAGAGCCAAATTGTATACAAAACAAATAAAGAGCCTGTCAAGAGAAACATTTATTAATAACTTAGAACATATTAATCTAGAATTATCAAACTATTTCAAAGATCTAAAAGTTGATGAAACAGACCCAGAAGACCAATATGAAAAGATAGTTACCGGGATAAGCAATAGTTGTAAAAACATACACACAGAAACACATACACATGCACACACACAACATAAACACGCAGAAATAAGAGTAAACTAACAGCTCATAGTACGCACAACTAAAGAAATTGGCACAGCAGAGTATAGAGTAATTGACAAAAGAAGCATTAGAAATGATGTCAGGAATCTTAATACTCATTTAGTAAAAATTGCTCTAGAAAAGCATTCATCTTTAAGGGTACATAAACATGGAGTTACAAAAGGCAGAGCTTGGATCAATAGTCTATTAGATAATGACGGAATTAAACACCATAGCAGGGATACAATCTGGACATAGTAACTAAATTCTATAAAACGCTATATTCAGATCACTCACCACACCACCCATTCGTAACAGCACTAGTTTCAGATGCGACCATGCGTTACGATAGAAGTCCCGGGGAGGATGGCATCACTACTGAAGCGCTTAAAATTGGGTCTACCACCTTGTTGCCTCACCTTACAAACTTATTTAACACCATATTACGATCGGGAAGGTTCCAAAAACGATGTGCCATTCAAATATAATTCTTCTGCACTAAAAGGGAGGTAAAAGTGAAATGGAGAACTATCGGTCAATTAGTCTTGCATCTCATATATACAAGGCATTTATTAAGGTCATACATAATAGTATAGAAGTAAAACTGGATGAACATCAACCACCAGAACAACCCGGATTTCGACCTGTTTTATCTACAACTGACGGTCTTTAGACACTTAATCAGATATTAGAAAAATATTCAGAATTTAACAAACCACTGTATTTGGCCTTCATAGACTATACCAAGACCTTTGATAGCCTAAAAAATCCCGAAATATTCATATCATTTAAAAACCAGGAACTTGAAACACAATATATAGATCTCCTTAGAATCATATACCACAATACTGCCCACCATACACTAAAGTGCAGTAACAGCAAAATCACGATTTCGAGTAAAACGCATTTAAAGTTAAGAATTGATTTTAAAAAATCAACAGAATGTATAAGCAAAAAAATTTGAATGCAGAAAGGTTGTAAAGGCATAGGTTCACACGTTAAAGCAATAAAAAAAAATATATCTTAATAACTGAATTTATTATGGCCATTTATTCTTTTTGGTGCCTATTACTGCATAGCCTTTTTTGTAAAAAATACCATTTTAAACTTAGTAAAATGCAGCAAAAAGCCCTATTACTGCGTTTGGATCAGTTATTTTGTCAAGAAACCCAACTAACATGCAGTAAGGTCAAAAAAATACTGCATTTTAGTTAGTTTTTTAAGAAAAAAGTGTTCAATTTACTAGTGCAGTAAGAAAAATAGCTAGTTCACATTTTAAAGACCGTTTATTTCTTATTATTTAATCACAATAATTCAACTCACTTATGTAAAATTTACATATCAAAAATAAAAAAAACATCTAATTAATAAAGGACCCTGCGCAGAATGCACAACCTCCTTTGACAGTTTTCTCTTAATATTAAACATTAACTGCACTTTAGCTAGGAATAATCATATCTGTGTCATTATGCTATCCAAACTAATCTGCAGTAATGCTGTATTTTACTGCGTGTTAGTCAGTTTATAATGATAAAAGAATGTTAAGTATTCACAACTAAAATGNCTGCCCACCAGAGACTAAAGAGCAGTAACAGCCCTTTTGTGATTTTTCGTTTTATTAGTGATTCTGAAAGCGGGTTTCTTAAGCTTTCTATTGAATTAACTTACTTATTTCTAAGACTATTAGAATGGTTTTTATTTAACAGTTTTCACTTACTGCAAACGAAAAAAATTAACAATTTGGCGTGATTTCCCAACTAAAATACAGTATAAATTATACTGCAGATTAAATTTTAAGGTTTCATAACTAAAATGCAGTAAGCAATATAATTTTACAGTTCTTTAGATAGTTTTATATTTCTGGAAAAAAATTAAAAAAAAAATTAATACGCAGTAAAATTTACCGCCATACAAGCTATTTTTACTGCAAATTAAGAAAATACAATTTATTGTCACGAACTCCCAACTAAAATGCAGTAAAATCAAAGCTTGTCGCATTTTAGTTGTGAATACTTAACATTCTTTTATCATTATAAACTGACTAACACGCAGTAAAATACAGCATTACTGCAGATTAGTTTGGATAGCATAATGACACAGATATGATTATTCCTAGCTAAAGTGCAGTTAATGTTTTAAATACTGCAATAGTACCGCTAACATCAAACTTAATATTGCAGGACCTTCTTTCAATATACAAAAGAGCGTTAAACAGGGTGACCCGCTCTCTCCTAATTATTTATCGCTGGCAGCATCATGGAAGACCAAGGGCATCGAAGTCGGCAATAGGAGACTAACGAACTTGCGCTTTGCCGACGACATAGTCATTTTTGCCCCAACAGCTCTGGGACTGCAGACCATGCTCCAACATCTGGGCAAGGCTAGCCTCAAGGTGGGACTCGCAATGAATCGGTCAAAAACTAAAAGGATGACAAACAGCAGAAAATGTAGGGTCAGGGTAGATGAGCAGGATATACATTATCTCGATGAGTATATCTACTCGGACCAGTTAATTTCTTACGAAAACAGGCAGGAAAGGGAAATCGATCGTCGCATCGAAAACGCCTGAAAAAGCTACTGGTCCATGAAGACGCTAATGAAGGGCCCCGATGTCCCTCAAGCGCAAATTCATCGACATGTGTATTCTGCCCGTCCTAACCTACGGTGTTCAGAACTGGGCACTCACCGAGTCGCAAAAGTTCCGCCTTGGGGTATGTCAAAGGGCAATGGAGCGCAATATTTTAGGTTCAAAAAGAATTGATAGAGTACGGAACACCACGCTGCGCTCCAAAACAGGTATCATTGACGTGGGTAAAAAAGGTGCCAGGCTGAAATGGGACTGGGCGGGTGACCGCTGAGCAAAAGTCTCCACGCAATGGGTGCCAGAGGATGGACGGCGTCGCCGCGGTGGCGAGATGATCTGGATGCACACCGCGAAGGCTGGTTCGAGGTGGCGCAAGAAAAGAATGTCTGGAAGGATATGGGGGAGGTCTTTGCCCAGCAGTGGGACACAATAGACTAAGGAAAAAAATATTGATAGTCAAGTAGGCAGTCGCTTCACGTAAAATACTGGTGTTCTGCTGAATCCGGTTAAACTGGAAGCTGACACCAATAAAGTTGGGGAAAGGCTAGGCAGATGATCGCTGGTTTATTAAAATGTTAAGTTGTATGAAAGGGTAAAAAAATAGAAAAAAAGAAGTGGGTATGTTGTTTATTATGAAAAAATGTGGTAAATGAAAAAGCAAATTGTGCGGTATAATGTTGTTAGTAGGTACGTTATTACATAATTATGTTTTGTATTATAGTAGGTGCTAAAATAGGTAGTGGTGCAAAATAATAGAAACGAATTTTAGACAGCATCAGCGTTAAGGTAAACACACTGACCCGAGAAGTGGTAATCCTGAACAAAAAAAAAGGATCTTACACGACTGTCTAAAAAAAGAGAGTGTCATACTTATGTTGTGTTACTTTTTTTTACTATTTTACAATAAAAATATCAAACTAAAACTAAATGCATTTAAGTAAAGACTATTAAACAGTTAACCTACGTGTAAAAAGTAGACAAGCAAAATACTTAAAAAGTGCGTGTAATAAACCCTTGTAAAACTGAAAATAATCTTTCCTATCTTAGTGAAAATAGAAAAATTGGTAGCACAGAATCAGCAGTGAATATCGGGGAGAGGACGGCCCTTGCATTTGTTCACCCATCCGTACCAAGCCTCGAAGCCATGGACACCGAAAATGACCTTCGTGCACTGGGCTTGCTTTGTGATGTCATCCAGCAGCAGATCTATGATAAAAAGGTGAACATTGGAATTTAATAAATGCATATGTAATAAATAATGCATATGCAATGCATGATAGCCTTTCATGGACAGAGGAAGCTGAGGATCGATGGCTTGCGATTGCGGAAACCTATGTCCAACTACTCAGCAGTAAACAGCTTCAAGGTAATGTAATGGCTTAGGAATGATTGACTGAAACCGAAATTCAGCATTATATATGGTAGGTACTATAATACTCTGGGCTCAGGACTGCTGTCTATTAGAAACACTCAAACTCAACAATACTGCCCGGCCCGGGAGTCGAACCCAGACGCTAAACGAGGTATTCAATAAACCAAACAATTTTTTTTTTGTTAATGATGAATACCTACACAAAATGAGATTCCATTACGAACACTTGGACAGATGAAAAAAAACTTGTTAAAACTCGATATAAGAATAATTTACCTTTGCATCGCACGTTGCAGCCCTTGCCAGGTTTGTCACCAGCATTGCACCAGTAACGGTCGTTTATTTGAAATAGTCCGTAGTCGTGGGATCCATCTGAGTTGGTGGCTCCAACCACGTTGGTCCGTCTTGAACTCTCTGCATTCACCAGGCACACCCCTAGAATAAAATAAAATAAGTTAAACATCACACCAGGTATTCTCCGGTATACAAAAACTGGTGCAGAACACTAAGTTTTTAATTCTTTTGTAAATAAAAAAGGGGGTTATAGGACTTTAGGGGGAGCCTTTTGTCCATAACTGGGCACAAATCCAGAACCTACGTTCTCTGGAGTCTGAAGTTTCACAGACTTTCTACACTTTCTAATCTTTCAAATTTTTCAAATAGAAAAACTAAGACTGCTCAAACTGCAGGGAATCAAACCCAGAACCTCAAGCTCATCAGTGTTGCTTTCGAACAATTGAACAACGAGGAAACAAAATTCAAGAAGAGGAAACAGTTTGTTGGCCTTAGATATCGGGGAAACCTGTTTTGTAAATTGTTATGTTATTGAACCAACAGGTTAGCAAACGTAATGGAATTCATAGATGTCATCGTTGCGAAAAATTATGTGCATTGTTCGGTTGTTCGTGTGTTGTGTCCGACGTTTTTCGACTGAATGTTGTAGATGATGAAATTACGGAGAAATAGAAACAGTGTATTCCGGTAGTAAAAAAGGGCTTTTAGGTAGTTCAAGTCTTTTTCGTGGTTTCTATATTTATAAAGATCATTTTGATCAATCTCAAGAGGGTGAGTTAATTACGAAACTTGATAGTTTCCTGTCGGCTTCCTCGCTCCATGAGTGGAGTGATATGGATTTCTAAACTTTGGTATTTCTTCACCGTTAGGGTGTAAGTTGGAGTTTTAGAGTTCGAAATCTAACATGAACTCGTAGGTATGTTATTAATATCTATGAGGGTTAATTAAGTGAGTGAATCTAAGCGCAATATAACTTCATCAGAATTCCGTCGCAGGCAGGCTTCCCGAGGAGTTGGAGAGGTATAGATGCAAAACATTGGTACTTGGTACCTATGTTCTAAAGAGGTTATATTATTGGTTTGATTATAAGTAGGTAAGTTAAATGTTTTAGTATCAATAAAATAATTTTGTAATTCTCCTGATCCAATTACCTTCTAAAAGTTATTTTACTGATTTAAGGCATAGAAGCCTCTTTTATTCCGAAAAGGTGCTCAGTGCCTATGGAAAAAGCTACGGGAGCGAAGCTGCGCGAAAAGTTAGTTATCATTGTTAAAAAAACATAAATTTTTAGATAATTTTGTCGCGCTACCCTCGGAAGGTTAAGGACTAAAGAGCATCAATGAGTTAAATAACGAATAAATAAATAAAGTACTTACAATCTTTGAGTTGATGCTCCGGAAAACCATGCTTCCGAAGTTCCCGAACCAATTCACATTCTGACAATGTTTTGCCAAATGTTTCTGACATAAAACATAAAAGCACAACAAACAGAATGGCTCGCGACATGTCGGCACGTTATCTCCGCAAGAATTAAGAAGAGTAACCAATTAAAGTGTGTGTCAAGGGGAACAGTATTCCGAGCTTTTATAAAACCGACGAGGAAAACGGCTAATTGATTGCCAAAACCTGTTGAAAGCTATCAGAAAAAATAACTGTGCGTGGGAGACGATGAAAGCAGCTCGAATGCTTCAATGGTGACATTAAGGATCAGGCGTCCGCTTATATACTGTTTTGTAGATGCCTGTTATCCCCATGACACACAAGGAAAGCTAACATTCTCTTAGCACAAAATCCCTTAACGAAAGTATATATTATGAGCAGTAAGTACCTAACAAAACAAGTTCTGCGGTTTTGAGAAACAATCGGCACTTAGGTTTAGGCAGAGCAATTATAATAAACTAATAGTTTTAATTACTGGGGCTTCCGATTCGATGCATAGGTACGCATAAATTAGCTAGGTAGGTATATTTTTGAAGACAGTTGTGTCTGCTTCCTCCTAGAACATACATATATATATTATATTATCTCATTTACTTGGGGTCAAATGATCCATGGTGATATGAACTAAGTAGTATAAGGCTGAGTATAGAGCCTTGATGCACTCCAACTTTAATTTCAGACTCATCACACCTGTCTGACGGACTTAAAACTTGAGACATAAAAGACAGTCTTGATTCAAGCTGTGACCAACATACAGGCTGTTCCAGAGAGCTGATAGTGATACATGAGGGATTGTTTTTTAATCGACCACAAAAGGACGACTAAAAAGCTCCAACAAATAAGTTTTTTAGCAGTCTGATGCAACTGGTGACATCAAATCTGTGATTGAACTAAGGTAAGTAATGGTCACCAACTATATCAGACTTCTTGATAAGTCATTTGTTCTGATTTTTTTGTGGTCGTACATTTTCAAAAAAGTAACTTTTTGTTTCATTTTTTTCCTTAAATTATATCAGCTACCCAACATTATCCATAAATACGACCACGCGCTTCTGGAACACCCTGTATATTATTGTCGTATTTTGCCTAGGGTTTAGGTATCGGTTGAGAGACATGGGGCTGATTTTTCAATAGTTAGATAACTCTTACCTAAAGAATAAATATGGCCATTTGACATATTTTTGTACGGAAACTGTCAAACCTCCATTTTTAATCCTCGGACAAAAGTTATCTGGCTATTGATAAAACAGCCCTTAATCAAATTGTCAGGTAAAATAAGGAAAATATCGAGGATTTGTGTTAACATTTCTTATATGTACTTACGGTTAGGTAAATTGAGAAAAACGAAAAAACAGAATCAAATAAAAGAGGCCATAGGTCCTCGGACGTAAGTAACGTTGTTCATAGAATTTCCAAACCTAACTTCAATATTTCTTCAGCCGCCTGAATGTAAATGTCTGGGTGACTAAAGTGAGACTATATTTATAGAGAAGGCCGTTTCTCCTCTTCTTCCTAGCCTTTACCACGTACCACTTTAGGGAGTAGGCTCTCGTAAAATTACCGAGCCAAGGCGTTCTGGTGAGGTTCTGGTATCGGGACAGGTAGCTTAAAAAAAGGAAAGGGTTTTGCGTATCAAGAAAAAAGGCTGGTCATTTATTTACAGGTTGAATAGCAGCGGGCCTAGCACGCTGCCTTGGGGGAGATTTCTTTCAGACAGTGATTCTGCCTTACTAGTGTTCGGTGATTATTCAAGGACACCCAGATTAAATATGTATGTCACTGGAAAATCGCAGACTCCGTAAGATTGTAATAAATCTTAGATTATAATTTCTCTAAATTCTATGCAAATTCAATAGTTTCCAATATATTCGTGTCTTATTAAGTAGTTTATAGTTTCGCGCAATATTTTACAATCTTACGGCGTTTGCAATTTTCCGGTGACATGTACAAAGCCATCATATTTCGATATATCAACCTACCTTCCGTGAGACCGTCGACCTTTAATAGGAGCCGTTTGATGTCGACTGTATCAAAAGATGTTGATAGATTGGCTACAACACCTGTGCACACAATACCAGTTTAGAAATAATATATTGCATCTTTTTTTTAACTGTTTTTAATTTTATTACATGTTCCTAATGCTAATTCAAATGATTCATGCATAAATAAGCACATGTGAAGGTAGGGTTGACAAAATAACTTAACCATAGCTTTATAATTTGTTATATTTTGTTTTACATCAGAATTAGAAAAATAATGTACCTTTCTAATTAAAAATAAACTTTCTCGAATTCAGACAACCTTTGATCACAAAATAGGTAGGAACAGTTCTAGTAATGTCTCTTATAAAAAACCTTATATATATTTAATTACTTTTTTAACTTATACCTAGATATTGCACATAGGAGTAAATAATTTAATTAGTCAATGAATTATAACGTTAATATCTAACAACATGAATTAAGTACCTGAGTGTTTATTTTAAGCTCTAAATATACGATAACGTCTGTCGTAGTGGTGACAGCGATATCTAAACAATCACAAGAAACGGTCATAGATATTATCACTATTCTATAACATCGTGAGTAACTCACGTTCTAAAAGGAAAATAGTTCATTTGTCTTCAGTAAACACATAGATTTTCCTTGTGGTTTGCGGCGGTGTGTACGGATGATAAGGATGCACGCACACTGTCCTCCTTGTGAAAAGGAATAGGGATACCCGTCGCGCCAGTCCCACACCGATGTCTATACTCCTGTGTCGTGGTATGTCCATCATGGGCAGCTCGTCTTCTTCCTGTTTCTTGAAACAGTTCAATTTTCGGAAGCTGTTGCGAAACCTGCCGAATGCTGGGATTACCGCTCTTTGAACGCTCGGCAGTCGACGCAGTAGATTCTTCTTCGCTTTTTTATCATCTTTCGGTTCCGGGTCACTGAATCTATTCCTCCAGTGTTGAGCTTCATTAACTTTCACTGATTTCTTAAAAATCCGAGATTTCCTAGAAGTTTCCGCCGGTGCGATCACTGAAATGTCTTCTTCAGACATCACTATATTGTTTTATTTTCCACATTTTGTATATACTTTGTACGCTTATCGTACTAGAGTGAGCTCCCGTCTAAATTTTTGGCATTGATTGAGTGTGACGCAGTTTCATGATAAGATATTATCCAGATTACTGTGATTACAGTGACTCGGGCTTTTAGTGATTATACGCTGTAAAAATCTCGTAGGAACCAATTGCATTATAGCATTTTTTTTAATGGTGGCAATAAAAACATTTTATGATTTTTGTATTAGCAACAGTTTTAACGTAGATTACCGCACTTATCACCGAAGTTAATTCGAAATAGTTGTTGAAAAACACAATGCAATGCAATTAAAACCGCAGCCTTGTGTTCAGCAACCGCGGTGCGACGAACTCTTCCGTTACAAGAACTGCTCTAAACTTCACTGATACTAGATCTAGACGACTAAACGTGGCTATTGTGTCATATTACGCAGATACATACATAATTATGATAATATGGTAGGAGCACAGACAGCTCTCAGTCTCCTCATATTTGAACAATTAGGTAAGAATCGCGACAATATGTTAAAAAACACACAAAGTATAGATATAACTTCACACTCTATGAACGTGCAACACAGTTTATTTCCATTACAATTAAATGCAAACGGAACACAGCTAGTCTTATTTTTATTTTATTTTTGTCTATGTCTTTACCATGTTATTTTAATATTTCAGGGTAGGTTATAATACACTTTACCTGTGAGTACCTAATATGCTTAAACCGTCTACTGTAACGTTTAAAAGATGTAGATGTAAATACACAAATTATGTTCTAAGTCGTATGACCTACAGGTAATGAGATTAATTAAAATTCATGGTCGTCAGAGGCAAGTATTGAATAACTATCAATTACTAGACAAGGGCCAGATAGATCAATCTATAGTAGGCAGTGAAAACCAATAGGTAGATATCGACCTATTGGTTTTCACCAGTTTAAACTGAGGTAAAGAACGGAAGGAAACAAGTGACACTGAAACAAAAAACACATATTTATTTTCCCTTATGTGACAACCTCTCTGTAAGGGGAAAATACGTTTGGGTAAGAATTTTTAAATTGAACATATTGTCTAAGTAGGCTAAACTAGTGATCAAGGGAGATTTATCAGGAAACAGGTGTCATCCTAATATTTAAAATTCTTACTGAGTGACTGAGTGAGTGACTGACAGACAACGCACAGCCGAAACTACCGGTCGTAGAAAGCTGAAATTTGGTAAGTTCCTTGGGGAGTGGAGGGGAGCACTAAGAAAGGATTTCCCGAAATTCCCACGGGAACGGGAAAAAACGGGATATGCGCGTACTAAGTTGCGGGCAAAAGCTATTATTACATTTATCGTAAAGAAAATGACCAACTGCAACGTCTGACACGCTTACAGCCAATATTCTTTACCTACCTAAATCAAGACTATTGAATACGATATTCTTAAATACTACCTGCTACCTATGTATGAAGAACCGTTTTGTGAAATGAGACTTAAATCAAATAAGGGGTAAATCGGTTAGTTCAGGTTTTTCCCTGTAGTCCTGAAGCATGATAGTTTCGTAATAGATCAGTATCTTCATGAGATTCATTCAACCCCAAATTCCAAGTCGACTCCACCGCCAATCCTAAAATGTGTCAGTTCTAGCTTGTTATTGGGGTCTTCCGTTGCCATGGCCACTGAGTCGAGTAGAGGTCCTTCAAATTCCCTTGGAATATTAGCCTGAGTTTCAGACATTTTCGGTCTCAGGCGGAATCGATGTAGCTAGAGAAATCAGGTTTGATGTTAGGATTAATTTCGATTTATCTTTGGGGAAACCGTACGTTACATATGAATATACCTTTAGGGGTGACTTGTTACTGTTATGGTTGTAAATAAACTCAACTCAAATGTGTGTTTTGCATTTAAATTGTTTTAATTAAGCTTATGGAAAGGTCAGCACAGCATGCATCTGTTGAAAATTTTAATCGGTTTTTTGTTTTGTTTTCATAATTAAGAGGTGATTCACCCTAGGTATACCTGTTAGATACATTTTTAAAGCCGCCAATGATGTGATTTTCGCATCTGCAGAAATGACGAATTTTCGTACAAAAAACCCCTACTTAGCCTCTTTATGCTTTAGAGAAAATCTTGCTACTAAGGCAGGATTTTTTTTCGTACCCTTGTTTTTATAACGAGCTAAATTTTATGACCGAGCTATTTCGGTTGTACAATGTCGTCAGTTAATGAATTTAAGATTTTTTATTAAACACTAGCACTTAGCCCGCGACTTCGTCCGTGCGGATTTAGTAAGTACTCCTCAAACTTCAACGCACCCTCTTCAAAGGTTAGTTTTGGAAAATTAAGCACAACGATTTTCATTAATTAAACAGCCGTTTCTGCTCCTGATTCTGTGGTATCAGGATCAGCGCAACTATTCACCCCGTCAGAAGTTGATTATGCAAATTTTTTTAGATCTGTTTCAATTATCCCACTTTTAATTTGTTTTTTGACCAATTTCCACGTTAATTGAAGCAAGTAATAATATCCTCCCCTAAAAACTTCATCGCCCAATTTCACCCTTTTAGGGGTTTATTTTTGAAAAATCTTAACATTTGGTATGTTTTTTTTTATCGAAATCATTCGCTCAAATCTCTAGTTCAGCTTGGCATGTAACTGTTTTTTGTCCCTAACAAATAAAATAAATAAAATCGCAACATTTTTCTTACAGAGCATCTTTATATCCGTAACTTTTAAACGTAAAGTGTAATTTATATGTACATTTTCAATCTTAATTATCAAACCATTTAAATTAATAGATAAGGATTAATATCATTATACCAAATTCACCACTTTTCCATTCCACCCGTTGTGACTCACATTGTGACTTAATCATAATAGTAAGACTTGACTAAGACTCCCTTGCGGATTTTTTTAATGATAACAATAAGTACTTTAATGATCTAGTATTTGTATGTCTCATCATTAATTTTCTTAGCGCACGCCAAATAATGAATTTATTAGGCAAAATTTTACTACTTTGGGTTACAATATTGCAATTTTCGTAGGGATCTTTATTTTTTTCGAAAATAAAATTTCGCCTGTTTTAAGTTTAATATGTAGCTTTCTAATCGCGAAAGATTTTTAAAATTGGTTTAGTAGATTTTGAGCCAAATCGTAACAAACAAACAATAAATCTTTCCTCTTTATAAAATGATTTTAGATTTTGGTAACTACGGCTTTTTTACACTTAAATGTTTCATTTTCACAACGTGCAACAAGACAAGGTTGAATCGACATTGCTCTCATTTTCACAACCACTGATAGTACATCCGAAGTTTTTGGGTCTTTTGTCTTCTTTACCCGTATCGTTTTCCACGAAGGGGGGAAAGAGATAAAGACTTGAGAGCGTAGTGCGCAGGCGTTCGCGTCATCGCACTATTTCCCCGGCAGTGTGACGAATCACCTGCAAGCTACGAACAACTGATTCATTCACTTCTGTGTCTTAAACGTTGTGTTTGTATCGTGGTTGGAAAGGGTCAGTGTTTTTGTTAATAAAAATTAAATACAAAAAGACAGGTAAGATCTTTTGATATTGCTTTTGGGTTAACTAATTTAATCTGGGTTGCACTGCTTACTAACAAAACTGTAAAATTGGTCGTCCACTGACGTTCATAATACAAGCTGCTTAGGTGTGATAATAATATTAATGTTGTTTATTTACAGTTTTTGTGGTTGCATATTTAATATCAGCATAAATAAATCATATCATACATCGTAGCTTATTTGATATTTCCATACTAACGGAAACTGACAAATACTAATGTTGTTAATTCCTTCTAATATCGTTAATTTGTCAAAAAATTCAAACTAATTTAACTTGAATTGTACTGCAACCGTGACGTATCCTTGTGTTTTAATCACATGCTTGTTAGTTGAAACATAAATTATACAAGAATCTACATAAACACGACATTAAGCGTATAAAACATGCAACAATAGTGGGTACTTTCTATTGTAAATCGTTATTTCTCTATAGTCATATAGAGAGAGACTAACTTCAGAAGGCTGTGCAAGAACAGTCTGTTTAGTCGATATTAAGAGTTAAGACTATCTTATGGACATGTACCTCCTAGGTACATAAGACACATAATTTACGTATATTACATTGTGCTTTATTTGATAGTGTGGTTGTGATTAGATACCGTCACGTAGGTACTTAGGAATAGTAGTAACTGACATCCTACATCCAAGTCACCATGTTCTATTGTCCATATTCGACCTCATGATCTTATACTGCCAAATGAGGTAAAATCTGACCACTTCAATGAACACTACCTATAAGTAGGTAGGAACAGTCATAGGGTTTACCCTATTCACTTATTCCATATAGGCATTCCCAAGAACCTAAATACCTAGCAGACTCATGCCAGCTACATTACTTACCTACCTATGTATGTCAGTATCCTACTATATTTTCCACACACAGGTTTTAACCGACTACAAAAAAAGGTGTAGCTTCTATAGGTAAACATGTGTATGTATTGTTTTCTTTGTCAAGATTTTAATCCCTATTTCGAATTTTTCATATTAATTAGGTAAAGTATAGTCCTTCGTGGCTTGCTAACATAATTGGGACGTTAAAAAAATTATAATACCTAGTGTCCTATCAATTAGACTAATGGGTATGAGTATTATTCTAATGAAGAGTCCAACACGTGAGCCTTATCTATCTATATTTTATTATTACTTCGTTATCAGAGTTTTGGGTAAATCCATGGCTATCTGCCTACCTCCAATTATATCATTAAATACTTAGCAAATATCGGAAACTGATGTATAGTTTTGATAATGTTTAAAATTATGTTGTATAAGTAATAAACACATTTTTTTATCAAGTTGAGGACGTGACAGTGACAAGCTGATCAGGTTGATTTCTGATTTTCCTCAACACGAAAATTGCACTCGATTATTATAATTATTAGATTCCTAGAACCTACTTTAATTCTATTGATTTCGTATATTATTATTATATCTAAAGATCACTGGATGACTTTTTTAATACTTTGGAAATCTTACGAAACTAATTTCGATTTATTTATTATTTATTTGTGGCTGTACAAAGTGAAGTATTATTAATACAAAGATTGACGAGTAGAGAATGTCTGTTACATTTCTTAAAATGGGGTGTTTGTTGCCCCCGTCACCACTTCCCAGCTCTAAAACTGGGAAGTGGTGACGGGTGGGCGTTTTTGGGGACTGTCTTTGTTAATATTGCTGATGCAAAAAGTGCCTCATTGTCATTCCAATTGTTTAAGTTACTTTTGATTTTGAAAATTCCACCAATATAGTATAGTATCACTGGACCTACATAAAGTTTAAATAAATAAATATTTAGTGGAGAATAAACTCTTAAACAGAACAACATTTAGATACTATGAGACCACAACGAAATCGCATTAAGATATTGCTTTTAACATTTATTTAAGTAGTCAAGTTATGGGAAAATGAAGATATCATTATCATCTATCATCATTCAACAGCCTTACATTCCACTACATGCATAAGCCACACGCAATTTGTCTCGATTCCCAGTTGCTATCACCACGACCCTCGAAGATCGTTGTTCCACGTACCCTGAGAACGTCCATATTAATTTTACCGATACGAGGTCTCTATTGAAGAACACATCTACAGCGGTATTATGGCTAAATATGGCAGGTCAATTGCCACTTCGTTGTGATTCTGAGATCAATCTGACAATGAATCAAAACTCACCCTGTGAATTAATAGCAAAGAAATTGACAAACAGTCTTTATAGAAATACTAGCTTTGCCCCGCGAATTAGCCCGCTCGTTATGCAACATGCGTAACGAGCATAAAATATAATATAATTAATAGCCTTTAGCACTCAGTAATAATGTAGTATTTTACCCGTGAAAATTTTATTCACGAGATCCCCTACATACAAACTTGTAAACGTATTAGACCTCTATATAATATTTTAATAAATTGACGTGTATATAGTGTATATAGTTATATATACACTAGAAATAAAAGTAAAAACTCCTGACGTCCTCCGCGTCGCTGTCGACTGGAAGTGTGCCCAAAAGACTGGCGGCATTGCCACGTTGTATGGCAATGCTTATCCTTTTTCCAAGGTAAAAAGCCAACCCTTGGGTCACGCAAAGTGTTAACTAAGCATCTTGAGAAGTCTAAACAAGTTATGAGCACGATCCGAGAGTTTCAACGCCAAACGACTCAACTACCAACGAGGTTATTATAATATTAATAAATTAAGTTTAGAAATAAGTACCTACTATGTACTTATTTCTATTCTATCAGTAGTATCAGTGAAAGTTATTTTTCAACTATTCATGCTTCACAACTTCATCTTTGTTACAATTACGTACCAGTCTGGTGCCAGTGCATCTGATAAGTTTAATCTTCATTACACACATTATACATAAACCATTTTTTTTTGCACAAACACAGTACGTCGTTATATGATAAAAATATTTGATTTCCTGCCATATCGATTTGAAACAGTAGTGATAATACCAAATATCAAACTGTTTTGTGTTTTCATGTTCACCACTATATCTACACATGAATTATGTTTTGCACTAAATAACATATTGTGTGCCATGCACTAAATTCATGTTGTCAAGTAACTAACTAATTAACTATGAGCCTTATTTATTTATTAAAACTTTTACCACATGATTAGTTTTAAAATTCTATCTATTCTATATTAAATTATCTGTAGCAAGAATTAAGAATCGTCTAATAATAAGTATTTGTTATTTTATTTTATTATAAAACATCATATGTTTAGAAATAAGGATGTCCTTAAGTACTCCGTTTTTCTTTTTTTCATCAACTATATCGCCAGTATCACGGGATGCCGAAAAAAAATCAGGTGGTCAAAGTAGGCATGAATATGTTCAACTTAAAAATAATTTGAACAACTCTAAATACCATAAACGACAGTCTATACATGTATATAAACTAACGAAGACAAATCGATCGATTAACTGTTAATTAATTAGTAAGTGACCCTGAATCCATGACACATCGACTTTTCAATTTGGTAATAGCATGATAAAAACATATTTGACAAGTGACTAGGTTTGTGTCGTTCTCTTTGTATATCTTTAAGAAGGAAATCCTTTTGTGTTTCCAAGACTCGGCAGTCATTTTCCTTCTATTTAGTGTGAGCAATGGCTGACTACCTTATCAACAGATAACGCTATATGATAAGAGTCTTAGTAATGATAACACTCCGCCATTTTGTCATTCCACAATAAGGACTCTGGTACTAATTCCACTTTGTTTAAAATTCGGAATATATTTTATTTTTAATGTATTATCTTTCATGAAGGTGTAGCGAGTAGAATAAGTAATTCATTCGTGTTGGTTTTAGTTGACAACGGTGCGTGACAATGGGTTTATGTATGTCGTTCGACTGTGGGGAGGTTGATGTCTGCTGCAATCCATGTTGTTTGGCGCTGAGTGCGTGCTGCCTGGTGCCCTGCCTATGCCCTAACGCGTGCGGGCAGCAGCAACAGCCCCCGCAGCAAGTGACGGTAGTGCAGCAGCCGCCACCAGTCATCTACGACCAGCAGCCACCTCCGCCAGGATACCCGTACCCCCCACCCCCCGGGGGATACCCACCTCCCGGCGGTTACCCAGGATACCCACCACCACAAGGATACCCCGGATACGGACCTGATCCTAACCAAATGTACAGATGAGAAGGTTTTAGTTTAGGTAAGTGTAGTGGACGACCTTTTCTAGATTTAAATGCTTTGACGTTTGATACTTATACTGGATTAACTTATGCATGCGTAGATTTAGTTTTAGGTGAGTGATGCGGTGGAGGAAATAGATACCTATTCAGCATTAATCGATAACAACATTGATAACAAAAAAATATAGATAAGTTGTTGATAAAAAGCTCTTTATACCTTGCTGGCATTTATCGGACACAGTTACTTTCGGATTGTTAGTAGTACCATAATAAGTTTGGAGTAAATAAACCAGGAAAATAAAAAGTGTAAGATTCAAACACTGAACCGCGCAAAAAACATAAAATAAGTAAGTAAACTGTTTGCAACAATTTTTTGTTCTCTTATAAAATATGTCCTTGCTGCGATTTTGGTCATTTACCTTGACGAGTTAACATGTCCATAAATGACATGGTGGGTCCAATATATAGCATGTGACAAGACGACACGTTTCATATCAATAAATAAATAGTACCTCTATAAAATTTAAGTTAAGAAATAAAATACATAACTAACTTGAAAAACTGTTAACTATTTATATCTACTATACCTAGCTTTATAGGTACATAAGGTTTATAAGGGTGTTCCAGAAGTGCGTGGTATGTATCTATACAATAAAGAAACAATATCAAAATAAAAACCTATTGAATATTTTCAAAAAATCACTTTTCAAGCAGTCTGAAGCCGTTAGTGGCGTTTATTTTCGTCCAATCACAGATACTGCATCAAAGTGCTTGAAAAGTGATTTCTTATAACTCTTCAGAAAATTTTTGAGGTTGGGTTTTTTGGAAAAAGTCAATATTTTTTTTATTTTGACAACGTTTTTTAACTCTATAGCAGATACCGTACAAAACCCTACAATATGACCACGCATTTCTGGAGCAGCCTGTATACAAAAACAAATTCCAATTAGGCTTCGAAGTATAAGACGTCTGATCTAAATCTAAGCTATTCAGGGGCCATCTTTGGATATGTCCGATTTCAATCCGAGAAAATGCGAAGGCGTTCATACAAACAGTACTACGGCTACGTCGGTCCATCAATATTTCTTCCGAATGGGACACTCATGGATGCTGGAGAAAAATTGGATGATGGAAGACAGATGATCAGATCTAGTGTGTAAACTACCATACCTACAAATAGTTCTATGACTACGGAACTACATTGAGAACGTATTTTCACATTAGATTCGTATCGGATGCAGTGCGTAACCGCTCTCAGTGTATTTTGTTTTAGAATATTATACAAAAAAAAAAAAAAAAAATTAAATCACTGCATAAAACTTAATTAAACATAAACTTAGAACTTGAAAAAATTCTTAAAAGACTGATGCTTATTTTTAAGTTTAAGAAGGATATTGTACCTCTTTTGAAATAATAAGTAGATAAATAAACTTACAATAAGCATAAACTTAGAACTTGAAAATTTCTTAAAAGCTTGAGGTGTATTTTAATGGAAAACGTTTTACGTCTTTTTTTTGGACATCCAATTTACTGCGGAAGGTTTCAGGCAAATTTTTTTGTTCGATATGCCTTATTTAGGGCCTGCATGTGGATAATCGTTTTCAGAAGTCGATTAGACCCGCATGCGGGCTACGGGAGATTTCTATTACGTATACCTTAGCTAGGGCCTGCATAAAGGGAATCGTTATCAGTAGTTGATAGGGCCCGCATGCGGGGTGGTGGAGATTTCCGTAACGCGGCATGCGTTTTGCCCAATTTACGCGAGCCTCCGCACATTTTATACCAATGTACTGCATTGGTGATTACGCCACCTGCGGGGAACCCCCACTTGCATTATAAGTATCGACTGAGTTATCGATCAACAAAAATAAATATTTTTATGTAATTTAGATATAGCACAAATGTGCGTAAAAAAGTAAATTGCATCCTTGCGAAGCAAGATAAGCTACCTACCAAGATAATAATCTTGAACATTATTGAATTGCTAATTAAATTGACAGCAACACAAATAGTCATAAACAATTATCGGAATGGTATTTTATCCGAGAATAACTTAATTAATTTTTTTTCAGGCCAAGTAATGGCATGAAGCATGACAGATTGTCGTCACTCGTCCGTTACCTTCGATTCTATTAGCACCATATTGAGACTGCGTCGCATAATAATTATAATGTTCCTATTAAAGTGATAGCTATACTGGAACCAATCAGTAGGTAACGACTGCAGAGACAACTACTAATTAAGACAGCAATAAGTGGAAACACAATGAGCTGTCGTAGCTAGAATTCCCTAACCATAAAATACTTATTTGTGCACTTGCAAAGGAAAAAAAAACACGACGTAATTACGAAATTTTATGACTAGTCACATGTGATAGCAGTGATCAGTGTACCTAAAACGTTTTTATGACTCATTATAGCTGAAAATACTATCTAATCCTCGTTATCAAATTATCATATTAGGATGCATATTAGTCACCATAGATGTCAATTTAATATGACTAATTCGAAGATGCATTGGATTGTGGGGTTGCTACCATTACATATTATATATCAACTCAAAAAAAAAAAAAATTGAAAATGGTAATTCATTTATAAAACTAATAAAATGATTAATTTGTACAACCATGTTGAAAGAGTAGTTAGAAACTTGCAGTAGTGGTCAATGGAATTAAGTGTTGCTTGACGTTGAAGATCGTGTGACCGTAATTATTTAGTCACGAGGTTTTTAGACAGCTGAACTATTAGTTATCATTTCAGCCGACAGCAGTCAACTACTGCTGGATATAGGCTTCCATAAAGAGTTGCCACATCGATTGGTCCTATGCGTCTCGCATGAAGTATTAATTATTTATTAAATTTGACATTGTCGTGTTCCAGGATGTGCTGCTGCAACTGCTGCAGCTGCTGCAACTGCTGCAACTGTTGCAACTGTCCCCCGTGGTGCTGCTGCTGTTGTGCCTGTTGCAGAGAGCCCCAGCGCCAAACCGTGGTCGTCAATCACGTGATCGTCCAACAACCCACTGCCGGACCGCAAGTTGTGCAACATCAACCACCACCAGCTTACGAGAAATACTAAACGACTAACTATGATGCGAAATTTTTTACATTTTTAAGCTAGAAAAAAATGCTGATGAAAACTTAAAGTTGATCCTCTTAACTTTGTTTTGAGGATCAGCTTTGAGTATGTTACCAAGAACGCCATTAATATATTCCCAATGTAGGTACAGTCACAAAATCTTCCGTGGTTTCCAATAGTCTGTCTTAACAGATAACGAACCAAAGGAATAATTTTACTTGTAAAGTTTGTGCAATATTTTTGATCTCAAGTTTACAGTCAATGTTATAGCTAATTCAACATTTGTTTTCTTATTTAATATTCCTCGAGATATGATGGTGTAATATTATGTTCTCAGCTTAATGTTATTACCTCATTGTTTCAAAAGGTGAATAACAATACATTTTAATTTATTCACTTTTTTTCGTACAGACAAATATTTAAAATATTTGTATTACGATGAATGTAAAAGAAAACTTGGCTACTTCTAGGGATCAGGGTTAAAGCTGGACTGTTTCCAGATAGAGGAACGGTTTCCGAATCAGGATTTGTGTCACAACAACTAATTTAATTACAAATCGACATAGGTTCTCTGGAATTGTTTTTTTTTGTTAGGTTCCTCATTATGAAAATATCTAAATTGTAAATCATGTTAGCAGCAGCACTTACTTTTACTAAATGTTATCATATTATTATTTTGTTAAAAATATTTTTAATTTATATTCTAGCACAAATCAAATATTCGATGGTTGTTTATTTGATACAGGTGTTGATACTGTTATAAACTAAAGGTAACACTTTTTCTCTGATGTGATAATATATTGTTTGTACTATTTTAGAGACAAATAAGACGTATTATTATTGTTTTTGCGATCGCCTGTTAATAACTCTTTCAATTGAAAAGGAGCATTTTCAAAACTATATGATTAAATTAAATCTTCCAGTTTCCTCTTCACAGTAATATTTTATTTCTCTTTCTTCTTCCATCTTTTAGCTAGAAACAATGTAAAACTAATTATAATAATATTATCTTTTAATTCAGTATTGAAGAGGACGTGTGTTCTTTCATTTTCCTTATGTTTTAGTTCGTGATAGGAGATATCAGTAATTGTGATAATATTGGTATTTCAAATACCTGTTTAGTTCGGTTGTAAATAAATAATGATAACATACCTTTAAGCCATTTTCATATGAGCCTTTATTTTATCTTTGTCCAGTTACAGAGCCCCTATTGTGTAATTATTAAACAATGTTACAGCATTACAACATTAATATGTAACATATGTAAAATATTTTTTATTTTACATATGTGACTTATAAATGCTGTGAGTAAAGGGATGGTTGCAAAAAAATAAGCCCATGTGATGTACTTATATAATTATAATAGTGTCATATTATAATAAAAATATAAAAATGTATTGGGAAGCGTCATGAAATATATTTTATACACGAATATTACTTTATTTTCTTATGGAAATGTGTATAATTTATGAATTTTATGAGCGATATAGGAAGAGCTCGATAACTGCATGGTACCTAAAGATTTTTTTTTTATTAAGCTATTTATAATATTTTGTATTTATAAGGAGATAAAATGTTCTATTAATTTACCCATCTTTTTTTTTTTTTTAAATAACGCTTATAAAACATATTATTATTAGGTCCTTACATATGAAATCGGCGTTTTGTCGCACTGACCACTATGATCTCAAATAACTCCTCTCTGGTTAGGAATTCCACACTCATGCATTTTTGTTTCGAAAACCATAATTCATTTGTTTTTTCCTCTTTTGTATTTTTTCTTTGCGTCACTCTGTTTACAAAATGGAAAACTTGAAATATCGCGTTATTTACGAGTACGAGTTCCACCGTGGCACCAGTGCTGCAGAAACGGCTCGAAGGATTAATGATGTGTATGGCGGCGGTGTTGTAAAAGAAAACACAGTGCGTGTTTGGTTCCAACGTTTTCGTTCTGGAAATTTCGACCTGCAGAACAAGCCCAGTGGACGGCCGGAGACCGAATATGATAATGAAGAGTTGAAGGCTATTGTGGAAGCGGATCCATCGCAAACCACGTCCGACTTAGCTGCAGGCTGCGGTGTTAGTGATAAAACTGTTTTAATCCACTTGAAGCAAATTGGGAAGGTGAAAAAGCTTCAAAGGTGGGTACCGTCAACGCGCGTTACATTACGTAACCGGCACAATAATGAAGGGATTTTAAATCGAATCATTACCTGTGATGAAAAGTGGATCCTGTACAATAATCGGAAGCGCTCATCGCAATAGCTGAACCCTGGCGAACCAGCCAAATCATGCCCCAAGCGAAAATTGACTCAAAAAAAGTTACTTGTGAGCGTTTGGTGGACCAGTGCCGGTGTCGTTCACTAAAGCTTTCTTAAATCTGGCCAGACGATTTCGGCAGATGTCTATTTTCAGCAACTGCCAACCATGATGGAAAAGCTAGCTGTTAAACAACAGAGACTGGTCAATCGCTCTAGGCCACTGCTGCTTCAGGACAACGCTAGGCCACATACTGCACAACAGACGGCTACCAAATTAGAGGAGCTTCAATTGGATTTTTTTAGACATCCACCGTACTCTCCGGACCTTGCTCCAACAGATTACCATTTTTTTAGAAATTTGGATAACTTCTTGCAAGGGAAAAAATTCAACTCCGATGGGGCAGTCCAAACCGCCTTCAAAGATTTTATTGATTCCCATCCGAATGGTTTTTTTAGTAAAGGGATCAATAAACTACCTATGAGATGGCAAAAGTGCATAGATAGCGATGATACATACTTTGAAAAATTAAATATATAAGATTTAAAAAAACGACTTTATGGTCCTCTCATACAAAATGTTAATTTCATATGTAAGGACCTAATATATGATAATATATTGAATTTTCCAATGATGATTAAAGTACATAGTTGGTACCTACATTCTACATTCAGTAGCAGCTACGCTACGCAGGTTTATTTAGCTACACTTTGTATGAGAATGTCCACTATGTCCAGGATCCTCCACCAGGGTCACGGCCCTGGAACGCAAAGAGCATTTGAAGGAACAAAGGTGGGTTTTAGTCAGTAAGAGTCTGACACACCCTTTCGCTCCGCCAAGAGCGGAAGGAGTCATTTAATGATTACCCATCCAAAAACAAAAAAAAGGGTCATCCACTGCGTGCGACTAACGGCCACGCTATTTGTGTATTCTACGGATGCGTGATGACCTCTCTGTGCATATCCTGCAGTGGAATTGTATCTTTATTCTCACCTCTTAATAAAAAAAAACACGGTCATAGTTAAATCCGATATAAAAAAGTTTGGGCAAAAGTCAGCATTATTATTTTATTTGCTAAAATCTAAAACTACGCACTGCGATCACAAATCTGTTCTAGGAACTGCTACGACGGGATCAATGCCATCATGATCATGAATGATGGGGCTGATCTTTTATTTTTAGTAGAAAACGAGAGGTTCATATGTATACTTAATCTATTTCTATGCTAATAATAAAGTTGACGAGTTTGTTTGTTTGAACGCGCTAATCTCTGGAACTACCAGTCGGATTTGGAAAATTATTTTTACATAATTATGTTAGCCACATTCATGAGAAATGCTATAGGCTATACGGGAACGGGATATTCCTACGGGAATGGGAGAAAACGGGATCTGCGCGTACGACGTCGCGGGCAAAAGCTATTTTAAGAGATAAAAAGCGCTCCTGCGTTTCAGTCAACGACATTATGCAATGCGAGATGTACGATGAAAGTAGTCTGCATTTTGCAACCCATCTCTAATTTTGACTGGGTCGTTGAATAATGCAACAAGTACCTACAGTACAGGTTGCAGATTTGCTTTTCGGCATAGGTAAGTATCTTAATTATCTGCTTTTTACAATATTTATTATACATGAGTGCCCATACTGCCCATGGTTTGTTGTAATGGTTTTCAAGTAGGTTAAATTTTGGCAGAAAAGCAGCTTTAGGTGGCAGTTAGGTTAGTCCAATTGGGATCCTTATAGTGTAAGTGTAGTCTGAACACTCAGGTACAAAAGGGAAGATTCCAAGGGAACCTCCGACACGTAATGGGTATATATTCGTCACGGTATGTTAATTAGAATAAGTTGGGAGGTATTAACTTATTCTAATTAACGCCTTATATGCCTGTGTACTTCTGACGCATAAGAATTACATTAGAACGATGAAGGTGACTAATAGTATCAGACCGGTATACACATATAGGTAGGTTAAATATCAATAAAAACAATGAATCACTATGTATTTACATAATATGTAGTTATAAAACATCGATCCAATAGATTGAATGGTTTGCTATCAATATAACATGACTAATACTGAAAATTGTGAATATGTATATATATTCACAATTTTCTGAATGAAAGCCTAAATAAAACCACAATGTTGAATTTTGAACACTTGGTTCAGCGTGCTATATCTATGTATATCATTTGGGTGTTAGTAAAACACGCATATATTTATTTTTATCCACACAAAACAATTAAAAACTATATGCAGAGAGAAAAGTACAAAGGTACAGTAGGTAGGGTAGGCAAATAATTTTTCTACTACTCTTCTGTCGCAGGTCTGCTGGAAGCAGAGTAGAATGAGAAATTAATCATGAACAATGATTTTGTTCTTAACTAAATAAATGTTTTTCACTCGCGTCTTATGTAATCTTTTATTAGGTAGGTATATAAACGGTCATTCGTTAAGTATTTTAAAATTTCAATATTGAATTCGCTCTCAAACCGATGCCATTAGGATGAACTACCTAAATTCACGAATGGAAAAGACTTTTTAGTCCTTGCTGTGAAAATTACGTATTGGGCTGATTACGAGTGAGTTGATCAGTTTCTTTTTAAATATGTGATGTTTCATTTTGTATCGTTTAGTTACATTGTAATCTGAGTAATGTGGTATATCTTTCTACGTGTCGGGCTATCACTCATATCTATCCGCCCAGCAAGCACTTGACCGAATTTTCTCATAATTTTTTTGCAACTTTCTGTATTGAATGCTTTTCGGATACCTAGGTTGTCAAGAATTTTTTCGGTGAAATTGTGTGCTCTTTGAAACAAAGACAGTTTAATTATGTAATTTCCATGAAGTTACATAATAACTGGTAATAACTGTTTAAATATATGGGTGGAGATCGTGATTACTTCTGACATCCTCATAATAATTGTTATCATTTGAAGGTTTTAAATACCGCAGTAAGAATCGATAAGTAGATATCCAATCAGTTTATTAAAGATTGATTAATTACCTTTAGCTTCAATCTGATTATTTTTTATTATATTCCTTAAGAACTATGTTTCAATAAATCTGAAAAGTGCCTTAGGTGATTCACACAGTTCGTAGGAAAAGTAAAGTATTTCTTTTTTGGTACAGAAATTATCGGTTATTTATCTTATCGTATTGGACACAGGCATCGCTTTAGCCAGCAAGTAGGCTACATAATAAGTCGATTTGTAAAATAACAAACACTTTTTATATTAGTTGTGGATCAACAGTTGGATAAACACAAATAAAGGTAAGTTTTATTTTGCGTATTTTCCAGTAGATAATTAGATAGTTAATTAATCTCTTCTCTTCTAAGGTTATTTTAGTGCGTTTTAAGTGAAAACGCACCCATTTAAAAGATAATCCTGGAACCGGTACCTACCGGCTACCAGTAAGGATGATTTACTTTTCTCTGAACGATAATATTTATTCATATAACGCATATCGAGCTAAAAAGTTGGTAAAATACTGGATAATGATTAAAGGGACTTTATAACTATTAACTCTAAACTATGCTCAGAGCTGGGGAAAATACATGTTTTCTTATTTCAATTACGTATTTTAATTACAAGTAATTCAAATACTGCTCAACCCTGACTATGCTGCCTGTTGATTTCAGTTTTTGGCAATAATAGTGACTTAAAGCCCATTTCGGATTTGAGAAACCTGGAGAAATCAAAATAAAAGCAGTGAAAAGTTGGCTACTCACTGTGACTGAGACGGGTACTTAGTTTGTCATCAGCTTGCAAAAAATTACTCCTGCCTACCCATTTATTTGTGAAGCGTGATGATTATGAAAATAATTATATTAATGACCTTCAGTGTTGTTTTTGGGAAGCATCTGGTATTGCAGATGTTCTTATTAAAAGGTGACCAAAGGACCACCAATGTTTGTTGCTCGGAAAATCACGTGATATGTGAAATATCACGTGATTTTCCGAGCAACATACATACATTTTGGGCTTTTAATGTACAATGGCACTTTACCATGCTTTCAGTTAAACCATACCTACCTATTAGGTCGACTGTCGATGGTTTGTTCTGTTTAACACCCAATAACAAACCTTAGAATGAGCTCAACAGCAGTCGAAGTGTCCGGGTTGGTATTCATTAATAACACTATCATAAGCAATATAACCATCGTTACCTCTTTGAGCAAATTGTTTTCTCTGTTCATAAACTTGTATGAGTGTAAAATTACTATTAAGTAATGTTTATGTAGTAGGCGTAAAATTGACCAATTCATTAAAGGGGTCGGCCATTTCAAGGAATGTTTGGCCACTTCATGAAAGAGCCATCTCACTTTTTTTTAAGATGGAAAGTCATCAAATGACTTCTTCCGCTCTGGCCGCAGCGGAAGGGGAGTGTCAGACTCTTACTGACTAAAACTTATCCGTTTTCCTCCAAATGCCCTTTGCGTTCCAGGGCCGCGGTGACTGTTTCGAATAAATTCCGCAACGACCATCTCAAGCTGCATGTTTATGTGTGTCCAGGTATATAATAAAATACCGAATGAATTAAAAACATTAAATACAAGATTGTTCAAAATTAAATTATACAAATGGCTATCTGCTAATAGTTTTTACAGTGTTAAGGAGCTCCTGGAACATAAAATCACATGATGAATTAATGTTTCGGAATGCATGTAAAATTTGCACGCTTATATCTATTAAGCAAAATATGTTTGTTCACATTATTATATCTACCATCTTTATACCATGTTTTTGGCAAATAAATGATATTCTATTCTATTCAAACCTAACTTCGACTACGGAACCTCATCTACAGGGTTAACAGGGAACCGTGTCGTGGTACCCTAAAATCTCTCAAACATAACCTAATCTAACCGCGGCCACACAAAGAAATAGTCAATTCTACGATATGGTTTCGACGTCTATATCTTGGTCATCGATAGTTCTCGATGACATTTGTCAGTACTGCGATCAGCAATATATGGCCTTATATTTAATCTTATCAATGCAAACATATTTGTAGTGTCATAGATTTAGAGCGATGATATTTATTTGCATTGTACAGTCGATGAACCGAGCTAAGTAGATATATTCGCCTTACCAAGTGAACCATAAATTCATGAATTAGCACATATTTAAGTTTTGCCAGTAATTTAATTATCTTGCCTTTATCCCAATTTCACTGGGGCCAGCGCAGAAAATCTTCTTCCATTCTCTATTTGCCTCCATGTCAATAGTCACCTTTTTTCGAGCCACATCATCTTTCACGCAATTCTTAAATCGTTACTTTGGACTTCCTCTACCCACTCTTTTACTTGTAAATTGTTAGGTTTTTCATTAACCAATGATTGACTGAAAACCGTATACGTGTGGATATGATGTGTTACGAACGCACATAGATTGCGTTACGTTATATTAAGAGTGTCTCTCTAACAAGTTATAATTTTCCTAGGGTCATGGGTTTATGCTGTAGTTGCTGCGGTGATGACGGCGGCGGTGGTGTGACGGTAGTGGACAACGCGTTCAACAATGACGGAGGCGGCTGGGCACCGCCACCTGATGGTGGACAAATCAATAACAACCAAATGGAAATGATGAGATGACACAATACTCACACACATTGAGTGATAAAGAAATCTGATGATGTTGTCTGCTTTTAATAAATTTTAATTATCGAGTTAATAAATGTATTTGGTAATAATAACAAATTATGGTTTGATTTTATACTTAGCTAAAAGGTTATCAATAAGAGCAGAAGATTAGATCAAAACGAATAAGCTTTATCATGTCTTAAATATGCAGCTGTCTATTTGGAATTGTTTGCTCTTCCCACAGCACCAATTTTCCGATCAGTGAACTGTTGTATCAATACCTACATATATCTGTATCATCAACTGGCGATGCTTCAGTAATGTTATGTTCAGCAAGACGTCTTTGGTTTTCCTTTTCCTGATCTGTAACGGGACTTATTAAAAAAAAACCCAACAACAAGTTTAGTTTAATTGGCCAAAGCCATACTTATAGAACCGTCTACTACGGCCCGCATTGTTGTGGTTTTAGGATTAACGTATAGGTATTTAAAGATAAATAGGTACTAACTTCGTTTTTGTGAAAAAATGTATGGGTTATTGAAGGACTATGTTATATAAAGAAAGGTCATGGAACAAAGAGTGCAGACAATAAGGATTGAAGCTCACGAAAAAGGCTAACTATATCTAGTTAATATTAGTAAACAAAGTAAACGCTTCGACGTGCATTTAGGACATTTAATTAAAACAATATCAAAATACATTATTTTGGAATCACAATTATCTTGAATGTAGATGAAATGCTTCTAGATATTGGTGAGTTTTAATAGAAAACAATATTCGTAGGAGGGGATGTAGACTTATAATATCGGGTTTTATATATATATATATTTATATTTAATAGTTTGTTGGTTCAACCAACAATTTTGCACAGCACTTCGTAAGACTTGTGAGAAATTTCAGACCCGCCAAACGAAATGTAGCAGCATCCGTGACTGGGGTGCACCTGAAAGAGACAATAAACATACTATAAATTAATTCTACAATTGTGTTTTAAGAATTTTTAATGATCAATCATTGCTAGGTTTGGAGAGATGAAGAAAAGATGGATGGATTGTGAGACGTATGTTATAAAAGAAACGGGAGTCAGTGAGAGCTTGACGGTTCATAGGATGGAACCAAGGAAGTAATCGCTGACCCCTAGTAACATGGGATATGGACAGGAAGAATATATATACTGATCTCTTAAATATGTGAAAATGTAGCCGAGTATAGAAACTTCTAATGGATTTTCCACCAGAGTTGTATGAACCAACAGTTAGAGTATACAATCTGAGATTGAATTGTTAGCGTAAATCCTCTTTTGAAACTAAACAAAAACAAATGGAGGAAGTTCAACACATTAGTACTACCTATAACAAACCGTGTTATGTCTTTTGTCTTCGAAATGTGTCAGTCAGTGGTTGCAGGACAAATTAAATTAAAGTCATTATAAAAACCCGTGTGTCATATTGTTTTGCAACTCATTTCCTCAAGTGCAATAAAGATTAAGGAACAATGGGACAATTAATTGCCTAAGAAAATGGCACAATTGGGTTTTATAAACTTGTCGGATACCTACCCAATGTGAGTTCAATGGCCCTGTTCAGAACATGAGCCACACGTTGGAGTGCCCCAAGGGCTCATACACCTTTACTTTGGGGAATTTATGAATGCCACCGATCGATCCTGCAATTAACTAACTAACAGACCCAAAAACCAAGGAGTAAACCATCGACTCGAAAAGAAGAAGAAGAATTTAAAGTTGATGTTTTTGGCGCATACTGATAATTAGGTACATTTCTATAAGAATGTATTCATTTTGAAGATTTTACTTTTTGGTTTTCAGTTTGTCAGCGTAGTCAACAAGGAACTCTTATAGTTTCTCCATGTCCGTCTGTCTGTCTGTCTGTCCGCGGTTTAGCTCAGAGACGCTTAGCGCTAGAAAGTAGTACAATAAAATCTTGAAATACATTTTTTTAGGGTAAAGTGGCGATGATTTTTTTTTTATCGTCTACCTCATGGTGTGGGGTGTCGTTAGATAGGCCGTTTATTAATATTGAGGATATGCTTAACCATTTTTCCAAACAAGGACACCTTTGCGAGATATTAAGCTTTGCAGTGCTAATATTTTTTAATGTCAAGCGTCTCCCCCCTCTGCCAGCTAAACGGTTGTTTTTGGGGACGCGAAATTCGTGAAAGTAGCATATAATATAATGAATTTGAAAGGAAAACTATCACAGCTAAGTAGGCTTTACAAGTTATCGAGTAATAGTCGACCAACTTAAAAATAGGACTGGGTAAGTAAAAAAATCCTAATATTTCCATAGAAAATTACTAAAAACCAATTGCTTTTGTAACTTTGTAATCTAATAATAGTGAAGTACATTTTTCTGACATGGTTTAGGAGACGGGTAACTACGGAACCCTACACTGTGTGTGCTCCGGCACGCACTTGGCCGGTTTTCATTATATTTTATCTTGAGATAGAACGATCATTACAATGATGTGAGTATGAAACGTTTTAAAGGTCCTTGACGGACCTGAAGGACAGTGATGACAACAACAGCATAACGCAGAAAGGCGCATTCTTACAGCTGTGGACGTCAAGTGGCTGATGATGAATGATGATTAAGATAAATATACAGTTTATAAAATATATTAAAAAGAACTTACTTTGCCGGGCGTCAGGGATTGCATGTGCCTGGCGCGTCCAATATAAAGCGGTTCACCATTGTGGGTGTTGCCAGCTGCGATGGCTCCTACTGGGACCTGGCCGTTGCTGCTGTGCAGCCAACGTACCGCGTGAGGTGCGCAGCACAGCACCTGAAGATAACAGTTACATTGTTATAGCATAACATAGTATTCATACTTGTGATCTCCGAAGGAATGAGCATATTAGCGGTATGGGGCAGTTTTTTTTTAAAGCCATTTTATATTTTTTCTAAAAACAACTGCTCGGCTTTGTTCAAATAATTTTGATAAGAAAAATATTAAATCCTCAAGGAAAATACTTTGATAGTAATCATATAATTTAGTAACAGCTGATTCATTAATTTTATCTGTTTACACCTTTAGCACTACACTGGACTTCAAGGGCTATTTTCTTCCATAATAAATTTGCTTACACGTATAAACTATAAAATGACGTACTTCAAAGTTATGTACGGGGATTTCCCGCCCTCCATGTGGCACGTAAGCGGCGCGATGTTTGATGGCCAGTTTCCCCGGAATGAACTCTCCGCTGTGGTGAGACCTGATCACGCAGAGGGGACTGCCATCCCAACCCTCCTTGCCAGCTACGTAAGCTCTGTGCGTCAGTGTAGCAACGTCCGATGTTGTAGCCGGTATCCATTCAATAGGATCTGTAACGAAAAATGAGACATATTGATATCTTATCATAAAACTGTGTAATATACTAAAAGAGAATTGCACAGCAGAAGTTACAAATGAAGTGAGTTAAGAAATGATTATCCTTAAAATGATGAAATTCCTTTATTGTGTAAGTATTCAATGGTAGCATAGGCTGGAGAAAACGTACTGCGACTTTAACTAAAGAAGAAAATGAAAAGAAAGAAGAAGATGATGATGATTAAAAGATCGCTTTTAGCGATGAGGCCGCCCATTGTGTCACCCTATGCTATGTTATTTTCATATATCTTTTTATAACTTATATGGTATACATAATAAAGAGTATTCTATTCTAATTTGCTATGTTACGGAATCATAGATTGTTGTCTAAATCTTACGAGGATTCCTAGAGCGCAGATTATTTTCGAGCACGGCCAACCCTTTGCCAACGGTCGCCAATCCTCTCTCAGCTCCCTCTCTCAATAAGTTACTCCACGGGTTAGTTGGTGGAGGTGGGGGCTGAACATGGACTTCTGCAAATATAAGGTGTACCATGTTTTCTTATCACATTATGTTATCATGACTGGCTTTCATAAACGAAGAACTATTGGGCTAAACTTTGTACCCTGTGGAACCCCTTATTTTTTGACGTGTAGTAACTGTATAAAATGGTCTTTGGAAATAAATATTATTCTCATATTTTAGTGATTTTCAGCGCATCGTGATATTTAACAGATATTTCGATAACCTACCTGCTTGTTCTGTAGTGGAAACTTTCAGCTTTTACAATCGTGAGTCTTACCTTTTATCTGTTCTGTGGTCTTAACGGTCTGGTCTATGTTTTCTTTTTTTGGGGCATGTCTGTCTTACTTTCTTTGTAATTTTAATTAATGACTGGATTGTCGTGTGACATTGTTTTGTCACTTTTTATTTCTTCTTATCATATTGGCATGTTATTCCTATATTTTAGATTAGAAGGTTGACTGATTGTGTTACAGATAAGTGTACGTGCGAAATAAGTAATAAAGCGATATTTCACCATTCACTTATGTCTTATAAGGAAGATGAAGAAACTAAATTGACTTGTGTGAACATAAAAGTGAATCATCTAATGTCGATCATGCCTTCCGTGGACTTGCATACCTTTCTATCAAAATGATTCAATTTGGTTGAATCGTGTAATATTGCCAAAACCGAATGAGAAACAACAAAGAGAATTTTCTGGATTTGGTCGACTTTACGAAAAACCTTAGATCTTACTTTTAGAACCCTGTCATATTATTCGATGCAAAATGGGCCGTCCGATAACGTATTACATCAAGTGATATTAGGAATGAATTTAATGTGACAAGGTCCGAAAGCGATCAATGTTTTCATAAGATTACTATACCTTCAACAATGGTAACAACTGGTGGCGGCTGCGGTGGCTGCTGGTAGATATAGTTGGTGACGTAGGTAGGCTGGTTGGGTTCTGGTGGCGGCGGCTGTGGTGGTGGGGGCTGGTACACAGGCATCATCACCGGGGCTGGCATGTACGCGTACGACCCACCCGGTGGTGGCGGTGGATGACCATTCACAGTGTAGTAAGGAGGGGGTGGCCCGTCTGAGAACAAAGTGACATTAACAACAGGTTGCCTTAAGAAGGTATAGTTGGTGTTACACTAAAAAAAGTGCATGATGATGATTCATAGGTAATAACGTTTCATGAAACTGGACTTATATGGAATATTTGCTGGTAATTTGAAACAGGTATGTCAAAGATGTTGTTTGCAAAAACACATTGAATACTTAGTGGCCTCATTAGATTAGAGATATGTTCGGAAGTTTCGATTACCTCCATTCTAGAATCTACGTTTCGGAATATATCTACATACATATCCATATCATAAATACCCATATCTCTAGTAGATATCAAAAAAACTTTTTAATTTTCAATGAAATAGGAACACATCAGAAAATAAGATTACTTACTGTGGGACATGGCGGTAATTATTAGATATTTAACAAAATAAACAATATATAGAACTGTTTGTTTCACAGGTGTTCAAAACCTCACTGGACAATTCAGTTGTTTATCATTTATTTGTACCTATCATCTGATTCACGCCCTTATCATATCGCTTATAACTCCAACGCATTTCGTGATTAGATAAAATGTACTTCACCATCGACACAATAACGAATTGAAGATATTTATTTATTGCAGGCACCCACAAAAATACATTACAAAGTTATCGGTACATTTCCAGTGTAATATGACCTCTCATTGCTCGGAAAGCTTACACAATACTACATTCAGTTTACAGTGGAAGCGTATAGCTTGATGTATATCGGTGTACCGGATCTTCATTAGAAAGGTTTAACGAGTAAGAGGTTGAATCATTGCACGAAATTGCTTTGGTTTATCTAATGTACTAGCTTTGCCCGCGACTTGACAACAAACAAACTCTTTAGCTTTAGATAAAACAAAGTTGCTGTCTGCCTCTGTCTGTTTTTCCGCTTACGTCTTCTAAACTCCGCAATGGATTTTGATACGGTTTTCACTAATAGAAAGAGCGGTAAGCGAGTCTGAAATAAAATAACCCACACAATATGAACTGGACCAAGAAAAGATCCCTTTGGCACTCCACTAAATTTTCGTTTTGGTTGGGGACATGGCTTTAATGAAGAAAACGATCACACAGAGTGAGCGACAATGTTCTACCAACCGAAAACACTGAGCCTATCTTTTATAAACGGACACGTCACGGTCACGGACAGTTTAACTGTACGTTGGCAAAATTTCTCGTTGATATTCAATCAGTCTTGGTCGAAGAACAATGGGCCAAATCTTAAAAAAAAAGTCGAAGGATCCAACGATTGTTAATTACTTAGTCATCTATCAGGTGAAGCCTTAACTATCAATGAAGTAAAATTACAGCTCGCTTTGATTGTGAAATCTAATGATAATAATGTAACGTCTGTCATAACAATAATGGCAGACTTTATAATTGACTGAATAACTATCTTGAGGCCAATTCTCGGACTAGCGTTCAAATTCAAGTCGTAATATCATCTCAATACCAATCAGTGTCAATAACATGCCAACATGTTGGGAATTTAGAGGTGTTATTGGCAGTTTGAGACTGGGATGTAAAATAAACGCTCCCTAAAAACTTTTTAATTTATATTGTGTGTATTTTTTGACGTGACAACGTTTAATAAATCGATGAACGCACGAAAAAGGATGACTCATTGTTAACTTATGCTCATTGTAACGTTAAGATCATTTCACGTTAAACTATCGTCCGTAAACCGACTTTACAGACAACCAATTTTTTGTAAAAAAGTTTTTATTTTTAACTTTTTCGATGTACCTACCAAGCAGCAACCAAGCAGTAGTAGCACCTAACAACACCACTGGAAAGTCATAGGAAAGCAAAATACGCAACTTCGTTTACTTGGATAACATATTTTTTTCCAGCTATTTTGATTTAAAAACCAAAGTACTGAACCGATTTTGATGAAATTTCTATGGGATCAATAGGAAAGTAAATCCTTTCACATAAAAATATTTTTTCAAATCGGTTCCTACATGACGGAGGTATGAGGTAACAAAAAAGAAAAAAAAAACATACAACCGAATTGAGAACCTCCTTCTTTTTTTAAGTCGTTTAAAAGAATACGAGAATGCCCCTGAGAAATTGCATTTACTTTATTAAAGAAAATGGAGTGATATGATGATGATAGTGGACGGTTGACAGGTGAGAACATGATGAAAGAAGAAAAGTTGTTGCCCCGAACCCACGCAACTGAACAATAATCTAATCATGATGAACTACTACAACGGGTTATACTTTCTATCCAATTTCTGTCCAATATAGCTTGAGTAACAATTCGTGTAAAATTGTTAAACTAGCTGAAAATGGTATTTTAATTACGTTTTGATTTCTTTTCAAGTGGTAGATGTTTTATGGGTGCCCTAGTCGAATTAGGTATTATCTATCACCTTTTGGTGAAAGGTTGTTTACGTGGTGAAGTCTTGTGACTAAAAAATGTTTTACAGTTATTTCCGCCCGTTTAATTTAATTTGCAATATTTTTGGGTTGCCCAAACCTGTAATAACAGCTAAAGGAGAGTCAGTCAAGATAAATGTATGGCTTAAAATCTGGTCTATGATAGTTGCTGTTGCCTTGATTAGCAGCTATTCATTTGCAATAAAAAGGGTGATTGATTTTGATGTAAAAAAAGAAATGGAAATAATACCTGATTTCATTGATTTGGTTGTAAATACTTTAATTTTAATAATAAACCTTATCAACAGTGGATCTATATGCATAAGTATTCACGAAATGTTTGATGCCATTTTCAAAGATGTGAAAATTGATAGTAATACTCTGAAATTATTCGCTTACAAAATGTATTTGTGGTATTTTATACCGATGATAATATTCATTATTCTGATTGTTATGGAAGTTTTAAATAAATATCCACCATTTATTCTTGTAATAAGAACACCAACGTTTTTATCAATTATGCATTTGATCATGCACTTATTTTTAATATTGGCACTAATAAAAGTGATAAATCATCAGTTGTCTAGAATATTAATTTATAATGACAATGTACGAGTACCTAAAATGATTTTCAAAGAGAATAAGGGAAAGGGACGCATTCTCCAGTACGTTTTGAGTCCTGATATAGAATTTATCGAAGTAGACGATCTTGTACAATTCGATTTAAAATTTCTTTGTAAACTGTATGACGATTTAAGCACCTGTGTTCATCTTTTAGAAAAATGCTACGGTTTACAGGTAACGTCCAGGCCTGCATATTTTAATGAAATACCATGATTAAAGTTACAGCATTAATTGATTAATTTGTGATAATTTTATTTATGTACATTATTTATTTATTTAAACTTTATGTACAATTTTGGTACATGGGTGGGCTTAATGCATCAAGGCATTCTCTGCCAGTCTTGTCTTGAACTGTACTTGAACTGAACCATATGCAATGACTTTCTTTGGACTTTTTGTATTACGTATAAGCAAATGCTCGCAGAAGCTTTGATTAAATATAACCATATTTGTTTACAGATTTTCTTATCGATCTGGTTGATGTTCACAAGTGGTGTGGTTGGAGTGACAGTGATTGTGTCCCATCAGGTATGATTGGTTTTGATTTATTCTTTAGTAGCAATTACTACAATGTCAATATCAATTCAGTCTATTCTAAACATTTTTGCTCTGCCATGTGTTTGTTTTCAGAATTATGTTTGATATGTCTGTTTTAAACGCATTCATTCTTTTTCATTTTACTTTCAGGCGTCACTGAAATGGCTTGTGATTGTTAAGAGCGTTTTGCCTTTCTTCTGGTGTTTCATCGGATGTTACATTAACGACCAAATGAGTAAAGAAGTTGACCAGACCATTACCCTCATTATCAAGTGCTTGATAGACTTCAGATGTGGTATGTCTGTAAATGATATTGTCAATTTGAATCACTAGAGGTGTCTAATCTAAATGAAACACTCAATTTTACTTATCAGCTATCGTACGTTCCCACTCATGGCTTTGCTCCTCATTGGGCGAAAAGCAATTTATTTTTTGTTATGGATGTAAAGTTATGTATATGTGTTGTGAGTTATGTTGTGTGTAGTACACGCGGCGGAAAAATCGAGTTGTAAATATCAAAAGCTAAACTTTGTTTTGATTTCAAGCACTTCGTCTTTTACTTTAATCACATTTTCATTTCAGTTCAGTCAAGGAAGCCTGTTCTAGAAACGTTTAAAGAACTAGTCAGCAATGATCGTCTCCAATTCACTGCCTGCAGCCTATTCGAGTTAAGTTACTCCATGTTACTAGGAACTTTGCTTAATGTCATTACTTACAGTATTATCTTAATCCAGATGTTTTAAATCATTTCATAATATTTAGATTTGTAAACTCACTATGTTTTTTTTGTATTGTATTGTGTGACGTCATTAAACAGTTTTCAACAGTATCTTTTTCATTTAATTGTTTTGGTTAAAATTAAAACAACTCTGTGCATAATAATAGGGATAATTAAAAACACAAATTTTCTTATTAAATAATAATTACCATTTATTAGAGATTCTAAACTTAAGTTCTAAACAACACAAAATATTTAAAAATTAAAATCATAACATTTAAACACTGACTCTTTACCAACTTCACAACTTATAATACTTCTACAAATTCTTGATTTTGTTTTGCACACGTAAAACATTCACATTGCTGACATCTATTTTTGATTGATACACAGATTACTACAGTAAAATCATTCACACATCTTGAACTTATCTCGCTAGGGATTTCCTACATTTTACGTATTGTTGTGTGTTTTTCCAATAATTGACAGATATGAGGCAATATTATGCAAGCTATTGTTTTAGTTAAAAAAAAATTCTATACCCATGGACATATTAACAAGACTACTACTAGGTCCCGTTACATAACTTTTTTATCACTTGTTGTTCACATAATATTTAGCACAAGTCCATCGGTTGATTCAGCCTTTCGCAGTTCTCCTCAAGATATATGTGCCTCTCAAGTTGCACCACCACACCGGTTCTTCGTCTTTCTCATCAAGTCTACCTCCGCCATCCTATTCAAGTTTTCTTGTCCATTAAGCTACATTTCGTGCACTATGACGGCACCAAAGTTTTCATTTAAGGACTCGATTGCTGCATCCTTTTCAGTTTTCTTTTTACGTCTAGTTGGTCCGTTTAATTTAAAAAGACTGACAATGTTTGGCTTGTTTTCTCCTAATGATAATATTGAACGTTAACTTATGTAGCTTATGTTAAACTGTAAATCCGGATGTTATAGCTCTCTGGTTACGCTCTTGGTCGGTCCTTCGGGTTGTCGGGTGGTCCGTATGGTCTCTCGTAGGGTGGAGGACGGTACGGCTTCTGTTCCTTCTTTTCACCTGGGCCAGACATATCTGGAACAAATTAAAAGAAAATGTTATTAAATGAATAAAAAATATCACTACATTCAGTTTTAAATTCGTGGTTTTGGTATCTGAAGATATAGAATGTTAGTAATAGGTACATTAGGTAACTGTTAGGTATCATGCTTTTAATATTTATACATGTGTGGTTGAAATTCAAAAGAAACATTCTAAAGATGGACAGACAGTATGTATATGTCACCGGAAAATTGCAGGTTCCGTAAGATTATAATAAATCTTGATAAGATTATAATTTGTGATGAATCGAAATTGAAAAAAAAAATCGTTTTGTATACAATAAATCCCAACCAAATTCAATAGTTTCCAATATATCCGTGTCTAATTTAGAAAAACTAGTTTACATTTTCACCCGATATTTTACAATCTTACGGCGTTTGCCATTTTCCGGTGACATATAAAACATGTTCCTTTTGATATCCCATAACTCTAGGGTTCCTCCCAATCCCATTAATCAGACCACCTCAGAGAATCTAATAGCATTTTTACTTTTTTACAATTGTACATTTTTTTTCTTTTCCATTTCTCCGACAAATCTGAATTTTTACCAGTGGATGACTGACCTTACTTATCAATGACAATTAGGAACTTAAAGACTTGTTACACCGGTGACAATTTTTAAAATAGTTTTGTGTATTTACAGGCAGCCACTATACTCTGTCGTCTATAGTATTAAACCTTATGCCAATCAGTCAGCGTACACATACATCACACTTTGACTCTACTTTGTATAGTATCTTGATAACAAATTGAAATAAAATTTTGAAGTTAAAACAATCGGTACAAAAATTGAATTAAAGAGGGTTTTTTAAAATATGCAAATATGCAATTCACGAGGTCAAGAATTATGACATCGCGTCATGATTCTTTACTTCGTGAATTTTATATTTGCATATTTTACATAAATCATATTATTATATCTTATAATACTCTATCCCTACCTGTTTATGTTTCTTGGTATTCCTTCTCAGCAGCAAACTTCACGTTAAACAGTTATTTGGTTACTAAATATTTTGTGATGTTTGTAGTTTATAAATACAGCACAAATAGATAAGCAGAGCTGTCCGCATTTTATCTTGAAGGAGTTATCTCTAAAGAAAAAGCTTCATGCACTTGGGATTCCCTGATCTTCAAATGTCTTAAGTTGAATGATTACTCATCCTTGGATTTCTTTACAATACCTATGTGTCTATTTTGATGAATTCATCACAAATGTCGCAGTTATGTTGGCGAAACAGGTATCTTATAAAAGCCCTGTATTTTTACTTTATGGTACCTAGGAATATTTTATGTATTCACAATTATTCTTAACTTAACTTTTGCAGGAAATTGCCGTATTTTCATTTTCAAATAAAATGTTGTTCTTAACAAGAAGTAAATATCTATTATAAACTAATTCGGAGGCTGTTCGCAGACGACATCGTTTCGCTGTCTATATGCTGTATAGCTGTGTCATTTATGCTTACAATTGTGACATCCACTGGTATTTCACGAGGACGTTTGACAGCCGTGCTTTAGAAAAACCGGCTAAGTGCGAGTCAGACTCTTACACGAAGGGCCATAGGTACCATACATTTATTTATTTTAATTTAATTTTTATATCCTGTTCGATCGATCGGTATTTTTTACCTCCTAACATCCAAACAGCGAAAGTTTATAGGGCCGAAGCGCGAATTTATAAGCCGCTGTTAGACTTGAGCATTCACTGTAAAATAAATAGGAGCGTTTTAGCGAGCATTCTAGCGAATTACAGACAATTTGCATTTGAGCTTTTTGCCAAGCCGGGCAATTTATTCATTGTTGTTCGTGTAGGATACATTTTTGGCGAGCGTTCGATAGAATAATCATAAAAGTGTTCGTAGTGATGTTTGGCTCTGTTCGTTGTTCAGATTGACAAATTTAAAAACGGCGAATGCTCGATGTTATGTTACAAGTGAGTGCTAAAACAAAAAACCTAAAACCTATGTTTTTCAATTGACTTGTGTAGGCATTTATGCTTGAAATCTTTTGAAAGTTTCCTATAAATGCTAGTTACAGCATTATTTACTTTTGATTTGATTTTTTTTCTTTTTTAAGAGTTTTATAGACATATAGGAAATTATGATCCCAGAAACATAAGAACATAGCGCTATGTTTTTCGCTTGGGTCAGCTTTTTAATTGGCGCAGGGAGATTCTCAATGCACTTCGTAAATTATTCTAAAGACTTGCTTTGAAAAGGAATCACGAGACAACTAGCAGAATATGCTATATTTCCGCAAAAAACGACCACTTTATCAAAATGGCTATGATCTTCTTCTTGTTTTATATTAAGAACAAAGAATAATGCTCAAGTTATATGGGTGAAAATAATCGTCGATCACAAGGATACCAATGCTTAATCAATAAGTTATTAAATCAGTGTTCCGGTACTAACACTGATTTAATAACTTATTGATTAAGCATTCTAATGCAGGTTTGTATTCTCAGGAGGATTTTAGATGACTTGTGTTTATTCTAGTCTCCAAAATGTAAAAAATAACATTTCTACGTTTTGTTGTATATTTTCTATACCCCATGGATTGGCTAGTGTTATTTGTACTGCATTTATAACTCATAAACTGGCACGAGAATATTTCAGATTGGTCCATTAACTGAGGAATTAAATTTGGGTTTTTTCTCGAGCATTGCTTTTTCTCACTGGTGTTAAAAACCGTCTTTACAGTAGTCTGTTTTTTTTTATATTTTTCACTGTTTTTATATAGGACACCTCCGTTAGGAAATATTTATTATACTTTAATCCAGGTATCCCTTTTTTAGAGTTATAAGAGCACTTAAGGATAGACTAACACACGAATGTAAAGCTATAAAAATTAAAAAAAAAAATAGCTTGTAAAGTTATGAGTAAAACCGTGTATTCTGATAAAGCTGAAAGCTGTCACTTCAAGTTTTATCTTTTAGGGAATTTCCTTGGTTACGTTTGGTACAGTGAGTACCAAAACATTCACAAACCTTTTATTTTACACGTATGGTTTTCAGATTTAAAAAGTAAATTTAAAAAGTTTTGACTTTCTGGTGGATCTTTTCATTAACAGTCGGGACCATTATTAAAGATTCTCATAAAGAATTTATTTTTTCTACTTTTGTAGTCGGTCCCCTCGTATATTGCCTGTATAGTAATGAAACGCATATTGATGTGTACCTTATGATCTCTAGATATCAGTGGCTGTAATAAGGTGTGATGCGAGTTTAGAACGTGAAAAAAATAAACCTCGCGTTCAAAAGATATTATTATTGATATTTCAAAACCGGGTTTTAAAAGCAACATGTAGTATTTGTACGCCCCGCATCATGTGCTGACATCATCTTTTAGGAATAAGTAGACTTTTCCTAAAAAAGTGGAGAAATCTCTCAAATCAACGAAATATTATTGAACAATAAAAAATAACACAATGATTAAATTTCGACTCTATTGCAAAATATGTTTTTTTGTTAATAAATAATAAGATAATCAACATATACACTTGTGGAATTAACAAGTAAAACGATCGATTGACTAATCGATAAATATAACCGAGATAATTGTTTGCCTGACCGTTAGTAACTGAACATCACTTGAGTCTAGATGACAAGCACATACTACAAAGAACTAGGAATTAATAGAAAACTGAATTTCGTTTCACGTTGATTTTCAATATATTATGAGAGCAAAGCATCTCATAAATCGTATTAAAAAAGTTGTAAACTACTACAGATTCAAAGCTATTTTTATTTCTTGTTAAAACTTATTTGGTAACCACCCCGAACTGAAGTAAGGTAATTTTATCAAATATGTTAAAAGCGCTTCAATACAAACAGTTTCCCGACATTGACGACCATAACTGGAAGTGAGTAACAATAAATGTATTAATTAAGGTTCCGAGAATCTCGTCAGCCACCATTAAACAAATTTACCAATGAAAACTTTTATTGTGCATAATTTGAACAATAGGCATTCCAAAACAGCGGGCCCATAAAAGATTAACTCATTTAATTAAACGTACATGTCCCGACGTCGCGCGTCGTCTTGATATGCCAGCAAGATATGCCAAGTCAAAATATTTTGATGAATACAGACGGATACATCACTATTTTTGACAGTTCGCATCATTTGCAATGCGCAACTGCATCGATTGAAACGTGAGGATAAATGGATTCAGACTCGTGGTTACGTGGGCGAAAGTATACGGCCAGTGAAAGCATGGCGACTATATCGTGATTTTATTGCGATCGTATCGCTGCCGAATGGCTGCTCAAGAACGCCGTGGGCAACCTACCTATGGATTTCAGTTCTTTGCTTCTAGATACTTACGCTATTAACTCCTATATATCCATATATATATTTCTTGCCATAATATGGTTTTCTTATTTTCGTGTCGATGGTACATTTAAATTGCCTATACTTTTTGGGCCGAGTACGTGACCACGTCAGAGGTATTTTTCAAATCATCGTGGACTAGGTGAATGCACATTTGGGGTATTATATTCCAACTGATGGGACGTAGTTTGATCAGGAGCACCACACTCGCACTGTGTGTTGGATGGACAGATAATCTCCCCTTTTCGCCACGCTAAGTTTGCAACTACTTGGGTAGGCTCTGGAAACACTGACCTATTGTGAAAATTGTTTTACTGATCGAAAGCAAACCCCTACC
>NDFZ01005290.1:493396-504033 GCA_002192655.3 Mamestra configurata
CCAGCCGGGGATTGCGGAAGTCGCTTACGTTCCCGCGATCCCCGGCGTAGGTGGGAGATGGAACACCGGGGTGGTTTTAGTCAGTAAGAGTCTGACAGACCCCTCCACCCGCCCCAGGGTGGAGGATTTCCATGAGGATTTCCCCCCGATATCAAAAAAAAAAAAAAAGGTAAGCCTTCGTGGTTAGTTTTTTTTAAAACCACCCAGTAACTGTGTTGCAACTGCATTTGGCTGTTCATTGATGGGGAGGTGAACATTCATAACTCATGTACATTAATAATAAGCTGTTGAGTTTCCAAATAAATAAATAATGCGTTTATAACATTATGCGTTATAAAATTATACTTCATTATTGTTATGCTAGCAGTATTTATGGCAACAAGCATTATGGCAAAACATTTATGCCTAATAATATTATGCGTAATGATCATTATGCTGAATTTCGTTATGCCTATGTAAATTGTGCCAATATATTTTATGCTTATCATTAGTAAACCGAAAAAAAATATGGTAACAGCACATATAACAAATTTAAAAGGAAAACTATCACAGCTAAGAAGGCATACAAGTTAACGAGTCGGTAATCGTCGACCAACCTATAAAATATACCTACTTGGAGAAGGAACTTTTCGTACAAATTTCATTGACAATTAATTAAATAAAGTTGTTTGTTACGTAAAAAAGGTAGTAAATATAAATTTACAGAATCAAACATAAAGTACCTACTAAGTCGGCAATCGTGACGTGCAACTACATAACCCTATGCTGCGCGTGTCCCGCCGTTTTTTTTTGGGACAAGCCCGCCTCACTATTTCCAACCACAGCAAGCTATTCACTCTTGACTTAAAACAGGAAACACAGACTCTGACCGGAAATTCCACTGCTTTGCTTAGTTAGTTTTCTGCATATGGGTGGCCCATGAAGACCGGTGGCGCATCGCCGACAACGCCGTACGTGTGGTCCGATGCGGGCTAAGCTAAAAATTATGCAATTCCAATTGGTTTCTCATACAAATATAAATTAAGATATAATGTAATTTTTACGTAGGTAATAGCACGATATTCGTCTATGTGGTAGTAAGCTAGTGATAATTGAATGGTAAATGAATTTGCATCAAATAACAGTTAAATGTGTTAATAAAATCATCAAATAATAAATTATTTAATTAAATAGAGTTAAGGCAAGATTAACATTTTACTAACATAATTTATTTATTTGATGATTCGATTCTCGGTTGGCGAGTAGAATTTATGTTATTTTACATGCAATGCTGCAAAAGCAATGTTTGCTTTAGAGAATGCTTAGGCGCTACTGAAAGGTACTCCTCTACTTATATAATAAATTCTTAGTAGTTGATTAATATTAGTGTCATTTACTGTCTATTTATAAGACACTCAACATTGTACTTATAAACATAAACTGAAAAAAAAACTGGGTTTTAAATTGTTTTTAGGGATCTGAACATCATTAAAAAACGGAACCCTTATACTCCTTAGGATCACTTGTGTGTCTGTCAGTCACAGCCAATTTACTCAGAATCTACTGGACCGATTCTGTTTAAATTCGGTATACATATGAACTTCTGCGACCCAAAGACGGACGCGTTATGTAAATAACTAAATTTTGAGTATGAGGTCACTTTTGGGGGCCAAATTAAAAAACTAAAAATAAATGTTTTTCAAACTGTATGGTGTAGTCCCAGGGCGATCCCCGTCCACCATAGGCGCGGGCCTGCGGCTCACCACCAGGCCTGGGTCGATAGCGCGTTGTGTTTCACGCGCGCCTCAAAGAGATGTCAGCATAGAAGACGGGACCCGCTAGGGCCAGAGCCTGCCAGGGTTGCGGAATTTGTTCGAAAGAGTCACCGCGGCCCTGGAACGCAAAGAGCTTTAGAAGGAACACGGATGGGTTTTAGTCAGTAAGAATCTGACACGCCCTTCCGCTCCAGCCAGAGCGGAAGAAATCATTTGATGATTTCCCATCATTAAAAAAAAACTTATCATATGAAATTATTGTGTGGGTTTTCAATAATTTTTGTCATAATTTTAAATTGAAAGAAAGAAAATAAATAGAGAATAATGACCATTCCCTTATCTCCGAAACTAGTGAGACTAACATTTTGAAAATAATGCACATAATAGTTCTTTACCTATAAATTACAGGAAAACCTTAAATAAATGTTATTAAGATTAAGTTATATGTTACAAAAATGGGATTAATACGGCAACCTTTACACGCGAGTCCGACTCGCACTTGACCAGTTTTTCAGTTATTGTTCTTACTTGATTTCAAAGCCATTGATTATTATTATTATTTTTCATTATTATTGCTTGATTATTATTCATTAAGTTTCATGGATTGTATTGGATGAAGACTCTGCATATCATAGAATCATACAATGAAGGGTCTCGCCTATCGCCTGCTTAGTGTTCCCAAGCTTAAAATATCACATGCCAAGTGAATTGAAAATAAAACTATGACAAGTACAGCTAGTAGGTATCAGAAACATTGACGCCTACAGCTAATGCAAATACTATGTAACTTGAAATGATATTGCGGAAAACAACTGAGTAGGCGCTACCGAAAGAATGCTTGTAGGAAATACCAAATGCGAAGGCGAAAATGCTAAAGAAAAAGATACTTAACAATTTACAATAGAAGGCACCCGGAAGCAGCAAAAGAAACAAGAGAAGATAAGCTGGTTTAAATTGGAGAAGAGTTACGGGATATACAAAACAGAGTAAGTAGTTGGAGGAGACCTTTGCCAAGAGGCACACTAGACACATGCCTGGTTTCTGAGGTACTTTATCGGTAGTTTATCAGTCCGCTGTAGCGTCGGGGGTCGGGTTACCTCTTTCCCTCAAATATGGCGAGGGGGGTACTGGCTGATCTTTGCGTTATGCTCGTGAACGGGTGCTGCTTGTGGTGAAAGGTCGTCTTGTTAGCCATGGATTTTACTATTGTTATAACGATTATATGTTTAATTTTGATGGCCCTGGTTTATCACTTGTGGCGTCGAGTCACAGATCTTTTTATTAAATTCTACCCTCTGTACGTGTAAGCGGGCACACCCTTCATGTCTGGAGGCTTATTTAGTTTGATTTGATATTGTTTTTATGCTTGAGTTTGTCTGTTTATGCTGGCATAATGGAGTGTGCTAGCTTACAAGTAGCGAATTATTAAGTTTTATGTTTTTACGTGTTACCTTTGTTGTATTGTTTTCTTTGTAAGAATACTGACTACTTACATATCTTTGTATAAGTGATAGTTCTTATAACTCAACAGACAGATGTGTTGCTGGGGAGTTTGTTGCGCCACTTCTTCTTCCCAGCTAAAACACTAGGAAGTGGTGACGGGCGGGCGTTTTGGGGGACTGTCTTTATGTAGAACTTTGACGTTCAAAAAGTGCTGGCACTCAGCCTAATTTGAATAAATGACTTTTGAATTTTGAATTTTGTCCATTCACCACTAACCAACCAAAGGCGTTATGATAAATAGCGGTAAAGGACAGATAAACGACCGATAAAGTACCTCAGAAACCGGGAATAAGAGACAGCAGCTGCCTGTACTATTGCGAGGCCCCGGGCGGCAGATCTTTGCGAGGCCCCGGGCGACAGGCTACGCTCTGGGCGATAGACCTTTACGAGGCCCTTGTTCTTTTTGAAATTTATATTGAACGAATTTAGGTATTTTAATTTATGTCTCAAAATGTGTGGTAATATTTTCTATTAAAGTTATTACATAGATGAAAATCATTCTGGTGTCATCGGATTCGTCAAATTCTTACTACTTATATGATTTACCTACTATGAAACTTCAATATTTAAAAAAAAATTAAATGAAGTTAATTTCATAAAAGTTTTTTAAACTCGGGTTGCGTGAGGCCCTGGGCGGTTGCCCTGCTCACTTCCCTCTAAGGCCGCCACTGCTAAGAGATATTCTGTAACCACTACGTACTATAAAAACTACAACACAAATTTTCGGATTGATAGGACTTATAAGGTCAAATAACCTTGTTAACCCAGTTTGAATAACGCATTGATTGATTGATATACCCTTGAATTTGATTCGACCTGCGTAAAAAGGCTTTGACGTAGGTACGAACTACATAATTTGCTAAATAACTCACCCGATAACATGAAAATTATAAATTTTTGAGTAAAGTAAAGTTACCTACTTATTGAAAGTGTTTTATAACTATTCACGTACACCATACTTTTAAAACAGTTAATTATTGCTAAAGGAGTCGTCAAACACCTGCGAGAAAAGGAGCCAAAAACATAAAAATTACTTTTAAAAGTCTTCACAATCTTCTGGAATTGTCTAAAGCTTCTGACACAGTTTCTTTTCCTGTAAGTTGTGTTTCTGATTGGACTACACATAAGCATAAGGTACCTACATAAAAAAAACAAGACTTCATCTAATTTAACCATCATCGGCCGAGCCTTTTCCAAACTAAACTCGCGAGCAATAAACTGGAATCATTTCATCGCGCGTTGCTCAAAACAATTTTTTACAATTTCTATGCTATGAACTATGGATTGTGGTAATTTTGTTATTTCAAAGGTAATTTGTTAGCCCTTCAACCTCATCCAATGTCCATTACCAAAGGCTATTCACCTTATGTCATGGAACGTAAAATCAAAAGACATCAATTATTAAAACAAAACATATTGTTTTGGTACTTAGTCCTGAAACCCTATAAAAAGTGGGCAATTATGAAAATTGGTCACTGGGAATACTAGAAGCAGCGAAAGTCGTCATCCAGCAAGGGTTGTCATAGCGTACTATCACTCGACAGCTGATCATCTGAGCCAGTCTTGTGTCTCGAAGGTATACAAAAGTTTCAAGGAGACTGGAAACTTAGACCGGAGACCAGGATATGGACAACAGCGATGCACTTCGGTGAGAGATGACCGATTTATCGTCACCTCTTCTTTCCGAAATTGACACCTGTTCGGTGGACGTCCAGCAGCAACTCAGAGAAGTTCGAGAGAGGGCTGTCAGCGAGTGGACAGTGAGGCGAAGACTCAAAGAACTTGACCCCAAAAAGGCCAGCTACGGGACCCAAATTATCACTTGCATCCATCACTATGTCCATGCTTGCAACACTTAGAATAGGATATAGAGCAATGGAGCCGAGTCCTGTTCTTAGACGAAACCAGGATGTGCCTGCATGGTAGCGACTGCCGACGGAGAGTCTATAGGAGACCGGGGGGGAGCGACTCGCACAATGTTGTTTTGCAGATACAGTGAAAAAACATATGAACTACGGGGGTGGGTCCTGTATGATGTGGGCAGGGATTTCTATTGAAGCAAAACGTATCTGATATTCGTACCTACTCAATGTCAGTATATTACGTGGAGCGACTGACTGACTGGCAAGACTGGATAACATCTTAAACACACCCACCCTAAGGTTGTATAGTGTTTTCTATCGGAAGGCCAAGGATTTAATAAAAAGGTTTGATTAAAAGCTGTTAAAGCAGAGACGGAAAGTAGAATCTTAATAGTTTAATCGCAAAAATATGAAAAGAAAGTACCTGAGGTGTATTTTTATGTAGGTACTATTTATCGCACATCATCGGTAACAATTTGACAGCGTCACAGCGCCTGTATGTGTTAGCTAGCAGTTGGTGTGATTTTAGTAGGGCAAGTGTTATGCTTACGACTGAAGTTCTGTTGACTACACTACCGCATATAGTAGTATGTAGTAGCGAATTTTTCTAAAGGATGTTTAGTTATTGAAATACAAAATTTCCTATTTATTTTTGTGGCTTAGATATCTATTTTTTGTGGCTTTCATTCCTAGGTTCGGATGTATTTACATATTTAAACCAGGAAATAGGTGATTTGAAATCAAAAACTAAGTTTTGTTTAATAATTTATTGACATAAAAAAATATAAAAAATTGCTTACGACAATAGGTCACAACAATTTATTGGAAAAAATAAATTGTAACGATTCGAATCCCTAAACAATATTATAAATAAGGTTCACTTAACATGTTTAAACTTATTAAATAAATATTGTGAGATTACTTAACCTAAACTAGCAGTAAACGGTAACCAAAACGCATTACTACTCGAGATTCCATCACAAATGATCCTTCCTTTGGCTCAGAAGTTACGGCCAAAACCTTTAGGAGGGGGATTGCTCATCTTTCGGATGACATTTGCGGTCATGAAGCATGTGTTAGGCTGGAAGGGCTGTGGTGATTGGGGTGCGTAGCTTCCACTGGGCTGGTACTGGTTCCTGGGTGGCCCAAAGCAGGGGCTGGGGGCGTAGCTCTGGTAGCGGTTGTTCATGTTGGAAGAGAAGGCTGAGTTGCGCTGCATTCTGGAGAAACAAAACCAAATGTAAGTTTCATCAAAGATTTCAGAGCTTGAGAGTAAGAGAGTCAGACCTCCTCTGTTGGTTTGGAAGGTATTACAGTGAAAGGGAACACAATATTGAGAAATAGAAGTCAAAAGTGTCTTCATAAAATATTGAAAGGTAAAACAATTAAGTAAGAAGAAAAGCTTAAACTAAGTGATTATAAATGAAAATACTTACTTGATTAGTAGGTTTGATAAAGCTGGATTTGAAATTATTTAAATTAATAATAATTTCACTTGGGCTCCTGAAGTCGACTTGTTTGTCTATTACACTCGAATGTGTTATGATAGTTAGCCTGCCACTACGTGTTTTTATATGGATACTTCATGTTTTATCAGATTATTATCACTGAGCATTTATAATCCGATTGAGCCATTCCCTGGCCTCCTTTGTGATTGTGTCGATGCCATCTGTAAACTCGGTCACCTGAAGGCCTCTCTGGGTGGTATTTGTTTTGGTTCCGTATTCCCCAGACCTCATTTATGTTATATATTCGTTGAATATTAAAATATTCTTCAGGTTTGTTGAAAATCTGGGTTGTAAACAGTTGTAGTGATACCTCCCCAAAAACCTTGTCCTTAGGAATGTCGTCAACAACAAGAAGCGGCAAGCGAGACTAAAGGGTCAGCATTCCCTGCTCGGAAAAAGATAGAAACTTTGTGACACTGAATGAGATACTGTAGGAAGAAATTTTTCCAGGTATTCATAGTTAATGAAAACACAATGCTTATTATGTCTATTCCGTCCATTGCCAAACATGTGTAGGGAAATGATGTCATTGTCCTCGGTTTGGTTTTCCCTACACGATCATCGAAACAATTTCGCGGAATTCTAATCAAGCTACTTTTAATTTGTGTATCTGATAAAAGGATTTTGATTCACCTACTTAATGATACAATTATTTTTTTGTTACTAAAAATAAACTTATTTCTTAATTATTAAATTGACCGTCACATTCCTCATATAACTTCTTAATTATTTTGTTCTTAGTCCTCCGCTCTTCTATTCAGATCAATTTCGTTGCAGGATCAAATACGTTTTAATCGTCTCACCAGGACTCGTCTAACTTATTTATTTTGTTTATTGAGGAACACCAACTACATCCACCGTCACTTCCCGTGGGTGTCGAAAGAGGCGACTAAGGGACATACCAGAGAATGGGCAGCAGCATTATCTATGCATTGCAGCAGCTACACTGCGATCGCCAACCGGCCTGCCAAGCGTAGCGGTTATGGCAACCCCCCCTTCGGGGGAGGACTATGTCCAGCAGTGGAAGTCATTCGGCTGATTATGATGATGACCAACTATATATTTACATAAGATTTTACACAAATTGTACATTGTTCTTTGTTCTGTATACACAATGCATACAGACATTACATTAAAACTTCAAGGCTCCAGCACTTTTTTGGTGGTCGCCACTGTTGATTCTGGCAGTAAGGAGTTTGGATGGTTAGGGTTAGTGTGATAAGCTTGTCCCAAAATTATCCCTTATATGCTATTACCGTCTTTCTGCCTTAACGTAGCAATTGCTCATCGAGTTTGAAAATGTTGGTGATTTATTTTTCATCTGTTTCTATAAAACCTAATGAAAAAAGTGATGCTGGTCCAAGTGCTTGCTGTTCATGGAAAATACTTCCTACATCGACTGGAATACAGGTGTTGACAGTTGACTGTTTGATGTCACTTGGCCAAGTGACGAGCCAGCCTTTTGGCTGGTCACGCGAAGTTGTTGCACAAATTCACAAATTACTTCCCAGTATTTCCTTACAAGAGTCTGAAGAAGTTCGAGAATACTTCCATGACACAAATGTCATTGCTGGTCTATTCACATTGTCACGTACCAAGTCGTTGTTCTCTGATAGGGCTGCAGATATAATTCTGTCGGCGGCGGTGGCAACGAGTTAGGGCCCCAATAAAAAATAATGTAATTTATTTACGATTTAGTCGTAGTATTGCTGTTTATTACGACGCGATCGTAAACATTTATACTCATACGATTAAGTTTTCGGGTGATTAAATTAAATAATAGTTCGATAGTAACACCTCTTTGATGTTCAAATAGATAGCTGATAGGACACATCCAGCGGACCTTTTTATCGATGTTTTTCATTTCTAAATCTGATAAACTGGCTATATTTAGCTTAACATTGCGTCAATCGCATTCTTTATTGTTTCTATAAATAAATCACTTAATGTTTTATATCTATTTACAATAATATCACGCTAGGATCACGCGATTGACGTCCAGAGTGGAGTGATTACGCTCGGTTCGTAATCCCATTGAGCGGGGCGCGGTCGGTGCAAAGATTAAACAACCATATTTGGTCGGGGCAAATATCAAAATTTACGCTTGATACGAGACTATTTGTGAACAATATTTATGCAATAAAAGTCTATTTATTGTTCATTGTTCAATAGTATCTAATGTATACCTATGGAGAAATCATCACTTAAAATTCTGCTAAAAGTGAAAATAGTTTTCCCTTAGGATATACTACAGAATAACCTTCAGAATGAAAAGAAGTAAGGAAGCAAGAGCGGGTGCGCGACGAGCTCAAAATTGCAGGTCTCACCCTCCCCCCCGGCCTTGGATAGTTTTGATTTTTTTTTCCATTAATTCACGGATACGTAAGTGACTGTTTTCCGTCATAGATTTTCTTTAGATAGCAATGAATTTACGGGTACGCAGGCTAGAAGAGTATAGTAGTGCTTGACCCAAGAAAATATGGAAGTTTGCTAGGGGCGGTATAGATCACAGTTGCTTTCTGCCACCCAGGACGCAGGTACTTACCGGACACGGCTGTTTCGGGAGGTACCTGTTTCGGATTAAGCGGGAGGACACGCCCGGGTGTCAGCACTGTGAGGATCGCCCGGAGGACACGGTGGAGCATACGGTGGAGGTCTGCCTTGCTTGGGCGGAGCACCGCTGTGTCCTCGTCGAGGCGATCGGCGGCGGCGAAGGCCTTCGCCCCAACCGCCGCTACAGGAGAAGACGCCTCGGGCGTCGGGAGTCGCAGGGCGATCCCCGGCCACCGTAGGCGCGGGCCTGCGGATGGCGAGCATTGGGTGGCTCGCTGTCCGATCACCACCAGGCCCGGGTCGATGGCGCGTTGTGTTTCACGCGCGCCTCAAAGAGATGTCAGCATAGAAGACGGGGCCCGCTAGGGCCAGAGCCTGCCAGGGTTGCGGAATTTATTCGAAAGAGTCACCGCGGCCCTGGAACGCAAAGGGCTTTAGAAGGAACACGGATGGGTTTTAGTCAGTAAGAGTCTGACACTCCCTTCCGCTCCACCCAGAGCGGAAGAAGTCATCTGATGATTTCCAATCCTTAAAAAAAAAAAGTACGCCACTATTATCAGTTGTTTACATTGCTGAAAACTGCTAGTAATTTTCCGGTCTGATTATTTCCCAAACTTCACGATAACTTATTAGTTCTCAGTGATTTTACTCTATCAGAAAAACCGCGTTGTTTTCCTCGTCCGTATCTTGATTTTGTTGGTGCTACCCAGAACTAATATGTTTTGTTAATCCGTGAATTATTAATCTCTTAGCAATTGTCTGGGTTTGTGATTCATTAGAATACCTTTGTACTAGTCATGATTGTTTACGTGTTATGAGATAATATTGTGTAATTAAATCGGAAATTTCGGAATCAACACGAAGCCTATACATGAATTACTTTCCGCATAACGTCAAAAAATAATTCCGCAGCTGTCTTGTCCATGTAGAAAAAAGGTATTTGGGATTTCAATTAATTTTCTAATACCTGATCTTTCTAGTTTAAAGGCACTCACAGAAGTTCCCAGGTTTACCCTTACGGTCAGAAAGTCACGGAAGGTGTAGTTCATACATACTTCAGAGCCACATCTTTCCTAATAAGACCCAATACCTGATGAATCGTGGCAATAGGGCATACAATCAACATGAAAAACGAAATAAACTCTAGTTATAAACCCTATCGATTCTCAGCTACGTTCTAAATTGGGACACCTTTCAATTTACAGAGCAAATTGTCCAAAACGGCCTAATTAGGCATTCCATGATTTTCGTTGGCAGCAATGGTTAAAATTATTACAATATTTTTTATTTATTTATTTATTCATTCATTTTTCATTTATTTATTATAAGGCTTCTTAACAATGAGTACACTATAGCTTTATCATTTGTACAATGCAAACTTATGTCTAAACGCCTCATCACCAGAGGTCGGAATTAGGTAGAGTTATTAATGTACTTGCATCGAAATGTTGATATTA
>NDFZ01005291.1:0-189560 GCA_002192655.3 Mamestra configurata
ATTTCTATCAGTAATTTTGATGTTCGGAGCTATAGTGTTAAATTTTGCTAATGTAGTCTGCCTAAAAAAATTTAGACTTTAAAAGATTTTTAACCTAAAAAATTATCCCGAAAACTATTTGTGCCGGCAATTACATTATTATTCTAATTGTGTATAGCTTATTTTCTTCGCTTTATAAAAAACAAAGTGTTCAAATTATTTTTCATAAAAAGAAGCCAACTTGTCGTTTTTAAAATGTGTGGCTGTTTACTTTTCCTTAATAAAAACAAAACTAATGTGTCAATCACAAGCACAACTAGTTTTATATACTTATTTTCATTCATAAATGCTTGGCCAGATTGCAAGCTAGCTAAGCAATAATAGTAATTATTATTGTATTATTACAGACTATTGTTTGGAAATTTTCCGCGACTACATGCCAATGGTAATGAAATTACCGGTAATGTATAATGTTGATAGTTTGAACTCTTTTATGTTACCCTACATAATGCATGATTCCTTATACCTAATGTTTTTTTCGCTGTGAGTTACAAGTTAATTACTTTTCCATACGGAATTACGATCATGTTTTTAAGTGTTTGTACCGTTATTCGGATCATGGTCTTGGGGCTTATTTTGAACATCACTATGGTATTAATTGCTTTAACTTTTATCCTGCTTTGGTTTTGGGTATGAGTTTGCACCACAGGTTTTGCTTTCTTGCTTTACAGATATAATTGAAAATACGCCAAATGCTAGCCCAGTGCACTGTGATGAGGAAGCGGCTAAACCAAGTGAGTTTTTCTTATTATGTCAGTTTTTTTTTCAGCATCTTATATGCCATGGATATACCTACATATTGTTTTATTTTTAACAGCGCATCTGGAGTGTCACAATTCGTTCTCCAAACAAACTTGTGGGGTTAACGAAAAATATATTGAAGTTTCGTCTTATATCCACAATAAAACTCATGAAGTAGGTGAAATAAGCATTGAAGCACCAGCTTATTCGCCGCTGACTCCTAGACCAGTGTATGGCGTTGGCGAAAGAAGTCTAGAGGTGTCCGATATTATTTCACCGTTGCCTTTTGTAATTTATCCTACAGTGGGGAAAAGTAGTGATGATCTAGTAAACTCTCCATCTTCTTCTCCTGTGCCGGACATGTCACCCGCAACTAGTAAAGTTTTTCATATGTTGATTGGAACAGAGCAAGATAGCGATGATTCCGTAGCGGATCCTACTTACAAAGTAGAATATATATTCCTTGCGACGATAGTTCAGATGAATGCAGAAACCGTCAAAATGAATATCGCAATAAACATGATAAAGAGAATCATGATGGTAACGAATCACCTTCAATATTGAAAGAAGCATTAAATGACATAGAAAGACAAGATGAGCCTGATTTCTTACCATTACAAAACATGGTAGATCAACAAAACTTAAAAGAAATTCCAAAGAAGAGAAAAGTTAGAGATCCTAGCACATGGAAAATACATATTGAAAAGCATAGACAGTTAAAAGGTGAATCATACAAAACTAAACACGGTATAACAAAGCAAACCAGACCCATAAAGCAAGCTAAGTGTGTAATGAGTACGAAACATAAATGCATATCACAGATTCCTGAAGATGAACGAATTCAAATTTATACTCAATTTTGAAATTTAAAAAGTTTACAAGATCAGCGGCATTTTGTTACACACCATTTCACAAAAAAAAACAGAAAAATCGGGCTACGACCGAAGGACTTTCACGAAGAAAATATACACTCGCTTATACACTGAGTGTAGCTAATGAGAAAAGAACGGTTTGCCGTGAGTTTTTTTAGCCACCCTGAACATCACTGGTGGATTTGTAAAAGGTGCTTTAAATAAAGTAAACTCCGAAGGCATTTAAGTACCAGACTACAGGGGCAAAAAAGTTCCACCCAATAAGTTGAACTCGGCAAATGAAAGTTTCATTCACGACCATATTTTATCTTTTCCTGCCGTGGAATCTCATTATTGTCGACAAAACAGTGAAATAAGATATTTAGACGCCTCGTTAAGTATAGCTACTTTGTATAAAGAATATGTAAAACTCTGTGAAACAAAATCAATGAAGCCAGTCAGCTCCGAAAAATATCGCTTAATTTTCCGAACCTATAAACTGAGTTTTCACAAACCCAAAAAAGATCTGTGTAAACACTGCATTGCGTATAAAGAAATGAACATTGAGGAAAAAGCAGAACATCAGGAAATTCATGCACTGCATTTGAGTCGTAAAGATGAAGCAAGGAAATGTAGAGACGAGGATAAAGAGGAAGCACAAATTGACGACAAAACCCTTAGTTTTAATTTAGATTTAGAAGCTGTCCTTAGCACCCCTAAAGGAGCGGCTGGGCCATTTTTTTACGTGCGTAAATTTGCGGAGAGGGGCCGGACCTGGCCGAATGCCAGTACGGCTTTCGGCAAGGGCGCTCCACTGTCACGGCGATATCCCGAGTGAGAGTCCTGGCGGAGGAAGCAGTGTCGCGGGGCGGTGTGTTGTTGGCGGTGTCCTTGGACATCTCCAACGCCTTCAACACCCTGCCCTGGAGTTGTATTCGGGAGGCACTACGATATCATCGAGTGCCTTCCTACCTCCGCCGCGTCGTCGGGGCTTATTTGGCGGAAAGGTGTGTCACCTATCTGGGACGCGATGGCAGATACCAGCGCCCCATGTCGTGCGGTGTTCCGCAGGGTTCGGTCTTGGGCCCGCTCCTGTGGAACATCGGGTACGACTGGGTGCTGAGGGGCGAGCTCCGGCCGGGAGTGCAGCTGGTGTGTTACGCTGACGACACACTGGTCACTGCCCGGGGGAGCTCGCACAGGGAGGCAGCGTTGCTGGCGACGGCTGCGGTCTCACAGGTGGTGAGCCGCATACGGCGCCTCGGCCTGGAGGTGGCCCTCAACAAGTCGGAGGCCATTGTTTTTCATGGCCCCCGGCGAGCGCCGCCGCCGGGATCGCACATTGTGGTCGGGGGGGCCCGTATCGCTGTCGAGTCCACCATGAAGTACCTGGGATTGGTGCTCGACAGCCGGTGGGATTTCGGCCCCCACTTCCGGCGGCTGGCGCCCAAGTTGTTGGGCGCGGCGGGGGCGCTGTCAACGCTGCTTCCCAATCTGGGGGACCCGAGCACCGCCTGTAGGCGGTTGTACGTGGGGATCGTGCGATCGATGGCCCTTTATGGGGCCCCGATCTGGGCGGCTGACCTGACGGCCAGCACCATCACTGTTCTGCGGAGGCCGCAGAGGGTGATGGCCGTCAGAGTCATCAGGGGATATCGCACGATCTCCTACGAGGCGGCTTGCGCACTGGCCGGATCTCCGCCGTGGGACCTGGAGGCGAAAGTGCTCGCGTCACTGCACAGGTGGCGCGAGGGCGCGCGGGCGCGCGGCGAAAGACTGACGCAGCAACACTTGGAGCTGCGTCGGTCGCAGCTGCGCGAGGTCCTGGTGGCGGAATGGCGGGACAGGCTTTCGAGCCCTTCCGCCGGCCTCATCACCATCGAGGCCATCCGGCCAGTGCTCGACCTGTGGCTCGGGAGAAGGCACGGCTCTCTGACGTTTCGTGCGACGCAGGTCCTCTCGGGGCATGGCTGCTTCGGGAGGTTCTTGTGTCGCATAGGCAGGGAGCCGGACGCTCGATGCCACCACTGCGTCGACTGTCGGGAGGACACGGCACGGCATACGCTTGCAGAGTGTGCAGCTTGGGAGGAGCCGCGCCGTGCCCTCATCTCTGTTGTAGGCGGTGACCTCTCGCTGCCGGCCGTAGTCCATGCTATGGTCGGCGGTGAGGAGTCCTGGGACGCGGTGGTCTCCTTCTGCGAGACAGTTATCGCGCAGAAGGAGGCTGCGGAAAGGGAGAGGGAGATCACAACCGCTCTCCCTGCCCGCAGCAGGCGCATCGGGCGTCGGAGGAGGGCATACGCTGCCCTCTTCCGGCCCCCCTAACTGGGTCCAGGGGCGGCGGACTTGGGGATGTCCGTCGCCCCCCATTCATCCGGACCCGAGGTGGCGGCGCGTGGTGTTCCCGTGCGCCCCTCTTTGACGTAGCGAGGGGAGTCAAACACCTCACTCCTCTCGCCGACGCGAGGTGGCCCGCAGATGCGGGCCGGCACCAGCCGGGGATTGCGGATGTCGCATACGTTCCCGCGATCCCCGGCGTAGGTGGGAGATGGAACACCGGGGTGGTTTTAGTCAGTAAGAGTCTGACAGACCCCTCCACCCGCCCCAGGGTGGAGGATTTCCATGAGGACTTCCCCCGAGATCAAAAAAAAAAAAAAAAGGAGTTCAACGGACGGGCTGAACGGACCTTGGAGCGAAGAATTGCCTTTTTTTGATTCGTGGACTGTTTAGGTCCTGAAGAAGAAATAAATAATAGCTCCAATATTCTATCCAAATTTCATTTTAACGTTACATATTTTATCTAATACAATCATTCATACAAGACAGAAAACAAATAACGGATATATAAAATCGAATAAGGAAACTAAATAGTAATTAAAAGGAAAATAATGTAAAAGATTGTAATCTAGTATACAATATTCAGCTCTTTCTATAATTTGCTTTACATCTTAAACTATGTTTAATTTTATTTATGTTAACTTAAGTTGTAAAAATGTGTGATATCTTAGAAAAAGCGCCAACGAGCAGCGGTAACTATTGTCTAAAAGATCGAAATGTAGATGCTGAAATGTCACGTGTTCAGTCCCCTACACTTTGACTTTTCAACAATTGTCACCGCTGATAGAATGTTATTTTGCATAGAGCTTCTTGTCCTTGATTATCTAAGAAAATTTACACAGAAATTAACACCTGTTTTTTATAAATACTTAACTAACCCTATACACTAGAAATAAAAATAAAAACTCCTAAATAAATTAACCCTAAAATATGGCGTCAAAAATTCATCCGCATCGCTTTCGACTGGAAGTGTACCTAAAAGACTAGCGGCATTGCCACGTTGTATGGCAATGCTTATTTTTTTACTAAAGCCACATCATCCGACGAGATGTTGTCACCGTCGGCGTTCCGGCTGTGTTAAAACCCAATGGCTTGGCGACGCGACGATGGCAAGAGACCAGACGGCATGTCGTTATTTCCATGGAAGATGGGTAGGCCATTAGTGAGGGACGCTACTTGTGACGATACTCTTGCATGGCGCAAGAGTATTGACACAAGTAGCGTCCATCCCATCTTCCTAGCTCTTCGTGCTGTGCTGGCGCTGCCGCTGCGGCTGCAGAAAACGTCAAGCGGCGGAAATATAATAAACTTGTTTGTAGTTAAATTTTCGAGCCATTTGGGGTTGAAACTCTCGGGTCTTGGGTTCCGAGTGCATATAACTTGTTTAAAGATCTCTCAAAACGCTTAGTTCACACTTCGCGTGACCCAAGGGCTGGCTTTTATCTAAGAACATGTTTTTATTACTTTTTCACTTTTGATAATACAGGATGTTTCAATAGTGCGTGTTCATATTTAAGGGTGACGTTTTGTATCTGATAAACAGTACGGAAACAATAGCAAATATACAAAATATCTTAATTTTTCAAAAAGCCTAAACAAAATAAAATACTAAAAAGTTTCAAACAAATCACTTTTCGAGCAATTAAATGCAGTTGGTGTCATTTATATTAATTGAATCGCTTGAGAAGTGAATATTTTGGAATATTTAAGTCGTTTTCAGGAGTCAGTTTTTTCTTTAAGTCGATATTTTTATTTTTGTCTTACCTTTTATCAGATACAGAATACCCTGCATAATTACAGATGAGGTTGAGTTGAATCAATAATAGGGTATTTAATATTCCACCGCCTACAGATTCTCAGCTATTTACTTTCTAAGTTGAATTTGAATTATATATTATTAAAGCGACCATTTTTTTTGTACCTAAATTTGATACATAACTATCTCAAATTCAGTTTTCATAATATTAACAGTAATAATTTCGTCGTCTTCAAAAATAAGCTTAATCTACGCTTAAAGCCCTAAAAGAACCAGGCATCCCAACATATTGTTCATTAAAATTGTTTGCTTGTCTGCATGATTCATCTGTCTTTGCCTGGTACATCTCATCGAAGTATGCCACAAAGTCTTTAGAAGTCACCCTGTCTCGCCAAGCATCTGAAAACAGTGAAACATAAGCTTTAAAGTATAAAAGCTATGCTTTAATTTCGATTGTGATTGCAATGATGATAAAAAAAACTTTTAATTCTTTCCGATATACTTAGCCTGGTTTTTCCTTTGGCCATAGCATGCATCATTCCAGCCATGATGGCAATATTACCAGTTTTTAGACACGCTTCCAGTTGACTGCGATGTATTAGGTATTGGCTTTTGCCAGCGGCTCCGTTCGCGTGAATGTCGAAAATTATCCCAAGAGAACATACCCCAGTGACAAAATATTCCAGACTATAATCTACCTCTGTGACAAATTTCATCAAGATCCGTTCAGCCGTTCTGATGTAATTGAGTAACAGACAGACACTCAAACTTTCGCATTTATAATAGTAGTACTCGTAAGAGTTTAAACATTGAAATGCAACTATTACTGAGCTTTGACATCTCGTTGCAACTTAAACCCCAATCAAGAGCTAGAATGTTTTCTCTTCCTTAGTAAATAACAGGAGCAAAAGACCTCCTTCAAGGTAGACGGATGATCCAGCAAAGGCCACAGGAATCCGCTGGATGCGAGAAGCATAGGACCGTCAGATGTGGCAACGCTCAGGGAAGCCTACCACCAGCAGTGACTGAAATGATGATAATCAAAAATCAGCAGGTCCATGGTGAAAAAAAGTCACCGTGAAATCGTAGTTGAAGTAAATTGATGCTAAGGATAGACAGCTCACTTGAAGTTCACTTCACTTAAGTTATCACGGTAATAGTACACGTATCAACTCGGAAAGGGATCGTCACCGTATTGACTCGAGCCGTGCAGTATTCTTTGTATGGAACTCCCTGCTGCAGCGCACACTGATCGGAAGTGTAACGGCTTCGGGGCAATACGGCGAAAAAGGCGATACGATAACGATCCTTTTCCGAGTGTTGTGCTATGATCTTTAGATTATTATTACTCTGATACGAACCACTCAATGTCTGCAAAGACCTTTCTTTCCCTCCATACTCTTCCGGCAGTATATCTTTAGGCACAAACTCGTAGAATGTGTCAATCGTTTTGTGTAGATGTATTCTGGATGCTAGTTTCGAGCTTAAGACTTGTTTGAGGAAGCCGAGAAGTGCGTCAACCATTTTGGATGCCGTTATTAAGTGTATCTGCTTTATTCTCATGCCGTAGCCTTCCTGAAATTTAAATAGGTTAAGTTTTAATCCAGATGATCTGGACGCTTACCTCGAAGGCTGATTCGAGGTGGCTAGGCTCCACAGAATTTACACAAAGTGACAGTTTAACAGCGGTATCGATTTTCTACAATCCTAAATGTAAGGGATTGACCTTCTGCCAGGGTTGCGAAATTTGTTCGAAAGAGTCACCGCGGCCCTGAAACGCAAAGGGCTTAAGAAGGAACACGGATGGGTTTTAGTCAGTTAGAGTCTGACACAGCCTTCCGCTCATAAGAAGAAGAAGTCATTTGATGATATCACATCGGTAAAAAAAAAACGGGATTAAACTCATGTTGTTGTTCTGTTGCTAATGTAGACATTCGCAATAAACGGAATAGATTCCGTACATTTAGAAGTATTTGACAACATAGCGCCAATAGAATGTACGACTCAACATTTTCTATTGTAATTTATAAAAGGAGACTCGCCAGTTTTGTGGCCATTGGGTTCGAGAAAGCCATTTCGACTGCAAGCATCGTGGACAACGCAGTTGGATATGACGTCACAGACGTCAGCAGGGCAGTGCACTTATCGAATGCACGTACACTCAACAAAGCAACACCGGCTATTGCGTGTTGTGATTCAATTGTATAAAGCTCGGATTAGATTTCTTTATTCTTCCTACATTTATCTCCTCATAACAATTTTTTTTTTTTTGTTAACTTTTTGTATGTGGGCAATATGTACGAGCTACGCTGAACATTGAACTTTGTGCCAGTTTGTACGTCACACTCAAGAATGCACATATTGTTTAGCTGTGAATTTAACATAGCATTTAAGTGGATCAATTATGTAAATATATTAAGTAGCAATAAATCCATTACGGGATTCGTTCGTCTACTCATTTTACATAACATAACATACCTTAAGAGGTTTACATAACAAGATCATAACATTATCACTGTTGGGCATTACAACCCCAGCTAATGAGCTTTAAAAAATATAATACATTTCTGATACTCACTGTCATCAATGTAATAATTTGTCTAAGTTCCATTGGAGTGCATTTTGTAACAAAAGTAATTATATTGGCATCCCTAAAGTCCAACACGAGCACCAGACCATTGTTGTAATCGTTTATTCTAATGTATTCGCTTATCTGAAAAAAAAACAACAGGTATATAAATAAGTAGATTTTGCCCGCGACTACGTACGCGCATATCCCGTTTTTTCCCTTCCCATAAGAATTTCGGGAAATCCTCTCTAATCCTCTCTAATAAATTTGCAATAGCGGTCATTGACCCGCCCACATTTTTTGACATACTTAATTCCGAAAACTGAAATAAAGACAAAAAGCTTTCCTGAATCGACATCTATCGTGATACTTTACATTTTATAGAAATTAAAAACAGTTCATATATCATTTATTGTCCAGGTACCTACAAAGAGATATTAAGGAAAGGGCAATGACCGTTATTGGAAATTTATTGGGCGTCGACCATAGTGCTCCTCTACGGAGTGTAGGGAAGCTACATGCTAAATTTCAGCTTTCTGCGACCAGTAGTTTCGGCTGTGTGTTGTCCGTCAGTCAGTAAGTCAGTAACACAAGAGTTTTATATTATTGACTAGTTATTGTTTTTTCCCGTTCCCGTAGGAATTTCGGGAAATCTTCTCTTAGTGCTCTACACTCTCCAAGGAACTTAGAGTTAGACTAATAGTTCCGGCTGTGTGTTGTCTGTCAGACAGTCACTCAGTCAGTAACGGAAGAATTTTATGTATATAGCTATTAGAATTACTGGATCGTTTATCTCGCCCGCTTCTAACCTCTCAGAAACGTCCTCAGGCCACTCCTGTAGCACAACTATTGCCTTGAATATGAAGAGGTCTCAAATGGAAAAGCAGTCGAAAAAAGATCTACTGCCTTGGCTATTACGAGAAGGGTCCGTGCCTGTTCCCCAACCCCCCTCTCAGGTTGAACTCCTCCACAGATGGGTAAAAAATTACAAATGAATTTATAACAATTACCACGGTAATATATCTGTAGAAACTATGAATGTCCGAAGATTGATAATCGTCTGATTTTAAGTTGAACAGAGAAACCCTGTAGTGTTCCGTTGTCATTTTGGGCAGAAATCCATAGCGTCTGAAAATTAAAACGAAAAAAAAAACCTTTTTTACAAAAAATACAACGGACTTCCAAATAAAATAACACTATATATGAAAAACATTGTATGTGCCTTTAAAATTTGAGGGTTATCCTCGATTTCCCTAGGATCCCGTCATCAGATTCTGACTTGGTGCCAACGGGACCACCTCAGAAGTATAGGCTTTCGAATAAAAAAATAGTCATCAAAATACATTCATAATTGGCGGAATGGTCACAAAACAAACCATCAAAAAAAAAGAAATCATACAGTCGAATTGAGAATTCGACTGTATGATTTCTTTTTTTTTTTGTACCTCCTCCTCCGGTTAAAAATAATTAGTACCAGATCATTCAGGACTCGAACATTATATACAGAAAAAAACTACAACTTTAGTTGAGGAAATAACCTGATTTTTCACTACTAAAGCGAATGTCTACGAGCGTGCCTTTTATTTTGAATTACCTCCAGAGTAATAATTTTCGCTGCTAAAATATCACTGTCCAGAACTTAAAAAAGAACAGTCATCATCATAATTTCAGTTGAAGAACCAAATCTACGCGCATCCAGCGGATTTCCGCGTCCTTCACCAGGGGCCCAAGTCTGCTAATTATATTTAACTCACATGCTATTGAAATTCAATTGAGAGTCAATCACGACTCCATTACGATTAGAACAAATTTGGTATTCTGCAAAAACTTGTATGTAAGCTCAATGGAGTCGTAATGGAATCGTAGTGTAAGTGTGATTGACTCTCAGTTGAACAGTTATAGGTGTTGCCATTCAAAATCTACCAAGAAGCTGAATGAGTGAATGAACTATTGGTTTGATTTAAATATACGTTTTTATCATTTTCTGTGATTCAATTACGAACTATATTGTCTGCAATGAATCGCCTTGTCGATAAAACATGACTTAAACGATGTTAGAAAGACTTTATTTCAAATACGGTGGCTGTATTACATAATTATCTATGACCAGGTTGAAAATTAAAAAAAAACATCTGTCATCTTGCACGTCAATGTCAATGTCACGACAAATTTATTGTTACCGCCTTACCGGTATCGGTTTTGTTTGAAGTTCCGTCTGAAAACAAAATCAACAAAATACATCTTATTATTTAATTGGTTTATTGGATGTTGGATATCTACAGTAAATTTCTAATCGGTAAGTACTCGCCAAATTATATTTTCACATCTATAGAACTTTGTAAAAACATTTTACAATAGGTACCTATTGTAAAATGTCGCGGACGAAGTCGCTGGCGGAAGCTAGTAAAGTATACATACAAAATACAAGAAATATTATAGCACTTTACTAACCTTCAAATTAGGTGATATTGCATCTTTCCTCCGTTGTCGTGGTAGCAAAGGTGTGAGCTTAATTGTCAGGGCCCTCACTTCCGCTTTTCCAAGGCGGAATGTTTTAATAAATTCCGCATAGGGTAAATCTTCCACGGCATCCACCGTTTCCCTCATCGAGGCCCGCTTTTTACGGCGCTGAGTCAAAAGGTGACGGCGGCGATCTTGCGCATTAGCTAATGCTAGAATACGCCATCGTAACAATGACCGCAGCATCTTTTCAGTATCTTTTTTAATATTTTTCGTTGAGTGGCTTGTAAAATCCTAAGATTATCTATTGTTGCACAATCGTACTTCAATAGTAAAATTGACACTAAGATTCAATTGAGTGTCGATTGATCTAAATGTCAAACATACGTCAAATAAGTGTAGAATACCGATTAAGTCCACAATCGATTTACAATTGTAACACGATTGAAGAGCAGACTAGCAATTATTCTGATAGCAGTTCAATGGAATGTCACTGGAAAACCATTGGTCTTAAATTAGTAGCGGAATACCAAATGTAGTTAAATCTGCTACTGAGATCCAATTGATATTCAATTGAGCCATTCTTAAATTAGCAGACTTGGGCCCCAGGTCATCAATCCACCTTGTTAGAGGCCTACCAACGCCTTAAGGTATATGGAAAGATAAACGGTACTTACACATAATTGTTTAAAGTTTCAAACTGTTTCCTGGACACTGGACCAGGATATAACTCGGGCATTAAAGTCTTGAAGGTGCACAGTTTGTCGATTCTTTGTTTGGCTCGTTCCACCATCCCTTTGGCGTTGATGAGTGTCCTCTCAAGGTAGTCTCGAGCTGAAATAGCAATTTATTTATTGATAAAGTGTTATTCAAAAAGGTCAAGTCTGTATTTCTGTTCAAACATAAAAGACACCTTTGTTGGAAGGATTAAATTTCCAGAGGCTTACTAAACGTACCTAAGTACTTCCACACTTCGCAAGTAATCATCAGGAGGGTTAATATTCTAACGCGAGCTTATTAATATTAACAAAACAATATACTGAACTCCTGGTTCTGTATGGTGTCCCGTGGTTGCGTAAGAGGCGACAAAGGGACTCACCAGAGAATGGGCAGAGACATTCTCTGTGCATTGCAACAGCTCCACTGCAATCGCAAACCCGTCTGCCAGACGTGGCGATTATGACAATGCCCCTCCCCTTTGGGGGAGGCCTATATCCAGCAATGGACGTCTGTCGGCTGATATGATTATGATGATGATTATATTGAACTCCATGGATAGGAACAAGGCATGCTGCTACAAAATTAATTAATGCCGAGAAGAAGAGACGAAAATACGACTTTTATTCTAATTAGATACAGATGAGTACCTGAATTTTACAGTAAAAACTACACAGTCTTCCATGAACCTGTACCTTTCTTGGTACCTCTTTGGCAATACTAGGACAGGGCACATTGCTCCTAGAACAGATGGTGGATGGGGCCGAAAAATTCTGGAGTGGCGACCGCGTACCGGAAGACGTAGCCGATGGAAGACAGACGCACAGGACCGGTTGTTGTGGCGGCACTTGAGGGAGGCCTATGTCCAGCCGTGGACGTCTTTGTGGATGATGAATACTAGATTACTGGAGTCAGATTTTAGGGCTTCTGACCACCCGAAATGACTGGCAAAGGTCTAAAAATGACAGGCGGCACCTGTGGCTTATTTGTTAAGCTATCCCAGGCGCGAAGGTCACTCATCTACTATCCGATCTCGGCAAACATGCAATAATAATTCTCTCCACATATTTATAGATAACTCACAAACGAATACACATAAGAACGTGTTGGGTTAAAGATCATAATCATAAAAGGTTATGACAGGTGAATAACAATGGACTTTTAGCTTCCTTATTGGACTGTAAATGGATAAACTAATAAATTAGGTGCAGACTTATAAGCAAAAGGTCTAATTCTCCTTCCCAAAATAAAAACCTCAACGTTTATTATAATTATATATAATGTACAAAATTATTTACTAAATATACACTTAAATAAAAAATAACTGACTAAAATGGTCTAAAATATGGCGTCGAAAAATTCCTCCGCAACTCTGGCCACTGGTAAAGTACCCAAAAGGCGGGCAGCATTGCCACGTTGTATGTATGGCAATGCTTATCCTTTGTCCAAGGTAAAAGCCAGCCCTTGGGTCACGCAAAGTGTCAACTAAGCGTCTTGAAAGATATTAAATAAAATAAATAAAAATAAAAATGTTTATTTCAATAACATAAGTCTTCAACATACGTGATTTGGAGATCACCTTTTAAGCAAGAAGATACTTGGGTTAGGTGAATCCGCTCTTCCACATAACATTATACAGAGTATGCACAGTTCCACATCGCAAAGTCATAGTAAGATTTTAGTATGAATAAGCCTGTAATAGGACTGACCTGTTGGTCGAGTGGTTAGTGACCCTGACTGCTAAACCGGAGGTCGTGGGTTCGATTCCCATCCAGGACAAATCTTTGTGTGATGAGCATGATCATTTGTTCTGTGTCTGGGTGTCATTTGTCTATAATATGTATGTATTTAGAAATATATAAGTATGTATGAGCCTGTGCTATGGCAACCAGACAACTGATAAAGTTGTCTGGTTGCCATAGCACAGGCTCTGCCTAGTTTGGGATCGGATGACCGTGTGTGAGTTGTGCCAAGATATATTAATATATATATTATATTATTATAGGGTATTTTACTGAAAAAATCTAATTAGTCTGTCAGTCGTATTTTTACAGTGCACTCTTGAACTCTTGACTCTGATGCGCAATTACAAATTCCAATTCGTGTCCAATATTTTTTCTAAATCCAAAGGACTGACTAAAAATAATTATTATTTTCTATTTACACTATTATTAGGCTGTGTTTCTATCTGCAAGCAACTAGGTTCATCAAATTTTGCCTCGTCTCTAAGCCCTGAGGTTGAAGCAAGTTTTTTAGTACTTTTTTTGAAGTCTGGGAAATCATCAAATGACTTCTTCCGCTCTGGGTGGAGCGGAAAGGCTCATACTCTTAATGACTAAAACCCATCCGTGTTCCTCTTTAAGCCAAATCCACAGATACAAAAAAGTTTTTATTTTAAGGACGGAAAGTTAACATGTAAGGCCTGTTCCTTGAAATTTGTCACAACGGAGGTTTTTATACGCTATTTACACAAATGTATGCCTTTTTCCTTTAGGGGTGGCAAACCAACAGATAATAAAATGTAGGCATCAGAATTGTCGGGCCTGCGGACGGCGAGCGTTGGGTGGCTCGCTGTCCGATTACCACCAGGCCCGGGTCGATGGCGCGTTGTGTTTCACGCGCGCCTCAAAGAGATGTCAGCATAGAAGACGGGGCCCGTTAGGGCCAGAGCCTGCCAGGGTTGCGGAATTTGTTCGAAAGAGTCACCGCGGCCCTGAAACGCAAAGGGCTTTAGAAGGAACACGGATGGGTTTTAGTCAGTAAGAGTCTGACACGCCCTTCCGCTCCACCCAGAGCGGAAGAAGTCATTTGATGATTTCCCATCCTTAAAATAAAAAAAAAAGGCATCAGAATTGTACAAAGTTCCGAAGAAATGACTTTTCAAGCAATGTATTACAGTTGTTGGCGTTTACTTTAGTCCAATCACAGATTTGATATCACCAACTGCATCAGACTGCTTGAAAATTCATTTCTTCGGAAATTTTTAGTCATTCTTTGTGATCGATTCGTTTTTAAGATTTGATTTTTTCTCAACATCACCCTTAAATATGACCACGTACTTCTGGAACACCTTGTATAACCTATATTGTCCCACTGCTGGACAAAGGCAAGGTCAGTGTGAATTCTGCCCACCCTAACCTACCTACGGTAAGCAAACTTGGTCCCTGACCGAGTCTCATCAGTCATCATCATTATCATATCAGCCGAAAGTCGCCCACTGCTGGACATAGTCATCCCCCATGTGTCTCCACAACAAACGGTCATGTGCGACCCGCATCCATAGGCTTGGCCCGCTATCACCAGGTCATCGGTCTACCTTGTGAGAGACCTTCCAACGGAATCCGGAAGATGCAGATCTTCCGGTACCCAGTCGCCACTCCAGAACTTTTCGGCCCCATGGACCATCTGTTCTGCGAGCAATGTGCCCTGCCCACTGCCACTTCAGTTTGGCAATCCTTCGGGCTATGTATGTAACCTTGGTTCGCGGTTGGTGGTTGTGTCGGTGACCGAGTCTCAAAAGTCAAAGGGCCTAAGGGCATCGGAGCAAAGAGTTTTGGGTCAGCGATCGAAAACGTTATACCCGGTTCAATTAATCAATTAAAAAACTTACAAAAATCTTTCTTGATGAAATGGTGCTGTTTCTTCACCCAATCATCCAGAATATCTATGGCTTCATCAATCCTGCCTTCCTTCTCTAAATTCACATCTTTCCTAACGTATTCCAAGGTGTCTGGGTGGAATTCCAGGATTCTATCTTTGAGCACTGACACCATTTTAAGCACTCACTTGGTTGGGTATCAGGAACGAACTAAAGCAGATAAATATTGTTTAAGTGTTGTGTGTTATTTACAAGTAAATTCTTGTCTTAAGGTGCCTACAGACTTGTTTGATAGATAGTTTCAGTCCTTTATCGACCAACTAAAACTATGTGTTTATTGTCTGTTGATTTATTGAAAAACCGCTAAAAGTTTCTTTATTTTGAGAAGTTGAAAAACTAGTTAATGAATTGAATCGATCAATTTATTAATCAACAGCCTTTGAAAGAAAAATATCTTCTTACAAAACTGTATTTTTTAACAAATAAGAAAGGATTCAAATAAAATAAGTAGTAATGTTCTATAAAAAAATACAATGCCAATGAGTCGATTAGTCAGAAAGAAAGGTCGTTCCAAAGCGTTGATCACTAGAGGAAAAGTCTACTTTTACTCAAATCTACTAATTTGATCGATTCAAGCTGTCCATCGATCAGCATCCATTAAGTGTGTGAGGAACTTAACACATTAAAAAACATGACAATATTCATGTGATTCATTTGCGAGCTTGTACTTTTATTATATTCACTTCTCGGAATAAATAATTAGCAATTTATCTTTATATTTTCTCATAGTTTATCATTTGAATGGGTTTTGCAACATGGGACTATGCAATATATGTTTAATATTTATTTATATTTTTTTTTGTTTAATAAAATGCGTATCCGAGGAGCAATTCTCGTATTTTAATAAGTTCCTGAGATTTTGAAATTTGGAACGCGTTTTGAAAAAAAAGGTTAATTTTTATTTTCATACAAATGTATTTCCTATTCTTAAGCACTATGTTTATGAAATAACAATGAAATAGGCATTTAGTATTTTATTACTTTATGTGAGTTTATAGCAAAATGTATCAGCGGTTACGATTGGCTTTCGAAATGTCACGTGGGCAATCCGATCAATGTATGAACGTGTCAATCATTAACAAGTACTCTCGAATTGTCAAAGTCAGTCCGTCAAAGACAAAAGCTATTTGCACGTTCCAAAGCGTAGATCTCTATGGAGAAGAACGTGCAAGAAACTCCACGGACACGCTTTTAAAACGTTTTATATTTACAAAAATCCTGGTTACATTAACCTTGTTGCTTCTATATATGAAAACAACGTAAAGAAAGAAAAAAAAATTACGGTATCAAATATTAAAAAAATGTAATAGCATGGAAGGAATGATGAAGGAAGGAATGACATTTTTCCTGGATTTGTGGAAAAACGTCTACAAAACTTACCAACGTGCACCTCGTTACCCAGTAACTGGGTAATGGAGATCAGAAAGCCACTCGCTCCATGTGGTAAGACTGGAAGTCAACGGGGTTGAGAAAAGACTGCAGATGTTGATGTGTAGTTGAACTGTGACAGGATGCCGTACTGGGCCTCCATGTTTTTTTTTATCATGCCAAATGTTATGAGTTATATGCAAAGGTGCCTTGTAAACTCATAACATATTATCATGGTAATGCCTTTGAAGTCAATACATTGAAAAATATTTCAATGTAATGACTATAAGTTTAGCAATCAATATGACTGTTGTAGACGATTTACATTCCCGCGGCTTCGCCCTTGTAAAAACTGTTTAAAATCACAAAAGAACATACTACCAAAGACAAAGTCAAAACGTTTATTTCAATTAGGCTATTAAACGGCACTTTTGATCGTCATCATTTAGGTACAGTTAAAGTAATAGTATAAAATTAATAAAGTGACTCTACTGTCCATTCGGAAAGGTAGATTCTTATGTAGAAGAACGGACAAGAAACTCCATAGTTACTCTTTTCAAATAATGGTTTTACAATATTTGGTATACAAAAATTTGTTTAATATTATGTGAGGACGATGCACCCGGATATGCTACTTATACGAACAAAGTATTACCAGCAAAGGTAAACTTATTCATTTTCTAACTAAATTTAAGTACATGGTACTCACATATTTACAAATATTGGAACCATTAATTAGCAGAATTAATAATAATATAATAATAATAAATTATAGTTTATTTTTCTCAAAAGGTCATCTTAATCTGCCGAATTAAAGAATGGATAAGGGCCACCCGTATGCCACAACTTTTATACGCGTCCATTTAGCTGTCAAGACATGTACCTAAGTAACAGTTATTTTCGCTTTTATAATAGGGTACTTTACAGAAAAAATCTAATTAGTCCGTCAGATAGATTTCCAAAAAATATTGGACACGTCGCTAGTAAAATTGTACCATAGTAGTGACGTCACTTGTGTTTTCAACGCACTATATCGTCTTCATTTTCTGTTTACGTGAAAAAAGAAAAAATACGTTGTCTTATATTTTTTGTAAATCTATCTCACGGACTAATTCGATTTTTGCAGTTAAATACCCTATTGAAAATCTACATTTTGCAAGTAGCACACACTTGGACATCGAAAATCTCACTCATGTGCAAAGTTACTTCCGAATTCGTTAAGACATGAAAACGTAACAAATAGACAGAGTAACTTTAACATGTATGAAATTATGAAATTTATTTATAGTATGGATGGACTGGCGATATTGATCGGATCAAAACATAATAGGTACTTTGGACCACGTTGAACTTAAACATTCGATGTCAATGCTGACGTGCAATGCACTTAATCGATCAGCAGTCCTATTATGACGCGCTAATGCCATCTAATTCCGATGGTGTAAACAGGTAGTGCTATTCGCTATGTATAGCTCCGTCTCCCTCTTAGAGCGGAATCATGATCGTTTTAAGACTTCATAGTAGACCCTAGGGGCTCTAGACAAATTGACTCCCTTTCAGCGATATCGAATTGTCAGCCTGTCCTGGACCCAGGGCCCCCAGGGATCTTTAAGTCAGCCGTGCTCCACTGCTTTCCATCAGGTGCGATTGTCGTCAAACGCGAGCCTATTTAAAAAAAAATACAGTAACTGACTTCCAAATAAAAACACAACAAAGTATAAAATAACTTTAAGTTCGGAAGTCGGTGTTTTAGGTTGGTTTTTGTTTTTTTACTGACTTTTTTAAAGTAAAAGTTTTTATACTATACATTATTTTTATTTGGAAGTCGGTTGTAGCTTTTGTAAAAAAATAAATTAGTTTTCAATTTTTAGTGGTTACTACAATCATGTTGATATTACACTGCCCTGAAATATGAGGGCTGCCTTTAATTTTACTGGGATCCCAGTATCAGCTCAGCAACATGAGATGATGATAACCAGGCACAAATATCTGAATTGTGTTAGAAAGTATATGAAAAACATTGTATGTGCCCATACAATTTTAGAGTTGCCTTGACTTGGTGACAGTGAGACCACTTCAGGAGTATAGACTTTCGAATAAAAAATCCGTAATTGATGGAGAAATCGGTGAATATACACAAAAAAATAATTACAGTCGAAAATAGAACCGCCTCCTTTTTTAAAAGTCGGTTAAAAAAAGAACAATTGCCAAAAGTTCAAAATGTTTAGGATTGACATGTTACGAAAGAAAGAAAATATATTCAATTGCACAAAACGACATTCATACATAAGTGGATTTTGCTTAAAGTTAACCCTAAACGATAGTGTAATAGTTCTTAAATTATGTTATAAAAGACTAGTTAAAAATTAAGTAAGAATAAAAATACATGCAGCAGCAAGTTAATCTCATAGATTTTGATTGTTTTTGCTGATAGAATGTCTTCTGGAGCGGTTAACATCATCAATTGACAGCTATCGGCCTCCATCTTAATGGTCCGTTTTACTGCAATTCAAAGCACGATACGAATCAAACATGAAACAGTTTTGGTTGGGATCAGAATCAGGTAATTCAATTAAAAGGAACCAGTTTCTTTCCTCAAATCCAGAATCTGATTACTTGGGTCTCACCTTGACCGCAATAGTACTTATAAATATTTTAAAAATGGTCAATGTCAACGACATTTCGTCAAAACAACCGCGAATCGAATGCAGTAGCCCTACCAAATGCATAGCTTGCGCACGACAGGTTCCGTAACATATTTTTATCAAAGTTTACCTTTTAACTTATACAAAAATGCTATGTATATTGGTTACTTACAAGATACAGCTCTGTAAGAAAAAATGGAAAGACCTAAAGACAGATATATCTTAGATACCTACGCAATTATACGAATCCCGTTATTACTTTAAAAGAAACGGAACCCTGTATATAAATGTATTGATAACAAATGAACAAAGACCTTATTTTTATGCAGTTGTTAACTGTGACTTTTATTTCACATTGTTAGGTATTATGAGTGCAGATTTTTTATTATAATTATATACAAACGTAATGAGAGAATATACAAAACGTGTTTGTTAGTATACTGTTGACGTCATTGTTTGTAATTATTATTTTGCAAAACTCCATTTTGGTCTTTAATCTACTTGCAACAAGGTTTCCATTGAATTTTTAAACAAATACATATCTTAAATCTGTTTTTTCTTCTTTTGCTATAATTTTTCCTTGATGGGATAATTATAAAATGAAAAAAAAAACCAAATCTCGCAACGCAGTTCTTCTACCGCAAAAAGTTGTGAGATCTTGATAAGGATTGGTCGCCATGTGAAAACAACAAAGCTTATAATATAATAGGTCTACAAGCAAAAATATGATTTATTCCACTGTACTGCCAGTATTTATTTTATAACTTTTAAGCTAATGACATATTTACGAGTGTGTTATACAATAATTGTGCTGACATTGTTTAAAAGTAGTTGAAAGTTAGCTGCCTGCATACCAAATAGGTTTGTTGACTGTACATGGGCTATCCGTCGATAGGAGCATAAGTTTTCCAGTTTTCCAAATGAAAACCATTCCATGACGATTTCCTTATGAAAGTACAATTACCCTGTATTGTCTAAAACTAACTGTTGATGCTAGACATTTCGATGCACCAAACATTTTCAAAGAAATTGAACATTCGAGTCTATCATGCCATCACTTCCCGTGGGTGTCGTAAGAGGCGACTAAGGGACACACCAGAGAATGGGCAGCAGCATCATTGCAATTGCCAACCCGCCTGCCAAGCGTGGCGATTATGTCAAACCCTCCTAGGGCGAGGCCTATGTCCAGCAGTGGACGTCTTTCGGCTGATATGATGATGATGATGATGATGAACATTCGAGTCTTATTGTCCTGAGTACAGAGTGAACTAACATTAATCAAGTATTCTAAACAGCTTTGATTAATGCTTAGTTTTCAAAGCAAACACTATTGTTAAAGTTAAATTAGACGCTGAAGGTCGGCCAGAGGTCAAAAGGATCGAAGACTTTGTGACCATTATGTTAAATGACGGATGAAAAGATAACAAACGTGATAGTTTATTACATATTGTGTTTAGCACATATATGTTTGTTTTGTTCATGCAGTTTATATAGTCACTGGCAGTCAATGAGACGAGGCTTTGTCAATAGTTCCCATCCAGTCTGTAAGAGCGCCCCACGATAAAACCACACGAGTACACTTGTTTTTATACATTTTATCGTGTACTGAACTGGTGTATGTATCAGTTAGTAAACGTGACCGCTTACTTATACACGGTGATCCAGAAGTGTGTGGTCGTTTTAAAGGGTGGTTTCTGTATCTGCTTGACAGTTCAGAAACAATACCATTTCTTTTTTTTTTTTCAAAAGTCCGTCTTCAAAAGACGACTAAAAAGTAAAAATCATTTACTGAAGTTGGGTTTTTTGAAAAAAAAAAGAATCTTTTTTACAAAAAAAAAACCGACTTCCAAGGTGTTTTTGGTTGTTTTTTCGTTTTTTGACACCGTCTTCCAAAATTGAAAAAAAAAAACAGTCGAATTGATAACCTCCTTCTTTTGAAAGTCGATTGAAAATAAAACAAATGTATATAATTGTTTCTGTACTGTATAGCAGATATAGAACACCACCCTTAAATATGACCACACACTTCTGGAATAGCTGACGTCACTGCTTAGCCATGTCAGGGTCTTGGCTGCTAAACCCAGAAACCTTTGTTTACGGGGGAAACCTTCAATTGGCGCCCGGAATTTGGAACCAAGTCCCGGGAATTTGAGATTTATTCCAGAAACTATCCCGGGGATTTCCATCTGCTCATGAAAGCGCCAATTACCTTTTATAAGACCACTACGAAACTTCATCTGTGCAATACCTGTTAGGGCACTTTCCTGTGGAGACTGAAAAGTAGTCTCCCTTGAGCCATGGTGTGCAAGGCAGCACGTGATCATTGTGCCACCGACTTCCTTGAATCCCCAATGGTCCCCATTCTAAACGCCCATGATTTTAAAGTCCCTGCATTTAATTATGGCTTAGCTCCAAAGTGGGTGCCTGCCCACCTCACTCTCCTTCAAGCCGAATCAGCTCTCTCACGACCCTGCTTGGCAGCCTCCTTCTGGGCTATCACGGTCTCATAGAAGGAAGTCATTACTCTCCAGTGCTTCGTAGCTGCAAGCCCTCGCTGCCGTTGGCAAAGACCGGTCGTGCCCGATTCTGACAATCAGAACCTGCCGCTCGGAGGGACAGGCAAGTTTAGATAGAAACAAAAAAAAAGATGGTAGATGAATTGGTTTTTTTTTCAAATTATTTGATTTTAAAGTTATTTTAGTTAATAGACGAAAATGGTAAATTCCAGAGATCACCTGTACAAGCTTACCTACAGTACTAAGAAAATATAATATAAAAAGGGTTTTTTTATAATTTAAAAAATAATTAAGATTGCACCGGTTTTATTACATAAGTGAGCAATTAAAAGTACATTGGATTTCATTGTTTTACAATTAAATTGTTTGTTGATGCGTAGTTCAAGAAATGCTGAGTCAACTTTAATTAAATCATAGGTTTATTATTTATTGTGCCACTGGAATGTCTGGCACATTATTTTAATTGAAAAAGTATCATTTTTCTAGTTTGTAACAGAGCCTGTTAAAAACTAGAAAAATGATACTTTTTTCACTTATATGGTAGAATATAAAAAACATTAATGATGCTCCCACACTGCTGTTAAAATGTTTACAAACATTTACTATTAATTGAATAAATGAGTTTGTTGTTGTTATGTTGTCTGTGTCGAATAAATGTTTTCCATTCTATTCTATTCAAGGTAAATGTGGTGACTTAACATTGTGATCAAAACATGTTTAGAAAATGTTTACTAACGTTAGTAAATATTATTATAGTAAACAGCAGTGTGGGAGCAACCTTATATGTATTTCATTCTATAAAAGACTGGAAACAATAATGTTTTTTTATCAACCTGTACTGTCCAAATGCTGAGCAAAGGTATTCCCTATAGTTTTCCACTCTTCCCGGTGTGCTTTCTCCGATTATATTAAGGCCCCCACAGGCAATCTCGGTTAAGGAAACGACAACCTCATAGGTTGAACTGCGGGACGCCACTTTAAAACAAAAAAAAAAACAACGGTATGCACTCCGGGAGTGCTGGCAGAAGTGAAAACTTGAACATTAACGTTGTGCATTTTGATATTTTGGAATGGTTAGGGAATAATGTCGCACGAATTGCTTTAATGATCAGTATAAAAGTACTATAATTTATGTGGTAAAATACAATATTAATTTATTGCGCTATTATATTTTATTTTATAGAAGAGGGAACAACAAACAGCTACATTATATAATATTTCTAACTTATAAAAACAATAAAATAATTAATAATGTAGCCCACAGCGCTGTTCACAGGTTACCATTGGACAAGAGTGACCTCTAGATGCTTATCGTGCGTATATAAAATCCAGTCACTGGCAAATAATATTTAAATACAACTTGTTAATGAATCCTTAATGAGAATGCTTAACTTTTAAATAATTTGGGGTCAATAGGCAGCCATTTGTAGGTTTCCGTAGTCAACAAGGGACCCTTATAGTTTCAAATTTTGTCTGTCTGTCTGTCCGCATTTTAACTCAGAGACGCTTATCACTACAAAGTTGGAATTTGTTATGGAATATAATATATATTGTTGGAATCACGCCGAAAATGTGGTAAAAAAATCTTGAAAATAAAGTAAGAGTGAAGGTTAATTTTTATATATTATATTCAGACAGATTGTAGATTCAACGTCATGTGTTTTTACTTAATGTATAAAATTCTTCCGTTACGGACTATACGACCAGTAGTTTCGACTGTGCGTTATCTGAAATTTGGCATGAAGGTTCCTTGAGGAGTGTAGGGGAGCACAAAGATTTCCCGAAATTCTGACGGGAACGGGAAACACGGAATATGCGCGTACGAAGTCGCGGGAAAAAATTACAAATTAGATGAAACGACGGCGTCGGTAGGTAGCAGTGTGGAAAATTGTATCTCAGTCTTTTTTGTCTGATTTCATCTTCAGACAATGGCTTGTCTGGAGATGTATTCAGACGATAATTTCGCAAAAACACTATTATCTAAACATAAACACAAAACAAGGTACGCCTTCACCAAATTCCATCTAAAACTAGGATTGGTAAAAAAACAGTTTTTAGGTCAAAATAAAAATCCCTTTAATTGGTGTTTTTTTTTTCGCTTGGATATCTTTAGTTAGACGTACTGAGACGTGTTTGTTTAAATTTGTCCACCTTTATTAGTGGGACCTTTTAATTATCATGAATACAGGGTATTTATATCTTAATATTTTTATTTCTTGTGTACGTGTGTACACAAGAAATAAACGGACTGACTAACTTGACTGACCGGACCGGCTGGACCGATGTTGATGAAATTTTTTGTGTGTGTTCAAGGGGATTTGAGAATAAACCATTCTCAAATCCCCTTGAACACACACAAAAAATTTCACATTCACAATTGGATCCGGTAGGTGACGCTGCAATCGATTTCTATAATTTTTCATCGTACACAAAGCAAACATTCGGACAGGACAACGTTTATCGGGACCGCTAGTATTATTATAAAACACTAACATCCTTTTTGGGAGTGAAGATACACATTGATATAAACAACTTTAACTTTGGGACCAAACCCGAAAATAGGAAAAAAAAAAAAATGGCTACCTCCACATGTGTGTTTATAACAAGACAAAGTGTACTGAATTTCTGATATTTTTTTTAAATTTTTGGGATTGGCCTCATAGTAAAAGTTGTTTAAAATGATGTGTACTTTCACTACCTTAAAGGTAGTGAAAGTGTAAAAGTGTTTTACAAATAAATAAGATTTTTGATTTTACATTGTATTTATTTTGTTTACAAGTACCACTTCCGAACCTATCACTTCACTTTTTTTATTTTACTTATATGTCTACTACGCGTTCGAGCGTATGGTACCCGTGGGCTGCAGCTGAAAATCAGCGTTAGGTGGTAATAACTACTGCTGCCACCTGACATTATGCTGAGCTGAGACCCTTTTGGCACAATATTGTTATAAATACTTAATTTTTGATATTTTCTATTTGTAAGGTGTTTATTTAATTTTTATAGTGCCAATAAATGCAATTTTCTTTCTTTCTTTCTAACCCTGTATTTAATTTTTTGAGACGAATTTGACGCCTATCAGCTGGATTGGTCCACACTTGCCCAAAACTAAATGCATGGAAGAAAAGGTGGCCCTGCAGTGGAACACAAGAATCTAAAAATAATGATTAAAAATGTATTTTTTGCAAAAGGCCGCCAGTGTCAATCCTACTTTGACAGTAATTGTGAAGTAAACAAATAAGACATGAATGACGAAATAAGAACGTGGATAATTGTTTCAATTTTCACTTGCCGTTAAAATCACCTGATTTAACTTTCAGTTTTTGTTCGGCGGCGGCGACCTCTTGTGTCCGGTTCAATCCATGGGCCGGAGCGAGGGGACATGGCAAGTGACTGCTTGCCATGCTGCGAAGCAGTAATGCAGGCAGAATCGACCGGCTGATGACTGAGTGACTGACGGACAACGCACACTCGAAACTACTGGTCGTAGAAAGCTGAAATTTGGCGTGTAGGTTCCTTGGGGAGTGTAGGGGAACACTAAGAGGATTTTCCGAAATTCCTACGGAAATGGCAAAAACCAGGATAAGCGCGTTCGAAGTCGCGGGTTAAAGCTAGTACAATATAAAATAGGTAGAAAGGGTGGTTGTTAATGTATTTAGTAATTATGCTTTTCATTACTGATGTTTCCGAAAGCCTTTTTGTCAGCGAAATTTTGTCACACTCTAGGGATGGGCACATTTATTGCAAGGCCGAATATTCGACTGATTTAGTATTCGGCCATTTGGAAATTAATTAGTTTTGGTACTTATTCGATAGCTTTTAATTCATTTAACCTATTTTCATTATCCGCTCATATTTTTATTGCTAATTGGGTTTAAAAGTTATTTTAATAATATTATGGGTGTACGAATTACCGAGGGTCGACTTGGAGCGGGAAGGTAAACAAAACACTGGACTGGTATTGAATCGCATATATTGATTTATATTACCGAATCACAGTGAACTGTGTGTACTGCTCATCCCAAAAAAATTTTTTTTTTTTTTGACGATGACCACTCGCAGTTCAGCACACTAAGGCTGGTTACTGCTTAACCGGACTATCCTGTGGTGGCCTTAAATGACTCTAAGGCCCCCAGCCAGGGCTTACAAACTAAAATAAAACTAAAACTAAATGACCGCTCGCTAGGGCATCCCCTGTGGGATAAGGACCTCGGCTAGCGGCGTCATTTGGGAGGAACAGCAAGGGACAGGCTGGGTCGTAACATATCCCAAAAAAATATTAATCCTAGACTACATACTACGAGCGGTAACGAAACCATAGCGACTCGACGCCAACGCCATCTATCGAGCAAAGTGTTAAACTCCCAAGTAATAAATTTTATTAATATTGATCGCTATGATTCCGGTTCCTCTTTTTTAAACCTTAACAATGGGGATTCTGGAATGTGTGAAAGTGTTTTATGTTATTTTTTTAGAAAATAGCGTATTTCCTGCATGGGTTTTATTAAATATTAATAATAATGTGACATGCTTAATATGTATGTATGACCTAGACTAGAGTCAAGAGCGAACCCATTTAAAAAAAAATACTATTTAATCAAGTAGAAAATGTTAAAATGTGTTGTATGAGAGCCCTCATAAAAGAAACATAATTTTTCAGTTTTTGGTACGGAACCATTCGTGTGAAAGTCCGACTCGATGAGTTTTTATTGCAAAGATCCCTGATGATAAGTAGGATTCTAGAATGTCACATGTGCTTCGGATATGTTAAAAGCAGTTGTTGTGCCCGTAGCTAAAAATAAGACTGGACTATTGACTGATAGGAATAACTATAGACCTATTTCACTGGCTACGGTTGTGTCTAAGGTATTGGACAGCGTGCTTAATGCGCAATTAAATAAACATGTTAAATTGTATGACAACCAGTTTGGGTTTCGGCCTGGGTTGTCTACCGATAGTGCGATAGTGCTCCTGATCTGGTTTCGTACGACACTCTCTGGACAAAACTTAATGATGCCAAGCTACCACCTGAGATCATAAATATTTTTAAGTTTTGCTACAGGAATCAGGTCAACTGTGTAAGGTGGGACGGGGCATTCTCGAGTCCATATGGTCTTGAGTCAGGTGTGAGGCAGGGGGGTCTGAGTTCTCCTACACTCTTTAACCTGTAAATGGACCAGTTTATTGGGGAGCTGAGTAGCACCAGAGTCGGATGCTATATTGATGGCATATGTGTCAACAACATTAGCTATGCAGATGACATGGTGCTGCTCAGTGCCTCAGTCTGTGGTTTGAGAAAGCTGGTGAGTGTGTGTGAGAGGTGTAACGCCAGTGCTCATGGCCTGTTGTACAACGTGCAAAAGAGTGTTGTGATGGTTTTTGGGGCTGGTGGAAAATTTCCAGAAGCGGTACCTCCAATAAGGGTGAATGGTGTATCGTTATTGAGAGTGCACACATTCAAATACCTTGGGCATATCTTGACCGCTAGCCTTAAGGACGATGACGATATTGAGAGAGAGCGGAAGGCGCTGTCCGTCAGAGCGAATATGATTGCCCGCAGGTTTAAGCGTGCTTCTACGGAGGTTAAAAATACACTTTTTAGAACTTTCTGCTCCTCATTCTACACCTGTAGCCTGTGGGTACATTTTACGCAGAAATCGTACACTGCCCTTCGCGTACAGTACAATAATGCTTTCAGCAGCTGTAGCGCATCAGGGATGTTCGCGGAGATGCATATTGATTGCTTTTATGCATTAATGCGTAAAAGATGTGCGTCTTTGGTGCGCAGGGTGCGAGCCAGTTCCAACAGCATACTGGGCATGATTGCTGGCAGGCTGGACTGCCGAATTGTAAGTCGTTGCTCCAGTATCTCAGCTGGAATGCTGAAGTAATGATTTTATTTGTTGTGTGTGTTTTTCTAATTGATGTTTTGAGTGTATCACTAACATAGTTTTAAGTTTATTTATTGTTACTAACACTATTTATGAGTCTTCGTTGTTCTGAATAGATAATTTATTATTATTATTATTAAATGTTCACAAGAAAAAAAAATATTCAAAAATACATGATTCGTTTTAAACTAAAATATTATCCAACAAACGTGGAAGCATACATTCTTCATCTTTCATTCTGACTTCCTAACTATTAAAAGTATAAAAGACTACAAAAAAGCTTTACCTAAAGTAGTTTTTAAGTTATTACTTTAGTCATAACTTAGGAAAATTTTAACCTTTTAAAGGTGTTCTAGGATTTTTGTGTGGAGGATGATTACATTATAGGCTCTTAGATATTATTCAAATCTCCTTTACTTTTTGAATATTATAAAAGCGTTTTGGAAAAAAAAAAATGTTTTTTTTACAAGGACTTTTTTTTAAGGATGGGAAATCATCAAAGACTTCTTCTACTTGTCTCTCTACCTTGCTGACTAATTATTTCTAACTAGCTTAGCCCCGCGGTGTTACCCGCGGTTTATCAGATACTCCTCGTGAATGTCGAAAATTATCCGAAAGTAACACATTTCCGGAATAAAAATAGCCTATGTGTTAATCTAGGGTATCAGCTTCCTGCATACCAAAATTTATCAAAATTGGTCCAGCCGTTTGCGCGTTGAAGAAGTAACAAACAAACACACAAACTCACAAACTTTCGCCTTTATAATAATAGTGTGAAGTGTGATTAATGCTCGGTAAGAACAAAGAAAAACAACAAAATACTGGATTGCGTTGTTATCTTGCTCACATTTTGCATACATTTTTTTGAAGACTGGGAAATTATCAAATGACTTCTTCCGCTTTGGGTGGAGCGGAAGGGCGTGTCAGACTCTTACTGACTAAAACCTATCCGTGTTCCTTCTAAAGCCCTTTGTGTTCCAGGGCCGCGGTGACTCTTTCGAACAAATTCCGCAATCCAGCCAGGCGCTGGCCCTTTCATTGAGGTGCGCGTGGAACACACCGCGCCATCGACCCGGGCCTGGTAATGATCGGACGGCAAGCCACCCAACGCTCGCCGTCCGCAGGCCCAGGCAGGGGCAGGGGATCGCTCTGCGACTCTAACTGCGAAAGCTAGTTAAACATAAAATACTTTAAACGCCGTTATATTACCGGAATAAATAGTATCCTATGTCCTAACATAGGTCATGGTCCACCAATGTGTCAAGTTTAATACGAATCCGTTCAGCCATTAAGGTGTGAAAATGTATTTAAATTATGGACAGAGTAACTTTCGCAGTACCTACTATTGATACAAGTTATGGTAGGCGCCAATTAAATGCAATAGCGGTCGTTGACCCACCTACATTTATTGACAAAAGAACAAAAATCTGTACTGAATCGACATCTATCGTGCTCCTTTACATTTCTAGTTATGAAAAACATTTCATTCATTAGTTATTTTTCGGGTAACTAGGAAGAGATATTAGAGGAAGGTCAATGTACTTTATTGCAAATTTATCAGGCGTCTTCTCTAGGTACTAACATGACAATTGAACTATCCGTTGACTAAAATCTTCAGTGTGGCCAACACTCAAGTTCCGTAATAGCGTTTACTTGTGTAGAATGTCAAACAGTTAGAACAGTTTGCTTTGCGAGTCTGAAGACAATTCGGATTACTTGTTACATTGAAGCAACAGTTGCTATCTTAGTGTATTACATTTTCAAACGTCACAGTTTCATTGCTAGATGGTGGTTATTAGATTGAGCTTCTAGGGAATTGCAGCAAAACATTTAAAAACTATTCGTTTTAATTTAATTTTATCTTAATATCTTGATCTCTAAAAACTTTTGAGATGAGTACTTCTGCCACAGCCATGTTTATTTAATTTACCAAATTATACAGCAATTCTGAACTTGTGCTCGGAACCCATGAGTCTAATGCTTCAACCCCAAACGGCTCAAATATATAACGTCCGATAAGGTTGTTATATTTCCGCCGTTTAAAATTTTCTGCAAATGAAGCAGCTCAAATTAATGTTTTTACTGAAAAAAATAATATTGGACCTGACCAAAACTTCTTAGGTTAGTCCCCGTATGCTCAAGTCTCGCTATGTTTGGCTCGTACACATTCGCGTGCAGTGATGATTCATAAAACTGTTACAGTGTAATCTTTTTTATTTTACTAGTTTTCTGCCCGCGACTTCATCTATTTAATTAGTTAATTCAGGATTTGAACTTTCTGTGTAATAAAACTTCACCTCGATCCGTCCAGCCGTTGAGAGAACATAATTCAGCTTTGAAACCCGCCATTTTAGATTTAGAAAGATATCTCTTAACTAACCGTGCATTGCCTTCCAATTAGATGACGCTGTCGGTTCCTAGCGGACTTATTAAAAAAACTCAGAAACCGACACGGAGGTCAAAAAATTGTCCATACAATTAACATAATGGTCAGGAACATGCACTCGGAACCACTACTCCTAATCAAAAGGATCCATTACTCACTACCCACTAACCTTTTAGCCCACAATTAATATTTTCTCAGCTTTAAAACAAGGACCCAAGAACCAGACGGATGCTAAACTGTCTATTAAATATGTAAGTAGAAACATTTCCTTTCATAACCCATCTAAAGGTAAGCTTAGACGAGGATAAACTTTAAACTAATCCAGCCTATGTATGTTTAAAATGACAACCTTCACTTTAGTATAAAACCATGAGAGTAGACTTAGGTTACGTTATGGGAAATGACGACAGAGTTCATCGGTGGTCGAATAACAGAGGCTACTTCGAAATCTATAAACATATATAATAATATTATAAAGAGGAAAGATTTGTATTTTTGTATGTAACGAATAAACTTTGAAAACAACTGGACCGATTTGAAAAATTTTTTCAGCAATGGATACTACATTATCAGCGAGTTACATAGGCTATATTTTTATCCCCGTACTCCCACGAGGACGGGAACTACGCGTTAAATAGTACCTGTAGCATAACGCATACATTTTCCAGAGAGCAGAGGTGAACCTGTGAATAAACGGCAAGTTCATACAGTGTCTCAATTTCATAAACAATTAATTATTTCTAATAATTATTAGTTGACTCTTAACGAGACCTGAGAAGAGCAGAATAAGCCAGTGTTTTAGGAATATTTTCGCATGACAGCGACGAGTTCTTTGAAGCCCAATGACTTCTTCCCCTCCCCTTTTTATCCCGCCTGTAAGTACATGTATATCTTTTTGTATTAACTTTTCAATTTTCCTGACTGTAGTTAAGGTACAATGTCTGACTGAAATTACTAAATTAAGCTTCTACAAATTTCGAAATCCATACTCGTAACTTTGAAAAGAACAGCCTTCAAAGGAAAAATATATTTTTTTCTTTAGTGTTGCGCGAGTGCCTTTGTTTACATGCAGAGAAATATCCGAGATATTCCTTTCAGTAATTACCTAGACCCGGAACCAAATACTTGTTTCGTTTAGAAATGATTGAACCAGCAATGGCCAATGATCTCAATGACATTTAATACAAGAACAAGCATTCATGCACATATATTCCATACTAGTTGCCGCCCGCGGCTCCGCCCGCGTGATTGTCGAAAATTATCTCAAGGGAACATATTCCCGGGATAAAAAGTATCCTATGTGTTATTCCAGACTATAATCTACCACTGTGCCAAATTTCATCAAAATCCATTCAGTAGTCTTTACGTGATTCATCCATAGTTACAAACTTTCGCGTTCATAATATTAGTAGGATATTTCCGACGAACAAAATATTTTTACCATTTTTCTCCGCATTTTTGAAGTTAGATTTTCTTTTGAGATCACAAGCTTAATAAACTGTTATCCAAAAATATCATGTTGTAAATTCCGCTGAGGATTTTAAAGAATGTTTTGAAAGTGTTAAGATGAGTAAAATGCAACACGTTGGCATGTTGTTACTCAAAATTGCATTCAAGTTGTTTTGGGACGAGCAAAAGATATTATGGTGGGAATGTTAGAAAGACGTTACAGAAAGGCTCTATTTTGAAGGTTGTGTATTCAAAGGCTTCCAATGATCCGTCATTGGAAGCTTTTCGGTCGGATTCGATCGGACTGACGATATAAAAACTGATGTTTGTACTTAAAAATCTTTCAAATTCAAGTTCAAGATCATCGCAGCGATAATAATATTAGATCTAATCAATGTCAAATGCACGGAAATTAGAGGTGTTTATGACATTTTGCGAATGCAATAATTTTCCCTCTGTTCGTGTGCTTGTTTCTTACAAGATTCCAACTCGGAAACGAAACGTTTTTTTAGGTTTTTGCAAAAAAATTTGGCTTAAAATATTAGCAAAAAGTTACATGTTTTTTTATAAGAAATAAAATGTGTCAATGCTGCTTTTATAAATGATGGACCATTCCTTTAATACCTATAAAGTAATGCAACGAAATTTTGTAATGTCCAAGCAAAGTTTGTCTAAATAGCGTGACTTAACCTCGTCTTAACCTTGACTCGTGGAAAATGCATACGGGCGCAAAACTAATATTTGTTATGGTTTTGTTTGTTTTTATTATCTTGTATTTAATTTGACTTCTGTGTTGAATTGGATTAATTTTAGCGTTTCCGTCTTATTTAAAAGATATTGTAACATCCTCTTACATTTTATTTTGTTTGCAATATCTTGCTGAATTTATATAAATTTAATTTGGCAACTCCTGTCTAATTCTATAAAGAAATATTGTAACTTTTTATAAAGACTTAATTTGATAGGTTTTTTTTTATCTTTTAAAATATTTTAGCACCCGGTTAAATTTAAATAAGACTACTTTACAATTTCCATACTTCTTATTTATTTTAAATGTTTATTTACCGCCTGACCTAAAATTCTAAAAAAATATTCTGTTAACTTCCTTTTAAATGTTTCCCGCCATATTTGTGTAACTTTAACATCCGCTGTCAACTTTATGCTTGTCATTTTCGACAACGACGTTGACGATGCGCCGACATTCTCATGGCATTATGTCCGCCTCTAGACATGTGTGTGCGCAACGAACTTAAAAACGAAACAATAAATAAATAGAATTATTCTATTATTCTTATTCTAAATAAATTTGAAATTCCCCCATTTTTTATTTAATCAACCCTGTTGTACTTACCTGAACGTAAGCTAACTATATCACCATTCCCTCGTCTACTAACTCTTTTAAACGTACATAATTATTCATGCTGTACCTATTACGTTTGTTGAACACTCATCAACCCTCGTTGGGGTCTCAAAGGCCCCGGACAGTTGTGGTTTCACATCTTTGTACCCTGTTTTTGCAGCGCACAGAGGGTTATATGGGGTATTTTAATAAAAATATCAGGAATTTCTGGTCGGAGAGTGACCGGTTTAATTTAGTTGGAGAGACTAAAAACTTAGTTTATTTATAGAGAGGAATGGTCAGCGACAAAAACGATTAATACCTACTACTATTTTTACACATTATCTAAATTTACCTAAAATAATAATAATCATTTAAAAGTACTTTAAACTAATAATAATATAATTATATAATCATTTAAAAGTACTTTTAAATGATTATATAATAATATTATTATTAGTTTAATACTTACAAACTATGTTCGTAAAACATTAACAAAAACAAAAACGAATGCCGACACAGTTGGCGACATCACTGCTGCAAGGTGACAGGCCCAGCTGATACCTTGCAGCAGTGGTTCACAAACGCACAATCCAGCCTGCTTGCTACCATGGACAGGATGCTGTTGGTGCTGCCCCGCACCCTACTGAAATGATTCGATAATCTGCTTTATGCCATTTCGACAGCTATATTAATATTATAATATAATTAAATAATATATTATTTAAATAATAATTTATAAAATAATATAATTCATCATTTATTTCAATCCATTTGATCATAATGATTGGTATATCTAAAATAAAATTTAAACTAATATAAATATTTTAAATTAAAATTAATTTATTAAGCGTTAAATATATAAAATTGAATGAAAATCATAAATTAAATATATTCATTCATAATCATATAACAATGGTTAATGTACTGACAATCAAACCTGTTCGCCAATACGTTCGTTACGTACGCATGAGTTAATCGTTTAGTACAGATTTTTCTTACCAACAAAACAAAAAGAACCGCAGCGCCATCTACAACGAACTAACAACGAAATCCTACATCGCGCAAACAAAGTTGCAAAGCAACGCGTGAATTGTAACAATCGCGTTCGATTAAGTAGGTGCAGTACAGTAGATTAGAGAATTTGAAGTTATATATTAATTCATTTTTATTTGTTTATACAAATCTTACCTAAAACTATCACTACAGATCTGCGATCCAATGCGATAGATTGGCCTTACAAACTAAATCCTACATCTACATCTTATAACATAATATACTTTATTCTTAATCTAAGTAACTTAGTGTATATAATGTAACTTTAGCGAATTCACTCAAGTTGCACCATAATAAATCAACCCTCTTGTGAACCTCATTCACCACCCGTATGGGTCTAGTGAGAGGAGTTCTCGCCAGTAGGTTGGTTCTGGTTCAGGCGCAGCAAGCAGGGGCGGGAGTCGCCGCTTCCACACGTACTGGTCTGAAACGCAAAGCTCTAGGTGCCGCAGCATTCCCGGGTTACGGGTCACGCCACGTTATAGCTTCACTACATTCGCCCCAACCGCCGCTACAGGAGAAGACTCCCCGGGCATCGGGAGTCGCAGGACGATCCCCGGCCACCGTAGGCGCGGGCCTGCGGACAGCGAGCGTTGGGTGGCTCGCCGTCCGATCACCACCAGGCCCGGGTCGATGGCGCGTTGTGTTTCACGCGCGCCTCAAAGAGATGTCAGCATAGAAGACGGGGTCCGCTTGGGCCAGAGCCTGCCAGGGTTGCGGAATTTGTTCGAAAGAGTCACCGCGGCCCTGGAACGCAAAGGGCTTTAGAAAATATAAGGAAGTTGAAGTGGTTTTGACAGTCGCTTAAAAATGAGTCGAATTGCCACACAGATGCCTAGTTAAAAATTGGGGTTTAGTAAGAGTAGCTTGGGTCTCATCTCTATAATTATAGAGAAGGGTAGAATATTCTTTTCAACAAACTCGAAAACTGACTCCTACCACACTGCTTTTAGGCACGAAATGCAGTGTATTTCGTACTAGTGCGGAAAAGTTGCTGTTGTGTCTATTTAATTGGTTGTATTTATCATACCAGGCTGGTCGCCAAGCAGCCCCTGGGCGCCAGTTTCTCTACTTGCATCAAAATGTATTATTATTGCGCGCGTCGCTATTTTACAATGGCGGTTTTTGTAATATATTTTTGCGAAGAATGTTTTTTGTAAGTGTTTGTGTCTGTTTGTGGGTATAATGTTACTTAAAAATATTTGTTTCTTTCAATATTGGAGCCCCATTTCCATTAGCCTAGTGGTTAAGGCCCCCACTTACGAGTTGAGTATTCGTTACGGTAGTGGGTTCGAACTCAGACAGGCTTTGTGTAACTTACCAGCGTCAGCAACTCCTAGTTGTCTGGCATTTTGCTGAACTGGACCTATTTAGCGCAGCCGCGGGGCATACAATGTTTTTGTTTTAAAATTAAGCTGTCTTTTATTTGTATCTACAATGTGTGTCTGTGTGTGTGCGCCAAATAAACTAGTTTTCTTTCTTTCTTTCTCTTCTTTCTACTTTGAGCAATTCATTTCACAACGTAAGAAATTATTCTCTGGAACATATAGTCGTCCTGATCGATTTTGGCCATGGCGACAAAATCTCAACCGAGTCTAGTTATCGGCGCGGAACATATTAAAGTGCACAAGTGTGTGCACAAACACAGGTGCGCTCCCTCTTCCATCACTCTCATATTCCGATGGGACGACAAACCGAGACGACCGGATAGATGCATAGATCTGGCGCAGGACCAACGGCTTAACGTGCGCACCGAGGCACGGGGGTGTCAGACCACCAACTTCCAAACTCCGGGCTTTCACTAGGAAATTTCTTTATTAAAAAAAAATCCTATTCCTATAAGAAAAACCCAAAAAAAAACTTTTCCCAACCTGAGAATCGATCGGCAGCCTGTGTGCTATTCCAGACTATAATCAATGTATCTCTCTGACAAATTTCATCGAGATTTGTTGAGCCGTTCTAGCGTAATTGAGTTACAAATATTCATCCACAGTTTCGAAATATATATTATTTTTCTTTCCTGTATCGTGGGTGCGTTTATAAACATATAAACTCATATACACAAGCAGCCAGACCCGGAACAACTATCTTTAAGCCATACAAATATTTGTTCCGTGCAGGAATCGAACCCGGGACACGCAGCGCAGCAGCCAATCGCTGAACCACTGCGCCAACCATGCCGTCTTATTGCATTATAATATTGAGCAAGAAGTACGAGTAAAATCATACACAGCTTTTACACTGTTTGTGGTGTAGCATGGAGGTCTGCCAGGGTTGCGGAATCTGCCAGGGTTGCGGAATTTATTCGAAACAGTCACCGCGGCCCTGGAACGCAAAGGGCTTTAGAAGGAACACGGATGGGGTTTAGTCAGTAAGAGTCTGACACGCCCTTCCGCTCCACCCAGAGCGGAAGAAGTCATTTGATGATTTCCCATACTTAAAAAAAAAATATGGGGGTGACAGCTGTTAGTATGGCATCACTAGGTCAGTGACATTAAGCAATTCAATGTATAACCGACTTCAAATAAGGAGGAGGTTCTCAATTCGGTTGTTTTTTTTTTCTTTTTTACCTCATTACTCCATCAATTTTAAACCGTTTTAAAAAATTGTTTTCCAATGTACCCATAGAAATTTTAACTAGCATTTTTTTATTCTTAACTGTGGTACGATTTGATTTCAGAAGTCTACGCTATCTTCAAGTAGGTCTTTACCGATGAATTGTAGTCAATAAATAAGTAATTAATATTAACCCACTCATTCCAATGAGAACCGCATTATTAATAGCAAGCACTTAAACTAAAGATAACAATACAGAAACGTATAGTAAAGGATGCGGCATAAACCCAGTAACATAACTCCAGCTGTTGACCCGTCAGAGGGAGTGGTATTTTCAGAGGAAAGCCAAGACTAGTCTCTCATTACTCTAATGAAGCATTTCACATAACCTTTTCTACCTTCAAAAAGATCCGTCTTACGTATTCACAGCGAGATGATTTTAATATTTCATACACGTGTAACCAAACACAATGCCATTTTTAATATTTCATTCCATCCTGACACGCATGCGTTAGCTTCAGATTCAACGCATGCGTACTAGGCTAAGCAAAATGGCCGTCTCTCCCAGATTTGTGAACACCAACTAAAATATTTTGCTATTAAAACTTGGATTGCGTTCTAGAATCCGAATTTGAATTGGAAAAAAACAATTGAATGTTTGTTCTTTGATGAAGTAATGACATTATCTGTGACCAGTGATATATAGATTTCAGTGTGGATTTTTGTGTTGACAGTTCAGTGAAAATTATTGAAGATGTGCGATCACGGAATTTTATTGAAATGCTCTTTACTACGATTCATTTAATGTAAAAGTTTTGAAATACGAGTCCAGTAGACACGTTTGGCTTAAAATTTGATGTTGCAAAGGACAAATGAATAAAAATGTAATGTATCGTCTTTTGAGACCTGATCAACGAAGATATGAGATTATAAGGTAAGTCGTCACTGCTGTAATAATTTACTTTTTCACTGTTAGTTGTAGGCACTATTTTATGATTATTTATATCAAAATACTTATTCATTTTGTTAAAAATATAAGAACCACGGTTTCGATCTAAGGTTATTTACTTATTTTTGAAGTGTTGTTGATTTCTTTGTTTTGAAATAAATCTAATCATCCGTTATTCAGAAATAAAATGATTAAGTTCAACGTCTTATCCTTTCCATATTTATCTGTCTGCAAAAAGAGTGTTTCCTTACGACTTGACAACAAAGTTTGTTGACACCATTTCGAACCACGAATATTAATGATCAATTTATGTCTAACTTGCGACGATCCGATTGGTTCCACGACATAGTAAGTAAAGATACCTACACCTACTTCTTACGTTGTTCTTGTACAAACTTCTGTTTGCCTTCTGGCAGTAAATAGGCCACCCTTTGTGTTGTTATAAATGACAATGGGATTATGTCAAGGAGAGCAGTGTTTTCTCTGTATTGTTTATTATTAGGAGGACTTAAACTGTCAGTCGTCTTGGCTTCTGAATTTGAACTATTCGTCAAAGTTCATTTTAGCAGAAAAACTTGTCCAACTTTGGCATTGAAGTAGACAGTTTGACACATCAAATTCTTAATTCAGTAACCGGTGGTTTTCCGTAAAAATCTCTGAAGTGTTCAGGACCTATTAAGAAGATTGATAAATTGAAATTTTAAAGGCAAATATGCTACTCAGTGGCATAATCGGTGCTTAACAGTTTAGAGAAACCCAACGACCTTCGGACAACGGGAGGTCCATATAATTCGTAACTCTATGGCGTACACGTGAGCTCTGTATCCCGCGTACCAACACAGACCAATAAGGGGCATTGTTAGTAATTTTAAAATCACACCAAAACGGATAAATTGTAGACTTGTGCACTGGTTGGTCGCCAGTTTACGTCAGTAGTAATTGACCATAAAAAACAACTAAAAAGGTCCGAACAAATGACTTTCAATGAAGCAGTCTAATGCAGTTGGTGACATCAAATCTGTGATTGAACTAAAGTAAATGCCTTCAACTGTAAAAAACTGCTTGAAAAGTCATTTGTTCGGAACTTTTTAGTCGATCTTTGTGGTTGAATTGTTTGACAAAAGTATTTTGCGCGCTGAGCACTGGGTGAACAAAAATCATGGAACTCGCGTCATCGTCACCGAACGCTTTGGGTGAACAAAAATCATGGAACTCGCGTCAATCTCCCCAAAGACTGCCCCGCATGTTTTTTCTAACGCGATTATATTCAATCAATCAATCCAGGCGGATCGATTCAACTAAGTTGGATTGTCGGCTTCTAGTTTAACCGGACGCTGAATATTAGTGTTTTACATGAAGCGACTACCACTAGACCTACTCAACACAGTAATTAGGTAACACGATACTCTAAAGCGAGTCTGGTGTGAGATTTTCGAGCTTCTGACAATGTTCCCGTGACAACTGTCAGAGATTTTGAAATGACAGCAGCTACACCAACGACCTGCTTTCCGAGGCACGGAGTCTCGGTATGTAATTGATGGTCACTCGTCCAAGGACCGTCTGGAAGTGGTGCTCGAAGATCGACCCGTGCGACTTTTATTAAGCCATGAGCTCCTCAAATACTGAAACTAACATGTGCTGTTAATGTTCTATGTCCCTATCAGATTGGGAGTCCAACGAATCTATGAGAAATTGCTCATGAAAAACTAGTTAGAGCAACTTCATACGCGCATATTCCTCATGAATGTGGCTATCGTATACAATTTTTTTTTTTTAAATCCGACTGGTAGTTCCAGAGATTAGCGTGTTCAATCAAACAAACTCTTCTGATTTATTATTAGTATATAGATAGATAGATAGGGCTAAAACGTATCCTACATCCTTATACAAGGTCCATTTATCTCCATACCAAAATTCATCATAACTGTTTCAGTGGTTTAGGCGATAAATCGTAACAAACAGACAGAGACCCTTGAGATGATGACTGTTATATTATAGACATAATATAACAGTCATCATCTGACTAGCCTTTTCCCAACAATATTGGGGTCGGCTTCCAGTCCAACCAGATTCAGCTGAATACCAGTATTTAACGTGGAGCGGCTGCCTACCAGACCTCCACAACCCATTAACTGGGTAACACGGTAGTTCTTGGTAAGACTGGAGTCAGATTGACTGGTTTCTGACAATCCGTAACGACTGCCAGAGATCTACAAATTACAGCCGGGATCAACGGCTTAAGGGCCTACCACCGCTTTAGAGCCGTAAAAAACTAACTTTCTAAAGCCTATTCCTCATTAACGGCAGGATCAAAAGATTGGAAAAAAATATATTTATTGTAGATTCATGTACAACAATGTGAACATTTGTTTTTATCGTAAGACAAATACTTGTGCCGTAAAAAAAAACACGCTATTTTTTCGCCTATTCCTTTCAAACGGCTTTGAAGTTTAAACATATTTTAACATAGAAAAATGGCTGGGTGTGCTACAATTTGAGCATTTTTTATTTAAATCTATAAATTTTTTGTAAACAAAATGTTCAGTTTTGAGACTCCCATATTTTAAGATCTCTGTGCGTGTGCGTTAGCATTCAGACGGGGAGGCTGTGTCGCTCGCTGCTCCGCTCCCATGAGTGTGTTACTGCAAATATTTACGAACATTTGGATCAGTGTGCGTTCAAAGACTAGCTCGTTGCAGAGGACCCGATTTGATTGTGCGCGCGGGCGCATACACTATTTCGTATATTTAAGATTTCGTATCTCGAATCGATATTACGATTATCGCTACGCGTTTCGCTACGATACAACGCAGCGCGCGTTCGGCGATGACACATAGTATTAGTAAGAGTAGAGGCATAAGAACTGATACCATGGTGCGAATAATGTGGTCTGCTTTGTGTCGGCGTTTCTATTAATTTTTAAACATCAAAAAGTAGTTATAGTTACATCACTCTAGGAGTTGGACGGGTATCACCGTTTTTGTTTGTGGTTATTGATGGGTCCTCTAAAACTTTGCTATGTTATTTTGTTATATCATCAATTAATTTTCGCAGCTCACGCAAAGGGATTTAACACGCATAAGGAAAAAAATGGGTCATTCTTTGGGTTCTGTAGTTAAATATAAGGCTTTACAGTGGTAATTCTTATTAGAGCCGCAACTGTGTTCTCTAAAAACGAAACCGTTTTCTAGGCATGTAAAAATAATTCACGGTATTAGTAATATAATATAACTACACAATAATTTTTTCTTTTGATAAGTCACACGGTAAAGTTGAAAAAACTTATTTTTGTTCATTTTCTTATATTTCCCCCAAAAGTGACTCCACACTTAGAATGTTTTACATATTTACCCAACGCTCCCGTGTTTGGGTCACGGAAGTTCACGTATGTGTACTAAATTTCATCAGAAACGGTTCAGTAGATTCGGAGCAAATTGGCTGTGACGAACAGCAGGGCGGACAGACAAACAGATGATCAAATAGATGGAAGGATCCTATTTTCAAATGGACGTTGGAAACCCTAAAACTGCTTTACAAAGTTAGTTTTTATTTGACCTATTTTGTTTCATGTGTTTACTTACCTATACGCGTATAAAAAAATGAGACCAGTAAGAAAAGTGTGCGTAACGTATGTATCTAAAAAAATTCGCCGCTCTCTTCTGGAGTCGTAGGCAAAAATCCCGGCTAGGTGCGCTTGTCTGCGTCCCTGCGTAATCTTTGATAATACTTTGCAGATATGAAAGTGTGCGCCCAGGTGCTCAATGTTGTTGAGGCAACTAAACGCCTTAACGTGCTTTTCGAGATTATAGTATAGTATAGTATAGTATAGTTTGTATCTGTATCTGTATTTTAGTGTTTACTTGGATTAGGACCCAGAAGATTTCTAGGTTCCTGTCAGGACATTATCGCAAAATCGCAGGCAAAATCTAGTTAATAGATTTGAGATCAGAATTTTCCATTCTTCTTTTAACGATAGTCACGAATATAAGGAAAGAGGGGTCTTAACTCTCTTATGTGGTGATAATGCAAACCCAATATACCCTAATAAAAATGATCTTGGTTTTCATGAATAAAGCCGTAAACGAGTTCATAAAATATTTTGTAATAAAATCATTTTATGACAATTTTTATTATTAAATCTGAAACACCTTTCTTAAGTCAACTAGAGGCCCGCCCTGGCTTTGCTTCATCATATCAGCCAATTGCCGTCCACTGCTGAACATAAGCCTCCCCCAAAGATCGCCAGCCATCCCGGTTTTGAGCGTTCCGCATCCATCCGCTGCCAGCCATCTTCTTCAAATCATCGATCCATCATGCCGCAGGGCGTCCCACACTACGTTTGCCCATACGCGGTCTCCACTCTACCACATGTCTGCTCCATCGACCGTCTGTCCTTCTACAGACATGGCCGGCCAATTCCAGTTCAGCATGCTCAATCTACGCGCAATGTCGGTGACTTTAGTTCTCTGGCGAATGACTTCGTGGCGAATTCTATCCACCAGAGAAATCCCGAGCATTGCTCTCTCCATTGCACGCTGAGCAACCTGAAAAAATTTGTAGACCAAGCCTATGGTGGCCCGCCCTGGCTTTGCTTGGATTGTACAATTATCTGTAGGGACAGTATATGTATTTAAGTTATATCTGTGCTCATCTAAAATAATCATCATATCAGCCGACAGACGCCCACTGTTGGGCATAGGCCATCCCCAAGAGTGGGAAAAAATCTTACACCATTTAGATAGTACATTATTTCAGGGTTTATTTCAGATTTTTTAAAGCTGTGGTTCCGGATAATTCCCACAGGGTATTGTAGGACCGTACCCTCAACATCATCTTCATCATCATTTTAGCTGAAAGACGTCCACTCCTGGACAAGGACTACCAAAAGTGATTCTTTCTTTTTTAGGTTTGCCAATCCTCATGGATGTCCTCCGTCTTGCTTGGGGCAGACAGAGGGGTCTGTCAGACTCCTACTGACTAACGGCCGGTTTCAATAGCGTACCTACCTTTAACCAACTGTCAAAGTAGCTACCAACAGTAGCTGAGACGTCATGTTTGTTTGCCTTACAAACATGACGTCTCAGCTACTGTTGGTAGCTAATTTGACAGTTGGCCAAAGATAGATACGTTATTGAGACTGGCCGTAAAACTACACTTTGTTGCTCTTCGTCACTTCTTGCTGGGGAGCGGGGTCACATTTGCAGTCTCCACAATCACCACAGCAGTACCCCAAGTGACCCATCCCTAAAAATACTTAATGATGGACATCAAACCAAATCCTCCTTTTATGAAATCATGTCAAAATAGGTACGCTTTGCATAAAACCTTCGTACTCCACAAAAGCTGTGTCACTTTCAAGTATAACAATCAAATTACATTCACGCGCGTTCCCTCGCGAGGAACAGTAATTAACAATAAAGCATCCCCATCATAGTGTAATGAATAAATAAATTAATTTACATGTAAATGATCAAGACAAATCCCTGAGTGACAACTGAACAACAGTGTGGGGAGACAAGAGTGTTTTGAACTTGCATTTGCCCGCGGTTAAGGCTCCGTGGCATTTTTCTCAAAACTGCGTTTTTTTTTCAAGATAAAAATGTATGTTATGTACTAAACACTGGATGTACCTATGACACTCGGCAATAGTGTAGCTTTCTGATGGTGAAAAAATATACGGAATATAATAATATACGGATACGAACTTTCAGAGATTACCCTATACAAACATACGTTGTGCACTTTTTGGGATGGGTAAAAAATGTTAAACTCGCGTCAGGACACGTGACCTGATCGAAAATTCGTAAGACGGAGGGAAAGTTCTATAGTGTTACATTTTTAATATAATATAAATTGTCATGTTTGTGTACGATAGCGCAATAAATGAATATTGTATTTTACCACATAAATGATAGTACTTTTATACTGATAATTAAAGCAATTCGTGCGAAATTATTCCCTAACCATTCCAAAATATCGAAAATGTACAACGTTAATGTTCAAGTTTTCACTTCTGCCCACCCGGAGTGCAACCCGTTGTTTTTTTTTTCACCGGGGATGCCTTATCCCAGGTAGGCAAAATATACAGAACACCAGATACAATCCTCAAAATAAAATACTCCTTTTGCTTCGTTTACGTTACGTACGTAAATTGTAGAATTATTGGCCTTTCGTAAAGGCCAATAATTCTACAATTTTTTAAGCAACGTTCGCATACGCATAAAAGTCACATTCTGTCAAAAATTTTGGGAACTATACGATTTGACGTTTTTTTTTAAATAAGTACGATTGGCGCTCAGGTCATACATACACGCTGGTTGTGAGTACCCGGCCTATCTGAAGAACTTCACGATTAGGGTGCGTTTCCATTAGATATGGCGAGGATGCGTAGCGGAGGATGTGTTTTTTTAAACCAGTAGAATCGCTTCATTTACCTAGCGTCAACACTAAAAATTGTTGATAAATCGCTCGTTTTATTCGATTCTTTTTGGTTATTGGTAATTCTTCAATGTTTAATATACAAACATATTGAATCTAGGTAACTCAGGTCTGGTCTGATGTAAGGGTTCTCCCCAAAAGGACATACACAGATCTTTAGGGTGCGTTTCCACCAGAGATGTGCGAGTATGCGTAGCGAGGGATGTGTTTGTAAGAACCAATAGAATCGCTTATTTACCTAGCGCTGAGCGAGGCTAGGTAAATGAAGCGATACTATTGTTTCTAAATAAACAGATACAATATAAGTATGTATAGTAAAAATTACCTATGACAAAAAAATGTGTGCGTGAACTAGTGTACACACGTAAGAAGTGAAACTTCTTTATGGCCTTATTTTTCGAAAAATTATTTACTCTTGTTTTCATTTTTACTTTGTAAAAACAAAACAACAACAACTACCACAACAACAACTATAACAACAACAACAAACAACAACAACTACCACAACAACAACTATAACAACAAACAACAACAACTACCACAACTACAACTATCTCTAATCCAAAAAACGGTCAAGTCTAGTGGTGGGAGTAAGTCCGCTTAAACGACATACTATCCCTACTCCGCTGAAGAAAGTACTCGTCGAATTAACCGTGGTAGGGACAAGAAAAAGATGGTGCGTAACGGAAAAATGTGACGCGTACCCGAGAAATGTGACGGTATTTTTTTTTCCAACGCCGATAAAGAAGTTTCACTTCAAAAACAGTAGAATAAAACTATCGATAACCAACATGTCTGCTCCAGTCATTGTTTTGTATTCTATCATCTTTTTATACCATGTTTTTAAGCAAATTATTATTCTTATTCTTAACAATTTTTCCATCCCATACATGAAAAAGCTCCTAAACGAGAGCCCTTTGTCCAACAACAAATTATCGAAAATGTCAAGCTAACATTTTGAAAAGAAACTCTCAGATTAAAATTCCCCATTTTCCTTTACCAGTAAAAGCTATTACGCCCATCAATTTGTACCATCAACATTAATATAATAAATAGGGGAAGTTTGTTCGTTCGTAACGTTTAAACGCGGAAACTTAGTTCAATACAGAACTCCTGCTTTACCTGTATTTTATTTGAATGATGAACATAAAACTTTAGCAACGGCCCGTTTATTGTACCTTTTGATGTAAATAGCTGTTTCTGCGAAGGTTTTTGGCAGGAACTGGGTATTACAGAATTTGGATTCAATTCTCACAAAATTGTGGTTGTGGTCTTTAATCAGTTGTAAACGATTTGGAGCTGAAAAGTTGAAGATGATGTATTTTTAGATCTTCAGATAAAAAGACACCTCTTCGTCGTCTTGCCACAGCGTATTATACCTACTTGCTGTGTTGTGAATACTTTTTTTTTAAGGTGGGAAATCATCAAATGACTTCTTCCGCTCTGGGTGACTAAAGCCCATCCGTGTTCCTCTTATAGTCCTTTGCGTGTCAGGGTCTTGGTCTTCTGTGCTGACATATCTTTAGGCGCGAGTGGAACACAACGTGCCATCGTCCCGGGCCTGGTTGTGATCGGACAGCGCGTTTTATTTAAAAAAATGCTTAGATGCAAATGTTAAAGAAAAAGAAAATATAATAATATCTTCGGACAACTCACACACGATCATCAGATCCCAAACTAGGCAGAGTCTGTACTGTGACAACCAGACAACTGATAAACATACATATATATTTCTAAATACATACATATTATAAATAAATTACACTACAGACACAAATCTTCAAGAAAGTCATAGTCAATTCCTAATAAAGAATTCTTGACTCCCATACAAATGTTAATCAGTTGATGAAAAAATTGTAAAGATATTCCTTTCTGTTTTGGCAATTATCTATGACTGTCTTGAAGAAAGGTGTTAATTTATATGGGTTGAAGCAGTTATCAAAATATTACTTCACCTTTGATTTCGACCGAAAATGTGACTACTTGTCACCAAATTCGATTTCGTGATATTTTAGCAACGGAAAACTCCGGTGAATCCAAAACTTTGTTTACCCTCGTAAAATTTTCAAGTGGGCAATACGCTGATGGCAGCTTAAATTATTAATGACTGAACAAACCACGTGTTTATTTCAGGCATGTGACGATATCCCCTTCTAAAAAAGGCTAGTTAATTTTTTACGGTGTTTTTGTTCAAAAAGCGTTCCCTACATTAATTGTGTCCTTGAATCCTTATCAACGGCACACATAATAATAATAATAACCTCTCCAAAGTGACGATCCCGTATTAATCACCATCGTACCCTTTCAGCGACACAGATAACCAATCACCATCAACATTTACGATATCCACACACTCTCATTTATTTCCCTTCTTCGCGACCTCCGCCGTTTTAAATTTTCACATCAGTAATTCTATAAAAAGTAACGACCCTCCCAGACTATCTGAACGACTTCGCGCGTCTCAAACCGGTGAGAGATTATCAATTTGACTTTCATAACAGCCCAAAGTAATGTCCTTAAGCTGAGTAAATGGACCGAAATTGATAATCAAATTAATTTACTTGCTCCCCAAAACGAGTTTTGGAGGAACAGGGCGAAATTTATTCGTCTTTATTTTAACGTTGTCGTCGATACAATAGCTTTTGTTGCGTGCCTGTATTGTTTGAGGCGGTTGTCTGATGCTGCCTTTATAGATTGTGTGCTCTTCTAAAATAAATCGCTTGTTATACTTTACTGAACAATGGGTTTGATATTGTGTTTTGAAATTATATTATCATCGTGTTTAAATTGGGAGTTTTTGAAAGTGGAAATTCTGCAAGAGCAAACTCAAATATCCCCGTGAATTCCCTTGCCTCATTGCACATTAATTTTTTTAAACGTATGTTCAACCGTTGATATTTCCCCTGGGAATCAAAGTCGTTATCACAAGAACGTGACCATTGCTTATCTCACGCGGTCGTCCAATGGCTATTCAAAAACAAATCTACCATTATTCGTATAGAACTTATACGCTTAGTAAAAATACCAATTTTATATCAGAGTCCACCAGTGTTGCAGCATGCCATTGCAAAGTTATGCAAAGAGGAGCTTCACTACTTCTTACCTCCCCGAGTCCTTTTTATATTGTATTATATTCTGCCAACTAGCTTAATCAGCCGTTTCATTAAAAACCTGGCCTTTACATTGAACTGCGTCGTCGGCGCAGTTAAATGAAAAACTATGCAACCAATAGGGAGTATGCATGAACTATTTTTTTATTTTCTAAACAGTTTATCTAGAAGTATACAAAAATATAATACTAACAATGAAAACAGAATCGGAATTGACCGAAACACAAACGAGATATAACTATTTTAAACAAATATATCTGTCCCTCTCGCGAAAACGCTGTTTTCTATGGCAGCTTCATCAGTGATGAAGGTATTTAAAAAAAAACATAATTGATTACTAGATAATAAGTATTTTATTTTGCAAATAAAAAAATTGCATGCACTTTCCCTATTTGATTTAGCTATTTGGCTGCGACATATAAGCCTATGTACAATGGCATGGCACCAGGACATAGCCTACCTGTGTGCCATGCAATAGTTTCGTTCAAATCACATTAGTCATTACGACGTAAGGAGTATACAAACGGACGAACAGACAAGCAGAGCTACTTTCGCATTGATAATATTAGTTAGGATTTACCATAAAGGCCATCCCTTAACCTACAAAAACGTATTGTGGCACAAAAATGTCGACGCCCATTTAAAATATTTTCAATTGTATCATATTCCGGTCATAAAAGCGATCAAAATATATTTTTTTGGGCTCGTGTCACGGATAACAGATGCCCGGACGCCCTATTAAAAACTTTGTCCTATCTCCTTTAATATTTCTCTTTCGTATTGGATTATTGTTTTAAATGAACGACTTTGGTAGTTAAGTATAAAGTGGATTACTTTTTCGTTTCGTGTCAACGAGAATTCTTGGTAAAATTATTGTTATGAGCGTTTAACTGAATGAAAAAACTAATATTAAAAATGTGAAAGTGTTGGCAACCTTGTGGAGCGTGCGCCATCTGTTGTTGGTGTCCGGAACTAGAAGCGCCACCTAGCTAGCCGTGACGTTAACATCGGATCACCGCTGTTCGTGGTGGGGATGAGACCGGCTCGCTCGGGAACTCGGCGCATCTATCCTCTTTGGTCTCGGACCGTTCAACGGAACACTCGTCTTTTAGCTCCATTATTTAGAACGGAACTTTATTATTTAACTGTTGAATCTAACGGCGTATTTAAACTAATTCGTTCATACCCTCAATTCACTTTTCTAGAAGATTTTGTTTTACAATTAATATTTGCTTAAAGTTAACCTTATAGTAAGATTTTGTTTGCTCGATTATAGAGTATAGTGTTATTATCTAAAGTATCTACATGTACGCGTTAATAAAGTGATTATTGTATGGTAATATTGTGTTATTTTTAATAAAAGTGAGTTTGTTTGTTTGTGACGCTTTCATGCCTAAATCGCTGAATCAATTTTGATGAACTTTGGTGCAGAGATGGATGGGAAAGGTCATCTCTGACGGAGGAGACGGTTTATTTATTTATTTATTTATTTATTGACACACCAACGACTTATTCACTAACTCATTACATTAAATATATATATTTAAACAGCGTTGCGGTGAATTCATCACTTATAGGTGTGCACAGCACTTGTATAATCATAATAAAAAAAATTAAAATGGAAATGCATGAGAATAACAAAATTGAAATTTACTAAGTCAAAATTGAATTTAAAATGTTAATTAAAAATAGAATAAAGTAGAATAATTAAAAATATTAAAAAAAACATCGATTAAATTGCAATAGAAAACAATTATAAATTAAAACTACAAAAATAACAAATAAATTAGGACATAATACATTAATTAAGTATGAGTTAAAAAATTAAAAAAACATTAAAATGTCAAGTAGTTAAATTAAATTAAAATACAGTATAATTCAAAAATTAAAAAAAAAATCGATTACGTTAGAATAGGTTACAAGCTATTTGAATGAATTACTTGAATTAAGTACTTGTAATTCAAATACGTAATTGAAATACAAATACGTATTTGGTATTTGTATTTCAATTACTTCTTAAAAAAATAATTTGTAATTTGTATTTGAAATACATGACGCTAAGGTATTTTGTAGTTAGTATTTTAAATACTATGACTTTAAAATATATTTGACATTAAATACATTTAGCAATCTTATAAATAGGTACCTACGTTCTGCAGAAAACAGCACTCGATAGCTTTCGTAAGCGAAAAAGCTGGCCTAACCTAACACCTGACAGTATTTTGTAATTAGTATTCTACATTTTAAATAAAAATAGTTAAAATACCCTATTTTACGTTTTAAATACACGAATTAAAAATATTTTATATTTTATATTTGAAATACACGAATTAAAAGTATTTTGTATTTTAAATACATGTGACATAGTATTTCGTTATTTGTATTTTAATTAAAGCAAAGCATGTATTTTGCCCAGCTCTGCACATTATACACTTTAGATACCACAACGTTTATTTTCTAATTTATTGTCAAAGCTTCAAAAACACTAAACTCTTTATAGGTCATTCAATACAGTACGCAGTAATACGAATCTATCTCGTTTTACAGTCCATTCAGTACTGAATTAACCAATATCACTTCACTAGGACTATAAACTCGATCCTGATTGATTCAGCATTTACTATTTAGTCTGTTTAGCTTGAAATGCTGTTTATATTGTTTTAGATTGAATGCACTGGTTTAGATTTGAATGTCCATAAAATTGTGGTCTGAATTGCGTTTAGTTTGAAATGGCAGAATTAACACTTTCTGCCAATCTAAAAATGAATGTTTGTACTCTATGCATTCCTAAGCCTTTGATCAGATTGTGATGAAACTTTGATGGCGGGTTCGGAGTCGCAAGATGGCGGATCACCTGTAAAAAAAAAAAAGTTCGTATGTTTTTCGTTTTTAATAAAACTTTTTGCTGCTCCACTACGCTTTGATATAATTATAACAAAAATAATAAGTTTGCTCATACATAAAAGGAATTTGTTTCTGATATTTTGGAGTGAAGTTAATGATACTAAATAAGTTTTCCTTCATGTCACCAGACGGTACCAATCCAGTTTCAAAACAAATTGATTTTTACGTAAAAGTGATGGAGTACGATCTAAATCGTAATTTACGTTTTTTTTTTTTTAAGTTGTGCCGAATCGTGATTTGCAAAGAGAAACACTTCAATGTTGACGAATTGGAACATTTGTACAAACGAATCTTCTGAATTTCTTCCTGAGCAACGAAAACCATATGATATAATTATGCATGCGATTACAAACGAAGGCAGTGGATTTTATTCTCTACATGCGTCCGGAGACAGTGAGAAAACATTTCTTAATTCGCTTATTATGGCGACTATACGATCACAAATAATAATAACAACAAATTATTTATTTAGAGCAACGATGACGCATATAGTATTAGTAACAGTACATAAACTTATAACTATGTTAGTGATACAATTACATAAACACACAACAAATAGAATCATTACTTCAGCATTCCAGCTGAGATACTGGAGCATCGATTGACAATCTGTGATGACGGCAATCCAGCCTGCCAGCGATCATGCCCAGAATACTGTTGAAACTGGCTCGCATCCTGTGCACTAAAAACACGCATTGATGCATAAGTAATCAATTCGCATTTCCGCAAACATCCCTGATGCGCTACCGAAGCGAGGCAGTCCCATCATTGCTCTGGCAATAGCTTTATTTGGAATTGCGGCTACCCTTTTGGGCAACATGTTATATTAGCACAGATTCTGGAATGCGTTAAGTTTTCCAATCATGTCATCTCATTGTATGAGACTGTAGCGGCATCAATGCCGCCACATGAAAAACTAAGAAACGAAATTTGTACGACAACAAAAAAGAACCGCAGCGCCATCTACGATAAACTAACAACGAAATCCTGCATCGCGCAAGCAACGTTCTCAGCGCGATTTGAACATATACAACAGTCGAATATCAATAATCGGGCAGTTGCCCACCAGACACAAATGCCGTCTGGTTCGGAGGTTCCTCCCTCACCAGTGGAGGTACGCATACCTCACTATGTACTATGGCCCACAAAAAAGCATTAGAAGCGCTTCATATAAAGAATTCAATGTTAACTGTAGCAATCAATGCAGTGTTTTTTTTTTGAGAGTGGCGTCTCGCAGTTCAACCTATAAGGTTGTCGACTGCTTAACCGGGCTTGCCTATGGTGGCCCATTAAAGCCTCCAGCCAGGGCTTATAAAAAACTTACAAACTAAGCGACTACACGCTAAGGGCACCCCCTGTGGCTTAGGGCGTCGCTGGGGGGAGGACAGCTAGGGACGGGCTGGATCGAACTAGAATCAATGCAGTGTAGCTTTCTATAAGTGTACGAAGACAATCTTTTCCATATCACTTTTAGAAAATTCAACACCATACAAGAAAACCATTAAAATAAAATTGGTGTTCACTGTATTTTTTTTTATTTTGTTACGATTTAATTGTATTTATGATAAGTAGGTACAGAATTTATGACGTAGATTACCCAAACACATAAAATAGAACATAGTTTACGATGGAACCATAAAATGGACATTCAAATCGGAGTTATTGACCGAGGTTTTAGTGGTCCCAAACTGGTTGTTAATTTCAGATTGTATTGTTAACTTAATATTTGTACTGATAAGAAGAGACTTATTATTTGATGTTACTTGCCAGCACATCAAGTTAACCAAAACTGTCAAATTTTCCCAATCAACCTTGAACCTAATGCTGTAGCGATAAAGATGAAAATCTATTAAAGAAATTTGACAGATTGTTGTAGCTTGATGTGCGTTTGTACAAGATTAAATAAGGCTGAAAATCAGAACATTTTTAACCTTAAAGTTTACATAAGACCGTCCAAATAAAAACGCCAATTACAACTTAGTAGTTTTTAGCTGGGTAGAAGTGGCGCAACAAACTCCCCAGCAACACTTCTATGCTAAGTTATAAGAATTTGAATTATATTAAATAGTATCATTGTTACTGTTTAATAGTAATTACTCATCTAAGTAAACGAAATTGCGTAGTTTGCTTTCCTGTGACTTTCCAGTGGTGTTATTAGATGTATGATGACACCAAAAAGAAAAAAAAAACATTTTACATAAAACTTTTTACAAAGTAGGTATAAAATAATTTTAATTTCGGAAGTCGGTGTTTTTGTTGTTTCTTCGTATTTTAACACCGACTTCCGAAATTATGGTCTAGAAAGTCGGTAGTATTTTTTTGTAAAAAAAGTTTTTTAAAGAAAGTTTTCACGGGATGATGAAAATATAAGATAAGATAAGATAAGATAATATTTATTTGCTAAACATGTGTCATACATACAAAATTCTATAATGAAGTATAAAAATAGAACAGCACTTTATTTTAACCATCTTAATTGTAATCTCAATCACAAAATAGTCAAAGACACTCATTTTCCCATCTCACCCTCATTCAAAGGTCTTCAGAAAATCGTTTCCTTTGATTTTGATCCGGAACGTTGAACATGATTTGAATTTTGACAATAGGCATGTCAAAGAGGTTGAACTAATTATTGCTGGTGTCAGTGAGTCGTGTTAGGGTTTAAGTTCGGGGGAACGGAACAATGGGGAACTGAAGCTGGGTACTGACCGGTGTTACGGCCCGTAATGTAACATTCGCAGCGAGCATGTTAAATCCGTGTAAAACAAAACACATACGCATCATACTCATGCTCGTATCCACGTACTGACTGCACGAATGCTCGCTTTGTAACATGTTACATTACACCCCGTAACAGCGGTTAGTAACCACTTTAAGAGGTTGGCAAGGAGGAAAGAATGGCTGTTCTAGATTTAGATATTTATATGTTTCGAATGTACTGATTCCATATGCCTCTATATTTGCCTATATATTCTGTCTATTAGAATACTTACCGCATAATTAAAATAAGAATTTTTTCATTCTTGTATGAGATGTCAGTAAATTATTCCAAAACACTAACGAAATTAAAAAAAAAAGAAAATTTACTGACAATTCAAATTCAATAGAAACACGAGAATCCAATTAAAAATAATTAATAGTAAACAAATATAAAGCAAGCCACATCCCACGATTCCAATTTTAAATTCTCATTGAAACAAAAAAAAAAAATGAGTCGAACCCAACAGCTTAATATAAGAGGACCCACTTCCACGAGTCCAATTTCAGAATACTACACAGTTTCGAGTGTCCGTGGCTACTGTTCAATTAAATTGAACCCTGTCTAGCATTCCGACGCCGCTTGTCCAACATGAGACTTCGTGCATCGGCACGTGAATATTCCGCAAGGTAGTGCGGAATTTCTGCATTTAAACGTTCCGTGTTTTCCGGGAGACATTGTCGGAGGTACTCTTTACACTGATATGGTGGTAATTGAAATACTGGACATTGTTTGAGTGTCTTTTTCTTTTTAGTAAAGGCAGTTGGTCATACTTTATTTTTTTAAACACCATTTAGTTGAGCACTAACTAAATATAAATGTGGAAGGATGGACAGGGAGAGGGAGGCCAAAGAAAAGATAGATGGATTGCGTTAAGAGTGATATGAAATAAAAGGGAGTAAGTGATAGCGTGACGGCTGACAGGACAAAATGGAAGAAAAAAACGTGTTGCGCCGACCCCAAGTAACATGGGATAAGGGCAGGAAGATGATGATTCAGTTGAGCACTAACTAGAATAGATAAGTGGAAGTGGTAGGACGTCAGACACGTCACGCCCGGCGCGTCTCAGTCATTCACATACATTCAGTGATTCATCAGCGAGTTGACGGTGACGTGACTGATAAGTGTGTAGTACCTTGAAATATACAAATATAACTTTAACATAAACTTATAAAACAGCCTGGTAAGTAAAGAAAAATCGTTGCGGAATTTGTTCGAAAGAGTCACCGCGGCCCCGGAACGCAAAGGGCTTTAGAAGGAACACGGATGGGTTTTAGTCAATAAGAGTTTGACACGCCCTTCCGCTTCACCCAGAGCGAAAGAAGTCATTTGATGATTTAACATCCTTAAAAAAAAAAAGTAAAGAAAAATCAGGAGACAGCTTTTTTCATGAACGTTTTTTTAATGTCATTTGAATTTGACTCTTGAGAAATAGTGTATTTTTATTTTGTGAGTATAGGAAAAGATAACCAAAAGAACAAATTTTAGAGATCCTTTCTCCGAGGCCTTTTATCTAAGAAGAAAGAAAGAAAGAAAATCAGTTTATTCTGTCAGAATAGACGCACAGAAACACTTCAAGAAAAATAACTTATCAACTAGAATTATAACAAAACTAAATAAAAACGCATCATTATCAGCCCATGTCAGGACCGGACATTAATTAAAACGAGTCTCTGGTCACACCGTCATCTGTGATGCCTTCATGTAATACCTATCTAAAATAACACTGTGAAATGCAATCAATGTCGAAAAGTTCTAAATGTATGGTATTGACATGCCAAATGTCTATTTGACATTTCGACAATCGCTGTCCCCCCCCCTAGCCATACAAGACTAACAAAATAAACGTAAATACTACTTAAAATACAAAAGAAGATGCGCTGAGAAGTGGTGTGTCGAGGAATACAATAGGCTTTGTAGCTTGAATACATAATCTTCTCGTTGCGCAGTCTCGCTGGAGGCCTTACGTATACATCCTGTATAGCTAAGTAGCATAATGGTACACCCTCTGTAGTGTTACAATGATACATTTTGTACTGTAGGATTTATAGTGCTCCTGTGTAGACGTATGCAGTGAGCAGTATGTATGGTAAAATCTTAGTTGCGGAATTTGTTCGAAAGTCACCGCGGTCCTGGAACGCGAAGGGCTTTAGAAGGAACACGGATGGGTTTTAGTCAGTAAGAGTCTAACACGCGCTACTGCTCCACCCAGAGCGGAAGAAGTCATTTGATGATCTCATCCTTAAAAAAAAAAAGGTAAAACTTTAGACATTATTTTCTTGACAATGGTGGCTACTGAGAACTTCCTGGTAGAAAACCCAATAACACTTTGTTCTCGCGATAATTGAATTCTGGAGTCTTATTCAGCAGTGCCTAACTATCACTAGACGAACAAGATGAAGATATATCTCTGTAATATATTGAACTCTCGGAGCATATTATAAGCTCTCCGACGACGCCATGATTTCTTTTGAAATCATCGACAATCATCGTCATAATATTTCAGATAATTTACATAAAACCTTAATAAGTTATACACCGAAATCTTCCTCATGAATTATCCATTGGTGTAAACCATAATATTATGAAAATCTGATCCGTAGTTTTTGAGTTTATTGCGTTTAGATAGACAGACAGGGCGGGGCACTTCGTTTTATAATATGTATGTGCTGAAAGTGATTAAATCTCTTAGTAAATAAAAACGTCGTTGGCTAATAGTTTGATAATGTAAACTCCAACTCGTGGTATTTGCGAAATATGAAAATAAAGAAGATAAAGATAAAAAAAACTGCTTAGTTAAGTAATTTGTTCAAAGTCAATTCAAAGTCAAAGTCAATTCATTTATTTCAACTAGACCATTAAAAGGCACTTTTGAACGTCAAATTTACAGTTTAAAATTAAAATATAAGTGACTCTAGTTGTCCATTCGCTAAAAGAAGATTCTTATGGAGAAGAACGGACAAGAAACTCCATAATTACTCTTTTCAAATATAAGTTTTATAATATTTTGTATACATAGGTACATTGATCAATTGATTATATTATGTGAGCACAATGCAACCAACATTACACTAATATCCAGCACACACTTACATATATACTAATAGGTACAACAAAGCAATACCAACAGAGATAAAATTAAGTTTGCTAGCAAGGGACATGGTATTCACATTAGTTGGGATCGGATGCAGCTTACTACTCGTATTAGTATTACGACTAGTATAGTTTAAATCTCACACACAGGTGTCACGGTACGTAATGAATATCTAAGGACGAACCTCGGGCAAGCGTTGTGAAACCTTGAATATCGTCTCGTGCGACTTGTTTTATTTAGCCACAACCCCCTCACGTGTCGTCTACCAATATCAATCTACGTAAAAAACAAAACTTTAATTCAGACCTTGATCCATATTATGTTAGTACAAAAATATTAAAAGATTTTTTTTAAATTCATATGTCTGTTGCACCCACCTGATGCACCGGGTACATGCACATGTACATGCACCCAATGCGCCATGATGGTGCAACACGGCTTATCACTAATGACCCTCAGAATGCCGTTGACGCTCCCACGTACTATGCGCATCATGGACGCAATCCTTTTTCGCAGTATGGTGTTGAAACCATCAGGATGTGCTTCGGCAAACATTCCTGACGTACTACAGTAACGTGGAAGCCCCAACAACATCCTGAAGGCATTATCCTGAGGGCGCTGTATGCCCTTTGCGTATATCGAACCCACAGAGTACACGACCGGCCGACGGTCGGTTTTCAGCCGACTTCCAAAGAAGGAGGAGGTTCTTAATTCGTTGGATATTTTTTTTTTTTTTTTACGTACACCGATTACTCCGAGGTTTTTAATCCGATTTATGTGAATCTTTTTTCGTTAGACTTGCCATTTGGTCCCGTAAATAAATTATTCAGGTTGGCCCAGCAGTTTTCATTTTATGAGCATTTTGCTTACTTGGATGATGCAATTACGTCGTCAAAGTAATCGAAATGATGTCGGGTGATTAGTATCACAACTAAAAAGTGAAAAAAAAAAAATTCGGAAGTCGGCGTCAAAAACGAAGAAACAAAACTACAAACATCGACTAGTCTTCCTTACCATGTTGGGGTCAGCTCCCAGTCTTACCAACTGAATATCAGTATTTTGCATGAAGCGATTTCTTACCTGATCTTCCACAATTCAGTAAATTTGTAACACAACACGACCCCTATTGTCAAGACTGGTTCAGATTTCTTGGCTTCTGCCTGCTCTTAACGATTGTCGAAGATCTACAAATAACAGCCAGGATCAACAGCTATAGGTGTTTTCCGAGGTAATGAGGAATCTTGGTATATTAAGATGGGTATGGCAACCTTGAAGATCCCTACTAATTTTATTATTTAGTCACAAGCTCCTCCCGTTCCGTCCACCATCATCATTATCATCATATCATTCGAAAGACGTCCACTGCTGGACATAGGCCTCCCCCAAGTGTCGCCACAACAACCGGTCCTGTACGACTCGCATACATCGGCTACCCGCGACCCTCACCAGGTCATCGATCTACCTTGTTTTCCAACGCTACGTCTTCCGGTACGCGGTCGCCAATCCAGAACTTTTCGGCCCCATCGTTCATCTGTTCTGAGAGGAATGTGCCCTGCCCACTGCCGCTTTAGTTCCCGTTCAGTGCCCGTCCACCAATGATCTAATATAATATCTTGGGACAACTCACACACGGTCATCCGATCCCAAACTAGGCAGAGCCTTTTTTTTTTTGATGTCGGGGGAAATCCTCTAGGAAATCCTCCACCCTGGGCCGGGCGGAGGGGTCTGTCAGACTCTTACTGAATTTAAACACCCAGACACAGAACAAATGATCATGCTCATCACACAAAGATTTGTCCTGGGTGGGAATCGAACCCAAGACCTCCGGTTTACCAGTCAAGGTCACTAACCACTCGACCAACAGGCCAGTCAATGATGATGAAAATAATATCCGAAGGCTAGATATTTCGATAACGGCTGCTAACGTTCATCTATTTTCGGCACCTTGTTTAGCACAACCGCATCAAACTCGTTATGAAACCGCCCGAAGTTTCGCGAAACTTCGCTACTCGTCGGAACATCGTTTTTACTTGAGTTCCGGATTTGAGCTCGGAACTAATCGGCAAGTTCCGCCAAACTTCGTATGCTGCTCCGTTTAATACGTGTGAGGAAAAAGTTGTTTAGTGTTTTATGTTGTAGTTTGAGCGAAGATAGGAAATTAATTTATATGCTAGATCATAGGTTCCTAAGGGAGGCGGTACCGCCCCTTATTGGACGCTGGGGCTTTTCGTGAGGGCGGTAGCGGGTCCAAAGACAAACAGGGGTAATGTCTGGTCTTGGTCTGAATTTAATGTTTTTACTATATTTTTTTTTCGTATTTTTAAATAATTAATAATCACGGCACGACCACGAGGAGCAAGATTACAGAGCGAGAGAGCGAGAATATTTTTAGTAATTTGTGATTATTAATAGATTATCTATAGACGGACATATAAAATGAGTATAATTGATTATGTAAAGGGGACATTGGTTTTTTTTTCTATTGAAGGGGGCTGTAGTCCATAAAAGGTTCCATAAAAGGTTAAGGAATCTATGTGCATGATGATTGATGATTGATGATTTTGGGTGGGAGAACTTCTTATGAAACTATTTACAGTTTTTACAAAGCGGTAAGGTCAAGTATCTGACTTAAAGACCATGATCCAAAGAAATACTCATACAAATAGTTGCTCTTATATCTTTTCTACTAAAAAGGTCGGTTTACTGTCCAACCGGATCCTGCTGCATGTCATTATGAATTGACGACACGGTTGGCGCAGTGGTTGAGCGATTGACTGCTGCGGTGCGGGTCACGTGTTCGATTTCCACACGAAACAAATATTTGTACATATAACCTATAGATAGTTCTTCCGGTTCTGGCTGCTCGTATATGTCAGTTTGTATGTTTGTAAACGCACCTACTATACAGGAGAAATTCCTAGTGTGGGGAAACTTTTTTTTTCAAACATTGTTTTAAATGGAGCAACTGCTGTCAGACCGTTACAGCCTATAGTAGGCGCCAGATAAATGTGGAATAAAGTATATTGACCTTTCCCTAATAACTGTTCATAGGTACCTGAACAATTAAATATGAATCGTTTTTCATTATTAGACAATGTTAATCACGAGAGATGATGATGCGGGACAGCTTTGTGTCATTAATTCCGTTTTTCAAATTAAAAATGTCAATAATTGTAGGTGGGTCAATGACCGTTATTCCACGATTATCTGGCGCCTACTATAGTACGGGGTGACATGACACCCCTTTGCAAGACTGTTTTCACTTTTTCTTGCTGCTGACTACCCGTCACGACAATTGAAGATCTACAAATTATTGTTGCGAACTCAAAAACACATGACACGAAAAATGTTCCGCTATTTTTTGTTATACATGTAAATTTGGATGGAGACGTAAGTTGAAATGAACATTGAATCTTAAAAGGAAGTAAGGAAGCTGTCTACAGGATTTTCGCGTCAAAAAGAGAGTAACAATTTTATTAGTACATACCGACAAGGCGCAATATTTTCAAATACCCTCCACTAGGCAAAATCCCCTTTGTTCTTCCTGAAAATCCACATTCAAACTCGCGTTGAGTTTGAATGTGGGTTTTAACACAACCTACCCACAAATTCAAACCATTGAATATAACATTGAACATAATGCGATCCTACTAAAATTTTATTATCAATTTCAAAATTTATGCCTGCAGATCCCAGTGAATCCTCCCGCACACAGCGTAATGAAATAAGTCATTTAAATTGATATAGATAGAGTAGGTATTCAATTGCTGAGCGTTAGGTAAAATGCGGTATTATTGAATTAAACCACTGATTTATGCAAAATCTTTATCGATGTCACCTGAAATTGGATTTGGGTTGAGTTACATTACGTACTCTGTGGCGATTGGATAGATTTTTCTGGGTGATTCTTTGGTTCTGAATTAAATTGGTTCTGCGAGGAGATGATTTAATATTGAACGGTTCTTATTAAATCTTCATTGTGATTGGTACAGCAGAGGGGAAATTTTCATATTTTTAAGGAGTGTTCGCATTTGCATCGCAATTGTTAACAGTAAAAAACAATTCTAATTTACTTGATTTTTAACAAGTTTTTTTATAATTCATTGTCGCTGCGATGATATTATTACGACTTGAATTTAAATGGTTCTGTATGGTGTCGGAAGTAAAAGTATAGCACCATCCCATCACTTCCCGTGGGTATCGTAAGAGGCGATTAAGAGACTCACCAGAGAATGGGCAGCAGCATTCTCAGTACATTGCAACAACTACACTGCGATTCACAACCCGCCTGCAAGCGTGGCGATTATGGCAAACCCCACTTGGGGAAGGCCTAGGTCCAGCAGTGGACGTCTTTCGGCTGAATGATGAATTTAAATATTTTTAAGTAGGCGAGGATTTAGTTGTTTCTTTTATGGTCTTCTAACAAGGATGTTTTGATGCATTCGGGTCTATACGTGTTGTTGTAGAGCTGAGTGCTTTGATGTAGAGACTTTTGTCTTTTGTAGAAGATTATTCCGAACGATTAGGCCGAAAAGTTCTGGAGTGGCGACCGCGTACCGGAAGACGCAGCGTTAGAAGGCCTCCCACATGTTGGATCGATGACCTGGTGAGGGTCGCGGGTAGCCGATAGATGCCAGACGCACAAGACCGGTTGTTGTGGCGACACTTGGGGAGGCCTATGTCCAGCAGTGGACGTCTTTCGACTGATATGATTATGATGATATAATTATCATACTAGCTGGAAAACTAACAGCTGTTCAGTGGTTTTTTCTCGCTCAACCAAATGTACGGTCTTATTATTGAGACTTTATTTTATTTTGTAGAACATTCCAAATTGTCTCAGTTGGAATTTCAACACTCGATCCCTGTCATCTTTTATACATATAAAATGCTTTGTCCTGAATGACTGACTGACGGATCAACGCACAGCCTAAACCGCTGATTGTAGAGACCTGAAACTTGAGGGTGTGTTCTTTGTATGACGTAGGTATCCGATAAGAAAAAAATTTCGAAATTCTACCCCTAAAGGGGTGAAAAAGGGGGACAAAGTTTGTTTGGGACAACGTGATTCCTTGGTCCAATCTACTTAAAATTTTGCATAAACCCTTTTTAAAAGAATTGATGGAAGACGTGTTTAATTTTTTTTTGTATTTCATCCCTTAACGGGGTTAAAAAGGGGTAGAAAGTTATTTTGGCGGTGATTTACTTCGAAGTTGATATCAATACTTATGATTTAAATTACATTTTATTTTGACACATGTTTGAAAATTAACTCAATCCGATTTTATTCAAAAAAGGTTGATCTCAAGAACATAAGCAAATACTCTTAAAATTGGAATGTCTCGAAAGTCACCGTACTATATTAGTACCTCATTTGAAGGTTTCGACTTCTACGCGGACGAACTCGCGGGCAAAAGCTAGTTCGAAACAAAATAGTTTATTTTTATGAAAAATAAATTAATAATGTCTTACTGTTCCAAAAAGGTTTCGTAATCTGTTTCTTTTGACAATACCTTTCTTACTTTCTTTCATTCTAAAAAATTACTTATTTAAAATAGACTTGAATAAGCAAATTCACTATTGCGACTGAACGCTTTTCTAAGAATTCATCATATTTTAAACAAAATTTTTGTATTCTTTGGATCCTTTTAGTAAAAAAATTAAAGGTTGTCCTGTTCTATTCTAGAGAATAAAAATAAGGTTTTATTTTTCGCACAGACAAGGGCATAGAAAAATATTGGATTTTCAATTCATGCAAATATTTTTAGCGTTGGATTGTTTTCATACAGTTTGAAAAGAGGGAGAAGTAATTCCCTGTAGAGTCCGCTTTCATGGATTCTTCTTTTCTACAAGAAAATAATAAATGATTTTTTACCTCTTACACGGACAGAACGTTTGGCGTTAATAGTGAATATGCATGCATTTTTTTTTTTGCAAAATGGAATACTTATTAGCTCTAGTAAACAATCATGAAAAAAAATATATTCAAAGATGACAATTAGAAAGAGAAGTCCGTTACAAACTGACACATACTATGTCGCCTATACAGCTGCCATAGAAAACGGCGTCTCCGGGTGAGAGACGAATATATTTGTTTAAAATAGTTATATCTCGTTTGTTTTTCGATCAATTTTGATTCTAATGTCACTGTATGTATTATATTTTTGTAATTTTTAGATAAACTGTATAGATGATAAATATTTTTTTCATGCATATTCCCTATTACATTAAACAAGCTTGAAAAAAAAAATAGAGACTTACCGTACTTGGGGGTAATTGAAGGCGATGAAGATGAAAATTCTAAATGTTTAGAATCGACCACGTGACTTTGAGATGTCACGTGATCATAGAGTAAGCTCTCATTCCATCTTGATTATATGGATTGATAGCTCACCTCGTAATCACTTCACCCAAGACTTCACTACAACATGTTTACAGAATCAACCGGGCGCATGTGAATGCCTTATATTTTGAAATAATTAAGAGACTATCGCCGATAGAATGTGATTTTATCCAGTTTCTTTTTTTGTTTTTTTTTTCTGGAGAGATTTCCTACCACTCTCGTCTCCACACTAGATGTCATGCTAATAGAAAGCGATCATTGCGCGAATACGCAATCGTCGCGTTCATTTGTTTGATAAACCCGAACCTATCGTTGCACCGACAGTGAGCGCTTTTCAGTTCGGCGAATAACTTGCGATGATTGCTTGTTTGGGACAACGGTGACATCTAATAATGATTTAGACAAGTGCACAAATACCTCTTAGTGTTCGACAAAGAAACACCATAACAACCGACATAGAAGACCCACTTAGCTTTGTCTCTAACAAAGTAAACAAATTTTAGTATTTCCTGAGTTATTGATACTTGATCAATATCATCGTCATCCACAACCCTACTTGTTAGTTACACAAATATCTATGTAAAGCAAGCGTTCTTGTGTGGAACAAATAAAATAATAGGTCAAACAATATTTGTTTTCATGTGAACACTCGAATTCTACTTGCCGCCGAATCGAATTGTTCTTTATAACGAATCGAATTGGTTTCAAGTTATCATCATCGCTCGTTCAACATCCTGATTTATATTTTGAACACTAGCATGATTCTTACTAAATTCATTCAATCAGTCAGCGTAGCCGTTTGCCAACCACGTTGGGGTTTGCTTATACTAGGATTTGACATGAAGCACACACCACACCCGGGTAGTCAGAAATCTGAAAGTCTGACAACCCCGTTACTAGGTTGCAGTCACTCCATGTAAAACACTAAGAAAGTCCACTGCTGGACATAGTCCTCCCCCAAGTGTCGCCACAAGAACCGGTCCTATGCGTCTCGCATCCATCGGCTACCCGCGGACCCTCACCAGGTCAATAGTCCAGCTTGTGCAAGGCCTAGGCGGTTGCCACTCCAAAACTTTTTGCGAACAATGTGTGCCCACTGCCGCTTCAGTTTGGCGATCCTTCGGGCTATGACGGTAGCTTTGGTTCTCCTTGCGGATATCGTCATTCCTGATTCAAGCTGCATTGGTTAAACGGAAAGCCGACCACAACATAGTCGGGGGGCCTTATCCTAGTATTTAAGTCCTAGGATCTATCTAGCTGCTTGGGTATCTTTAGTCCAAGAGTCCTCTTAGGTAATTAGATACCTCCCTACCTTCGCCACCTCCACTTCCACCCTACATTTCCATACTCAGTTTGCCAATCCAAAGAGACGTCATTCGTTCGACGAATCCAAGGGCCCTCGATATGCCAGAAGCTGAGGGGGTCGTTGCCAACCTCTATATGATTATTGTCATATAACCCCATTCATAGATCTTGTGTTGGCATTATTGGATTAGTTCAAATATGGCTCAACGGATTTTCTACTAATAAGTGTTTTTGAAATATTTATAACACTTATCTAAAGTCGTATTGCATGTCCTGATTTTACATTTTTTTATCAAATGATAATAAATTTTACCAACCTGAAGAGATTTATGGGAAAGTCGCATGTAAACTCAGTTTTTCAGTTTATCCAAGGAAACGTTGAGGCTAAGCCAATAATTACGGCGGCGCCTGCATCTTATTCACAACAAGGGCCCTCGATATGCCAGGAGCTAATGGCGTCGCTGCCAACCTCTATACGATTATTGTCATCTACCTCCACGCTGCATTGCTCTTGTGTTGGCATTATTGGACTGATAGATTTTAGGATTAGTTCAAATTAGTTTTAACGGATTATATACGAGTAAGTTTTTTAAGAAATCTTCAAATTCTTTTAACTGTTCTTTTTTCATTTTTTTATAAATTGATATTCTTATTCTTCAAACGGGAGAGATTAATTGATAAGTTGCAGAATTTTTAAATTCCAATTACGTTTTCAATTTCATATTGAAGTCCAAACGTGCAAGTATAATTTCATTGTAAATTCCAAACATTTCAGTGTAATTTCTTATCCGTTTTTTGCGAATTTCTAATTAGTTTTACAGTCGTTTTTAAAACTATCTGACCGTTTTGCGCTAAAAATCCATAATCTAAGTCCGAAACCTGAAAAAAAATGTCTTACCAAAATTTTTCTATCCAACTTTCCAGAATAATCTTCCGAAACATTAATTTCGGGTAGAAATGACCAAACTGTCCACTTAAAAGTGTCTGCTGTAAAAATAACCTTAACCGCTGCATTTTTAAAAGTCCAGCGGAGTCACCCTGTTGGTGATTGTACATTGAAGAGATAGTTTGAACTTCTGCAACGTCTAATGGCTCTCGATAGAGGCAGCAAACGTAGAATGTGGGGAATGCTCGAATGGTCGCAAGGTATTCGTTGGTACTGTTAGTTTTGTTACGAAGTAGGTGAGTTTAGAAGGTCCAATAAAAAAAAAGAAAGAAAGAAAAGAAGACATTTTTTTGGACTTGCGCAAGACAAAAAAAAAGGTAAAATAAATCAATAAAAGCTAGCAATATTAATTTTGAAAACTATGATGAATTTCCAAATAAAGCTTCGTACTCATATATTAGTCACGGTACCGTCAAATTATCTGTCAGTCACGTCAAAAAATGTAGTTAAGTAGAAGTCGAAGGACATCGGCCCCAGATGTCTGTCACTTCACGACTAGCGTGCAGTGCTATTATAATGCGTGACGTTCGGGCGTTTTGAGGGACTGTCTTTTTATGAACGTTGACGTTCTAAAGTACTGGCACACAACCTAATTTAAAGAAATGTCTTTTGATTTTGATTAGTCATTAATTAACAATCTTAACGTTGATGTGACTGTGTGTTCTTAAATACACACACCATTCCGCTTTCATGTTGTATGCACCCATTAGAGCCTATGCTTTACAGCTCCTATCTCAATCTTATTTGAAGTGATTTTTAATTACTTTAGTTTTTTTCTTTTTATGTATCTTTGATATTGGAGAAAAACGGTTGTATTATGGCTCCAATGCAAGACTGATGCCCAATATTCGGCTTCTTCATATCTTTTTCTTTGCCGCACTTTTGTAAATGGTTTTTTTTTTTGGAATCTAGGTACTGCGTCCTCATATTACTCGTAAATTTTCAAAATTGATTTTCTGCAGTTTTCTTGCGTACTGTCCTGATATTTTGTTGTATGCTTTAGACTCCAGACAGGTAATGTTTTGGAGGGTGCTTCGCTGCGGGTTGTTGTTATTGTGACCTAGGCATGCAGTACCTTATTACAAGTACATGCGACGTTGTTTGGAAGCTTGGAGTAGGTATCTAGTGTTTATATTGTTAGTAATATTGGATGGAATTTAAAAGTGACATGTATTATGGTAACTTAGCTTTTTTGCTATAGGAGTTTGTGAAATCTTTGCCGTAATAAGGTGTATATTTGTGAACATTTTTTGATGCTGTAGTATTGTAGGTACGATATTATTCGTGTTATTTAAATTAGTTTTAGTTAGTTATGAGATTTACTCTTAACATAAAGTTAGTTTAGCATTTAAAATAATTATGTTTGTGTGTATCGTTGGTATTAAACATAAGCATACCATTTTATTTTTATGTAAACCATCTTTATACAACATAGACTAATTGAATTGCCCAGAAAAATAACCTAAGAAAGTGACACATAAAGAATCCCTGAAGATTTCAGGCAAAGGGTCTCAGTGATAAAGGACTCTGAAAGATAATATTTTTCATGAAAATATAGCACGGTAAAGCTTCTTACTTTATTTGTCAAGGAAGTACCAATACCTTAACCCTTTCAAGGTAAATAAAATATGGTTTTTTCAATTCCATATCATCTTTTTGCCCTAATGTCAATTTATTTGAGGTCGGCGCAGCATATCCTTTTCTTTCATTTTTTTTTTAATTTTACAGAAAAATGAGACCCACAGAAATACAAAACTCAAAAGAGTTGGCGATTGATAACATTAATGAGTAAAACAAAACAACGACACAACTTTAAAATATTCATTCCAATAACTATTTAACAAAATGCTTTTAAGGTACGACCACAATACCGCGACCACGTGAAATGAGCATTGGGCTATGAATTTTTCGTTTGTACAATCCTTTCTTTGGCAAGAGTATAGAGGTATGCGGAACAGTGAGTAAAGTCCCGCAAACCTCCATTGAAAAGCGAGGATCCTCCGACCAGACGGTTGTTGTGTCTAGTGGGCAACTGCCTTATAATTGATATTCGGACTGTTGTACATGTTCAAATCGCATGGAGAATTTTGCTGGCGTGATGCAGGATTTCGTTTGTAGTTCGTCGCTAACAGAATAGATGGCGCTGCGGTTCCTTTTTTTAGTATTTGTCGCCATAGCGGCAACAGAAATACATCATCTGTGAAAGTTTCAACTGTCTGACTATCACGGTTCATGAGATACAGCCTGGTGACAGACAGACGGACGGACAGTGGAGTCTTAATAATAGGGTCTTGTTTTACCCTTTGGGTACGCAATCCTAAAAATATGAGATTGAAATGCGCTACCGAAATGTCACGTGGTGAATTCCGAACTTGTTATCTTGAAAATTGCTGTTGGTTGCTATAAATGTCACTTTCTCTAGGTTAGGCTTTTTTTGGATGGGATTCAAATGAATTTTCACGCTCTGGGTGGAGCGGGAGGGAGTGTCACCACCCGTGTTCCTTCGAATACCCTTTGCGTTCCAGGGCCGCGGAAGCTCTTTCGACCATTTATCAATACTTATATTATAAAGAAGAAAGATTTGTATTTTTGTAACGAATAAACTTAAAAACTACTGGACCGATTTGAAAAATTATTTCAGCAATGGATAGCTACATTATCAGCGAGTAACATAGGCTTTATTTTATCCCCGTATTCCCACGGGAACGGGAAATACGCGGATGAAACCGTGTGACGTCCGCTAGTAGGTAATATTTTCTGATACAGCTTCATTATGAGTGGTTTATTGAACAAAAAAGAAACCGCTGTCATAAACGACTGCTACCATTTTACGACAATTCGTCGAAAAATAATACACACTTTACACGCTTTTTGACAATTTGCGATAACGATTGTTGAGAAGTAAAAATTAAAAACGACATGGCATTTCGGTAGCGCTTGTCATCTCATACACTTTGAACTTTTCGACAACCATTATCGAACGCTTACTTGATAAGTTCTAAAAGTTCGTTAGCGAATGCTCGCTTTATTATAGACGCACCTTTATAGAAAATATCTTTTGGACGTAATGTAGTGGAATCAAAGAGATTCCCAGGATATTGATATAAGTCGTTTAATGGTTGAACTTGGTAAATTAGTTGCCTCTTAATAAATACCAAGGTGATTAAGTTCGTTTTATTTATGACCAAGTTGCGCTAAATTATAGCCTTCATTTGTAGGGAAATGTAGGATTTTGAGAACTATTTATGGGAGGTTGTGTAGGTAAAATAGGAGCTACTGTAAAAATAATAACAGCAACATGGGTCGATCATCAAGGTTAAGCAACACTTGCCGAGGTTGGTCCGTGGATGGGTGAACATCCATTATATACCCTCAGAAAGCACATTAAGCCGTTGATCCCAGCTATCATTTGAACATCTTTTAAAGCCGTTGCGGATGCAGCATCCAGAAAAACTGACACCAGTCTTGCCAAGGGGTAGGTATTGTACAACCCATTTAATGGGTGGTGGACGTCAGATACGCAGACTGGAAGCCGATTCCATCATATCTGGGAAAAATAAAATGCTAGTGATGTGTGTGTAATGTGGGAATGCTAGGCAGATTGTTACTCCTGCCAGGGTTGCGGAATTTGTTCGAAAGAGTCACCGCGGCCCTGGAACGCAAAGGGCTTTAGAAGGAACACGGATGGGTTTTAGTCAGCAAGAGTGTGACACATCCTTCCGCTCCACCCAGTGCGGAAGAAGTCATATGAAAAAAAAGGCAGATTGTTAGTGGTAGACAAAAGCTACTAAATCTGGCAACTAATAATAATATAATATGTATAATAATAATATATATCCTAGGACAACTCACACACGGTCATCCGATCCCAAACTAGGCAGAGCCTGTGCAATGGCAACCAGACAACTGATAAAAATACTTATATATTTTCAAATACATACATATTATACACAAATTACACCCAGACACAGAACAAATGATCATGTTCATCACACAAAGATTTGTCCTGGGTGGGAATCGAACCCACGACCTCCGGTTTAGCAGTCAGGGTCACTAACCACTCGACCAACAGGCCAGTCAAACTAATGCAGTATGGTTGCCAGATTTAGTAGCTTTTGTCTACCACCGGTCATGATGATGAATTTACCTACGTCCATGACAACGCGGTCTTCTTAAAAAAAATGTCTAATCCCGCCTACATCTTCAAGATATCTCAGCATAACAATTCGCACGGTATACCTACACATAGTTTGCACAGTTGTCACAACTTGGGCGACAATCACACAGTTCTGTAATTGTGCCGCTAACGCAGATATACGCGGTGATATCGCGCCGAGTTCTGCTGTAATGCAACTAGTAGATACGCCTTGAAATGTAATTGTAACTGCAGGGTTATGTATGAGCTGCCAGGGTTGCGGAATTTGTTCGAAAGAGTCACCGCGGCCCTGGAACGCAAAGAGTTTTAGTCAGTAAGAGTCTGACACGCCCTTCCGCTCCACCCAGAGCGGAAGAAGTGATTTGATGATTTCCCATCCTTAAAAAAAAAGGGTTATGTATGAGAATTAAGAACTGTTATTATGTTATTGAAGTGAAAACTTCTTTAGGCGCGTTGGGCATTTTTGAGATGGGAAAAAACCATCTAACTCATGACTCTGTTACCGTAACCGACACCTCTGTGTATAACGTAGTATTCTTCTAGTATGAGAATGCAATTAAAAAAATAGAGACGTAATTGTTTAAGTTTTTATAGTTTGATCTACTTGACTTCCAGATTAAAACTATGATTAATTCCAGATTCATAGCAACACGGTAGGGATGGCAACTTGCAGTGCGTATAGATGTCCGATGGCCACTTCTCGTACTTAAAAAGCCGAATGAGTCTTTTTCAAATTCGAGTCTCAATTTAATCGCAGCGACATTCAATGTCAATAAGTTTCAAAAGTTAGGTTTACTTAAAAATACTACAATTGCCTCTTTGATCTGATAACTGAGCGGTCAATTTTATAAAGTTCAATTCCATTATGAACGAGTAGTTCTGGAAACATTCAACTTAAAATGTAAGTGAAGTGAGCTTCAAGTGAACTCTCATTCCACCTGAAGCTTGGAAATTACAGTTCATTTCATATTGCCTTCTCCCAAGTGTCTACTACTTAAGGTATCATGGTGAGATTTTACGTACAGTAGTGTTTAGTTTAAAAAATAGTGAAACAAAAACTTTATAAGTAACAAAAAAAAAATACAGTCATGACCTTTATCAATTTTATTTCTCCTCCGTCTATAAAGTCTCGGAATCTTATTTAGAACACTGAACTGTACACTTAAGTCATAAAATAAACCTAAGCCAAGACTGAAATAAAAATAGACAACAAAAAAAAAACAAATCCACTGTGATGTCAGCTCAAAGCTTAAGACACAGTCTACGCAAAACATTAAACTTTAAGAAAAATAAAAAGGGTTCCGAACGAATCATATTTTTTAACATGTTATAAGTTACAAGGAATATACGCAAGCCAAGAACTATTTTTGGTATTTTTCAATCATCAATTCGTGTTTTTTCATATATTTTTTATATTTATATAACTAAAATGATGAAAGACATATATTTGAGATCTAGTTGGAAAAATATTTTTTTTAATCGGCCCGGAGCCAATTGGCTGTGACAGACGTACACACACAGATAGACACAAGACATTGATTGATCCTGTAGGGGTACCTTTTTTCACATATACGGTCGGAGCCCTAAAAATTGGCAGTATGTATTACAATGAAAGAATTATTGATATAGCTACACTCTACGTTAATACAATACTGTGTTTCGCATATTTTTATATAATCAAAAAGGTCTTAACAAAACATTCAGACTGTTTCCGACATATTTTTGTACCATATGCTAATATATTTTACTTTATTTTTACCGTTTTTACTTTATCTTTCCTCTCCCGTTTATTACACCCGCCTTTTTCTGGTAAAGCAGTTTTATTCTGTCGAATTTGGGTTTATATAGACCTCCGAGCCGAGAGCTCATTCGAAACTAATAAAAATCCAGGAGAAGTAAATAAACGTGGTCTCTTTTGTTTCAGATGGATTTCTGTTTCTTCGTCTCCATAAGGGTTACGAGAAGATTTTTTAAAGTCAAGATAATCTTAATTTTCTTTGACGAACTTGATCACATCTATTCGCACTCATGAAAACGAACATGGACAAAAGTTTAAAGAAAAAGAACCATGCGAACGGGAAGTATAATAAGAAAAATGGAAAATCAGAAAATTACAGGATCGACGAAGATGTCATCACAACGTGTTGTCTCTGTGTTAAGACTAAAAAGAGCAAGAAGAAGAGTTTTATCGCAGGATGTGTGACAAACCTGGGCATCTTCATATTACTCCTAGCTTACACTTTAGTCGGTGCGTTTATATTCTTGGCCATAGAAGGTGGAGCAGCTAAAATACACCAGAAAACTCTTGCTACCACGTCTTATCAAGCATCTGAGAATCAGAAGTCAGTGCCTCTGTCAAAGCTAAATGGGACTATAAGCCAAGCTAGTGCAGAATTGAGGTCACAGACGGTGGAAAGTATATGGGAGATTACGGTGTCTTTAAACATTTTGTATAAGGAGAATTGGACGAGGTTGGCTGCTCAGGAGATCGCCAGATTTCAGGAGAAGCTGGTGGCGAGGGTAGCAGCCGATGTGTCTGCGCAGTATGGGGGAGCCAGGGCTCTGGAGTCGGCCCCAGCGCTGGTGGTGGATGACTACGAGTGGAACTTCGCCAAGGCGTTTCTTTATTCTCTGACTGTTCTCACTACTATAGGTAAGATTTTATTTTTAGTTCTGATGCTCTACGGGCATTTAACAATAATCGCATATATTTTGTCATTTCTACAATCGCATTCGCAGATAGAATAGCCCTTTTGGCTCGCTGTCCGATCACCACCAGACCCGGGTCGATGGCGCGTTGTGTTTCACGCGCGCCTCAAAGAGATGTCAGCAAAGAGGACGGGGCCCGCTTGGGCCAGAGCCTGCCAGGGTTGCGGAATTTGTTCGAAAGAGTCACCGCGGCCCTGGAAAGCAAAGGTCTTTAGAAGGAACACGGATGGGTTTTAGTCAGTAAGAGTCTGACACGCCCTTCCGCTCCACCCAGAGCGGAAGAAGTCATTTGATGATTTACCATCCTTAAAAAAAAAAAAAAAAGATAGAATAGCCCTTTGTCTAGCCTCTGGTATTATTAGTTGAATTAATCTTCTTGACGATTGGTGCAATGTTTTTTGGTGCATTGCAATTTTTATACATTGCACCAAAAATATTATGGAATTATCTTGATTTTTCAAACATTTTGACTTCTCAATGTAACTTAAGTGATGTGCTGTGTAAAGCACACCAATTATTATTGTTGCAACAACTATTTAGAGGAAAGGGATTCGAGCAGAAGACGTTAAACAGCATCTTATTCGTATAAACCACGTCGCCCACATAAGGTTGAGGCTGGCACAGTTACGTTAGGATTAGCACTAGAAAAGAGAGGCATATGGTCAGCACTGCGTAAAGTTGGGCTATGGATGCGCAGAATAAGGCCCCTGTTCAAAAGTCCCCATGCCTCAGCAAGATAAAAATATCCACCATTCTATATTATATTTTAATTTAATTTTTGTTCGCAGGATACGGCAGCGTGGCGCCAAGGACAGCTCTAGGAAAAGCAGTCACAATAGGGTATGCTGTCATAGGCATCCCTCTCACACTTCTTTATCTCTCCGTGGTAGGGGCGCTGCTATCACGACTAGCCAGAAGCGTGTTCAGCAGAGCACTATGCTGCTGTATATGCACAAAATGTGGGTACTGCTGCCTCGACGAACGGACTATGTCCAGTAAAGAAAGAAAGGAAAAAGTCAGAAGACAAGATGACTACCGACATCAGACATTACATCTTCAAGAACCATACTACGTCAGATCTCCATCAGGGACAATAATATCAGCTTCACAAGCGCACAGTGTTAGCACAAATTCTATCAAGGACAAGACTCAAGGGTTAAGTTTCCTAAGAGATTGTGATTCCATGAGTTGCACTGATACAGACTCTAAAGTATCCCTTCGAGGATTCTCCATTCTAGCTCCTATTTCATTATGTTTAGTGGCGATTTTTACTTACATTTTCTTTGGAGCTTTAGTGTTGTACCAGCTGGAAGGCTGGAGCCCTATTGATGGAGTTTATTTCTGCTTTATGAGTTTAAGTACGATTGGTTTTGGACATTTGGCTCCAGGTGCGACTCAGAAGAACGGAGCCTCGTCTGGTACCGTCTGGTTCTGCTCAATATACATTATGACCGGCCTTGCTCTCACAGCCATGTGTTTCAATGTTCTGCACGACGAGATTGTTCATCGATTGAGGCACCACGAGAAGGTTCTCAAAGCGAACAACCAGAAGGTTCTAACTTCGGAGTTCCTTCATAGATCTTGACGAGACGAAAGCGGGAACCTGACTGATGAATCAGTTATGCATTCTGATGGGGAATCATTGCCAGAGGTTTTGCACCATGTCTCGAATGCCCGGTATGAAGGAGGTGCGATTAGACGGACTGTGTATACCTTGAAAGAGGTTAAGGAACCGGAAAGAGTGACTCCTATGTAGGTTGTTACAATAACTTACATCCCCGACACTGTAGAACAGTATGATTTTAAAGACACTGTAGAATTGAAGGATTTGATATTTGATGAACAGTCTCAACCAAAAATTAAGCAAAGAAATGACTGACCTTATGTGTTAATTATTTTAATTAGTTGAGTAATAAAATTATGAAATAGAAATTATATAGGACAGTATACTTGTGTTTAAAAGTAAGTTAATACTAAGTGAAGTTACGGAAGTGAAACTCTAGTTTTAAGATTTATTAATTACTGAAAATAAAAGGTTTTTTGTACGTAGAGATTATACATTAGAGTGTTTGAATGATTTATTATATTGTTGTAATAAATAGATTTATGGGAATATGCCAAATTATATTGTACAACGTATAATACTGATAGTTTGTATATCTAAAGCGTATCATATAAAACTATATTATATGAGGCAGTTGTTAAACGACTGTTTAGCTGTGCCTGAAAGCTGTCTCGGTTTGAGCAGAATGGTTGGCAAGATAAAATTGCCTTTAGCGAAGCACAAACGAGGCGATGTATAGTCGAGCGCGCATTTCAAACTCATACCGAGGCAGTCACAAAAAGGCGACAGCTCTGAAAGTTCATTTGAATTTAATAATAAAGTGGCAATTTAATTTAACCTATATTTTTATGATTTTAAAATGAGAGTTTCTATGATAATAAATAAATCCCTTGCCATGAGTAAAAATAGAGTGTTAATTATTAAAGTGTGAGATAACTACGTATTTGTCAATATTTATTTTATTTGTGAAATTGTATGAAATGTAAAAATAACATCTTGAAAATAGACAAATAAAGAATTTAAAATTACGTTACCGTGTTTATAAACAACAATCCTTAGGGTTCCTTTTGTATTTTTGAGGATATTCCCCAATATATTTTAAACACTGCATCTCCTGAAAGCCATTATCAACGGTGGCCAGAAAAGCACCAAGGCACTGAAGTAAGCCAGGTCTCGCAGAAACGATTCAATTTTCTTGGAGATCACAGCAAAATGGCCCTTCTGAAATAATTTGAAACGTTTATTTTTTGAATAGGTGTACTAGTTCCATAGAACCAGTGCAACCACAAAGACAAAACTTCCAAACTTCGCAGTCTTCTTTTACAGTAATTATAACAATCCTCCCAACTAAATTTCGGTTACGGTGGCCTACCTCAACGGTTAGTCAAATACGCAGGAGATAATTGATTAATTTTACAGGTGCACTCTCGGTTCCTTAAGCAACGCTTGCCGAGGTTGGTCTGTGGATGGGGACCATCTTATCATACCGAGACTCCTCCGTGCTTCGGAAAGCACGTTAAGCCGTTGGTCGCGGCTGTCATTTGTAGATCTTTGGCAGTCGTTACGGATAGTCAGAAGCCAGAAAATCTGACACCAGTCTTACCAATGAGGACCGTGTTACCCAGTTAATGGGTTGTGGAGGTCTGGTGGGCAGTAAAATAGTGGTATTCAGCTGAATCCGGTTTGACTGGAAGCCGACCCCAATATAATTGGTAAAAGGCTAGGCAGATGATGATGACTCTCGGTTCCTTAAGGGTGGGCACACACGTATCCGATTGTCTAATAGCATCTGGTATGCTATAAAACAGTGCAAAAGACACATTTGAAAGACTTCAGCATTATAGGAAATATGTCATAATTCCTATATATACCTAGACATTATTTGTATGAATCATCCACATCTAACCTCAGAATGAAGCAGGGGTCAGGTTTTCTCTCGATCTCTCAGAATCACATAAATCACGTAGTACGGGTAGTAGACGTACGGAAAATCACTAGATTTCCCGTACGTCTGGCAGCCCTGATCCGACTATCGGAAGAGAAATCGGAGCGCCTGTTTCTAGCCTTACTCTCACAGTCCGGTGCCGGTCGATTCTATAAAGATATCAAAGTGATGGAATGACAGCTCACTTCGTGACCACGTGACATCTTGATTATATGGGTTGACAGCTCACCTCGTGACCACTTCACCCAAGCCTTCAGCCAGTCGATTCTGTAAACATGTCAAAGTGAAGGCTTGGGTGAAGTGATCACGAGGTGAGCTGTCAATCCATATAATCAAGATGGAATGACAGCTCACTTCGTGATCACGTGACGTTCACGTGCCTTCACTTCGACATGTTTACAGAATCGACCGGCTGTTCGACATGTTTACAAAACGGAGGTATGGGGTTATACACCACCAATTTCCAAACTCTAGGCTGCTACTGAAAAAATCCTACTAGAAAAACCCAATAACATAATTATAGATATAAAAGGTAAAACAAACATAACGAAATATCACACACGATTTGCACAACAAAGCGAAACAATATGAAACCATTAGAACATACAAAATTGATAGCTTAAATTAGTAAGGTCTCGTTATTACATGCCGGGGTATTTTCGACCCCGGGGTAAAATGACGACCATAAAGCGCCCATTGTCCGGAACCCCCGTATTTTGATTTATCTTCCGAGGGTTCAGCGCAGTTAATAATTATGGGCAGTGAATGTATGTGTATTTCTGCGTTTTCAAGGATTTGAAGGTCGATGAGGTCTTTGGAATTGCAGCTGAGGGAGAAGCAATGGTTAAAGATAAAGTGAGACTTGATAGTGAGCAGGGCACAATGCTCTCAGAACAGATAGATGATGAGTTCGAAAGTTTCTGGAGTGGCGACCGCGTACCAGAAGACGTAGCGTTGGAAGGCCTCCCACAAGGTGGACCGATAACCTGGTGAAGGACGTGGGAGCCCCCTGGATTGGAGACGCACAGGATCAGTCTATGTGGTGATACTTAGGGGAGGCGTATATTCAGCTGTGGACGTCTTTCGCCTGAAATGGTGATGAAGACCTAAATACCACGGGCCCTTTTAAATGGACTTTTCGAAATTTTTAATCGGTAATAGAATATCAATTAATTTGGAGCCTCTTGAATTCCAATGACTCTTGACACGAATAAAAAAATATTGGATATGTAAGGGCCTGTTCACCTCTGAATGACTTATGGCGATGTGCCTCCTTCATGCATACGCACAATGCTTTTAGGAACACTTTCACGGTTGTTTTGAAAGGAGTGGTGTTTCCAGCCAGTGTCTGCGTTTCTTTCCGAAACAAACAAAGCGAATAGCGAACCTCACAGCCGCCATTCACCTTGATTTGACATATACCGGTAACCGGAATACTAGATGTACTGCTGGGTATCATACGCACTTGGTCGATATCCTGGCTAATCGTACTCAGCGCTTCTCCTCCACATTTATACACCACACTCCTCCACAGTCAAAGTGTGGAACTCTCTGCCAACGTCTGTTTTCCCTTCAACATATTACCCGTCTGCCTTCCAAGCAAGAGTGAACAGGCATCTTCTGAGCACGCTCGCTCCATAATACACCTCATCCATCGCTTTCCATCAGGCGTAATCGTGGTCAAGAGCAAGCCCATTCATCAAAAAAAAAAAAACCTAATATTACTTGTGACTTTTTCACACAGTCATCTCAAAGACAGATTATTCTCAACCAACGATCAACAGAAGTTTAATTTTCTCTTTGATAATACACAAACAAAATAGATAATTTAAGACAGACAGAACACATAAAGTTGTGGAAACCCGGCTTCTAAAGCCACGTATCTAATTATTGCACCAGAAAGTGGGTAGCGGAATAAAAGTTGAGTTAAACCAGATGCTTTGTTTATACCTACGAGTACGTTTGTTGTGATATCTTAGCGGGAACATGAAACAGTCTAGTTATTTAACACTTTGAGCTGAGCAACGTTATAATACGTAAAATTTGATAAACGCTATTTGACACAACGTTTAATCACGTCAGTAAAAAATATGTCTTTCTTCAAAGAACGTGTATAAACGGCTGAGGCTTATACAAATTCCTTCAAGCTACGTCATCGTGCCGTATCACTTTAAATTTTGGGACTGCTAGCGCCACTCCAGGTTAGTTTTTTTGTGCACTTTATAAGCCTACTCACACACATACATTCTAAAACTAAACGTCACTAATCGTCATTTATTTTGTATGAGAAAATAGTGCGCCGCGCAGCAAACATTTGAATACCCAGATGCTCAGCTGAAAGTGTTAATAAGGCTATGAATCATTGTATTGTGAGGGATTTTTTATTGAAAATGCCTATTAGAAGGCAATAACGATGAAGAGTAAAGCATACGATTTGTGCCGTTCAATTTTGTTGACGAAGACCCATCATTTAAAAGTGCCCTAAATGGGTGGTGTGGAATTATTTTAGATAAAATCGTCATTAGTGAGATTGATAAATCAAGAAGAAAACTGAAGACGTATTGACTATTTGCCTTGCTCCATGCAGTCATTTTATGTACAATATAGTATTCAGCTGTATGTAAATCTTATTTGATTTTCAGAACTAGGTAGGGATTTCATGAAAGTTTTATTGCCAGATCCGATATAGACGACAGTAGAGATCAAATTCGTCCAGAAACTCTTAGATTAAGTTGCCATTCTATCGGTGATATCGACAAATTAGCGCAAAAGGCTTGTCAAATACCTGAACTGTTTCTAGAGTGTCTGTGCGAATTTTGACATTAACAAAACATTAATCCGAAGTCATTTTCCGCAGTCCAACATCAAATACTCCACCATTTTCGACTTCCAAAAACGCAATAATTGCGCATCCATCAAGCTTAACTCTAGAATAATATCCTCAATTTTTTTACCCGAAAAAAGTTTAAAGCACAACAATTAATGGCGGTATACGTATAGGAGATAAAACGAGAGGAATTAACGAGAACGGACGTCCATCATTACCGGATTCACCTTGGAGTAGAGAAGTAAGGGCGATGTGCTACAAACCACAGTTCGTGAAAATCCCCCCTTTCACGAACTGCCTTTTATTTTTAATCTAATTTAATTCTTATTCTTTTATTTTTTCTTCTTGCCGCTATCACAACAAATTGTGTTGTTATAGCGGCAAGAAAATTACACATCCTTTGAAATTTCGGATCTCTAACAGGCGGATTTCATCGTACTTGATAGTTAGAAATCAAAGACCTTGAAGCTTTACAACTTCGTCGCGGATGAAGATATTATAAAATTGTTTATTGGAGCTATAGATCATTAATAACTTTTTTCCTACATTCATAGCCAACCGACCATCTAGAGTCTATTTCTAATCCTCCAATTCGAAGATTATCTGAAGGTATAAACAGCAATACCACTCCTCCAAAATTTCTATAATCCAAGGGCCATTGAAAATGTGCGGCAGAAATATTCGAGAACAGCGTTTACAAATTGAAAATACAGAAGCGTTATTGTTGGCCCGTCACGTTGCAATTTCGAAAATCAGCCGTCGTGTGGCATTGTAGATGCTAACTGCAGGAGCCCCTACTTAGGGTCAATTGCTGCAACCAGGAAACGAATTTAGTGAGTAAATGGAAACAAAAGCAGCTATTCGGGACATTTTTGTTCACTTAACTTGATACGGTGTTAATTTTTTGCAAAATTCGTGGTTTTGATAAGTGACTAATCAATAAAAAGAATTTAGATGTTATTTGAATGTATGCAGGTGGTATGGAGGGATACGTTTTGCGAAAGCTTTCGGCGAAAAAAATTGACAAATCAATATTTTGAGCAAAACATTTCGTAATAAAAATCGAAACAGAGACAGAGAGATTGTAGTTCTAGCAAGCCCATCAAAATATATTTAGACTTAAACCCAAACTTTGCAAAGTTTGAGTTTAAGTCTGATATTTATTTATTTATTATATACTTTATTGTACACCTCATTACAAACATAGTAAAAACGTTTAAAAAAACAAGTGTACAATGGGCGGTCTTATCGCACAGGGCAATCTCTTACAGATAACCTTTGGATGGACTGAGGGAAAGAAGTTAGATTTAGGGCGGTTAGTGTACAAACATCACAAATAATATTATCCGGTAAAGTTTTATGATTTCTATTCAGATATTCAAGCCCCTAAAACTTTGCATTGGCAAGAGGCCGAAAGTCACAAATCTCCAACAAAATGTCATCCAAGCTGGAATACTAACAGGTTGCCCTTATGATGTTTTATTTCATTCCCAAGATCCGTCTCATTCCCAATAATTAACCGACTTCAAAACAGGAGATTCTATATCTGACCCGTATGTTTGTATGTGCGCGATCCTTTGTCTGTTTAGTTTCAAATGTGTTCAATTCCCAGTGAGCCTACGTCATGGCCAGACATCATCCGTTGTGGGGGTACACTTCGCTTCTGGTTGCTTTTCCAATGGCCAACTTTATGTTGCTCTATCACTTTTCGAGTAGGCTCCAGGTGATTTCGCCGCTAACATCGTGTACCTATACAGAAGCGTTATCATTAAAAAGAGAATCATTTTAAACTTCGGCACTTTAAACGGAAAAGATGATATTATAGTCAGTGTCTTGCATAACACTCTTCCACATTCCTAATTCTAAGATGGGGTCAGGTAATGCAGGATATTGACGGTTCGTTTATCTTATTTCAGTAGCTTTTTAGTTTCTAACGTACATGCGAACGAAGTCGCGGGCAACAGCTAGTCATAAATAATATTAATTACACATAATAATATAAAATACACACAATACTAAATAATATACTAATAAATATCAAATATATAAATGGGAAAGGAGAAGAAAAATTATAGTGAGACGTTAATGCTCCTTCACCAATTTTTTAAACTTTTTTACTTAGGTTAATAACTGCACTAGGTACTCATGAACTTGCATTTTCAGGACATACGACACCGGGATAGCCTGACGACACGCAAAAAAGACCATTAAGTATCCAAAAAAGGCCAGTCTAGCATATATTCTTATATCACCAGCGAATTGAGCAACTACACGACCATGACAAGCAAAATCTATTTTAAAAACTGACCTTAAATGCATCTCAAAAGCCGAAACGACCAGACAAAATGCACCACAAAACGTTCAGCCTTCGTATCAACACACAGCACACGTTTTCTAACCGCCCTCCACGAAAAGTGTGTTCGAGCACAAATAGTACGTGAACACTGGATTTATTGTAAACTCGCTGGCGATTTTCACGGCGGAATAGCCTCAAATTGCTCCACCACCGATGTAATAGCTTTCTGAGCTCTTGTTATTGCCCGTTTTGGATATTGTGCCCCGTGTTATTAAAACATACGCTTGTTTTATGCTGATCTCGGGAAGCAGATGATCCGGTTTGAATTTTAAGAAGGAAATAAAATAAAGTAAAATGGTGTTTGAAAATTTGGTCTGGGTAATTATTACATTTGTAGTCTTTAAAAATCGTTGTTTTAAAGTGCTTTTGTGGAAAACTAAAATAGTCTGACGAACTGTCTTACCAATGGGTAACGTGTTACCTAGTTACTGGGTTGTAAACATCGTACACGCATTTCTCCTACTGACCTACTGGTCATGTTAGTGTTATTTTAGAAGCCAGAAAATCAAGGCAAGATTTTCTGGCTTTTGTCTACCCCTAACGACTGTCAAGGATGCTTTCCTATCCACAACCTACTCCCGGTATGAAATGGATTGTCACCAATCCACGCACTGCCTTCGGTAAGCAATGCTTTACCTTGAAGTTACCGACTCGTGCGGCTGCCATACTTTTGGCAAGTTTACACAGTGCGAGCTGCTGACTGGACAGTAGACAGCTACTTGCATTGCCTACTCGTTTGCCGGTAGCTCGGCTCGCCTTAGCTGTCTTGACGATGATAGTAGCTGCCCAGTCTCTTGCGTGGCGCAGCACACAAAAAATGCAGGTTCCGCTTGCAACTACCTGGCTGACACTGGCGAGCGAGCTACTACCGAACGTATCCAAACAATGCGAGTGATGTCCGAACTGCTGCCATGTGCGAGTTACTGTCAGGCGAGCAGGCGAGTGGAAACAAAAAATGTTGAAGTAAGTCGGATGCGAGCTGCTATCCAACTCTCGCGTGTCAGTAACTCGTGAAATACGTCCAAACGATGCCAGTTACTGCACTGCAGCTACTCGGCAGGTTGACTCGCACGCTAGCTCGGACTGTGTAAACTAAACTAGCCATGAGACGCGAGCTCCTTCATTAAGAGTTATCAAGAAAAACGTTCAAAAAATTGTAACGTTCCAGGAATCGTACTAACAATTTCAGTAACCTTACAAGTCTATGTTTAAAATTACAAGAAACTTTAAATAAATAGTTTTCAAAGGCAATTTCGTTGAAGACGTATAATGGACACGAGTTGGGTAAAGTTACAGTTAATTAAAGAAGACTATCCTATCGCTTGAAACCATTTGCTGTTATCTGCCGTCTTTTGTTTTCATTAAAAATGTAGATAAAAGTTAGTTTAGACGGAAATATTTTAACTTTTTTGACATTTATTCTAAGGATTTTATAAGAAAATATATATTATTGTTTTATTAATACAAACAGTTACAATTCTATGACATTTTTTTTAAAGTCTGATGTATTAGATTAAGGGCCATATTTTTGATCCGTAATTATACCTTATCATCAAATTAAATATAAAAAAGTATAAAAATATACATTTATCTAAACGCGATCGAAGCTGCGGGCTTAAGCAACTAAGGTATAGTTTTATCTTCTTATCTCATCTCAAAAATCTGTACAAGAATTATTTACCAGCCCTGCATTTAAATAACCTAGAAATGTTTTAAAGCAAAGTACCTATTATCGTCGAACGTAACTCAGGCTTACGTATATCCGCCGCCATAACACTAAACTGTGGATGCTTATAACTATCAATGTTCTATGTTCGATCTAAAATTAATTAATTCGCCTGGATTTGAAAGGATTATCCACCGATGTGTTAGGCTTAAGTTTATCTAAATTAAATTTTGGAACTAATTTTTGGGACTAGTTTAGGGGCCTAAAATAGTGTGAATTTAATTACTATAGCACCAAAGGGCTCTAGGTGTTTATTACTTAATATTGTTCATTAGCACTCTGGTAGATAATTTAATAGACATAAATAAGTGATAATAATTTAGTGTTTTTAATTCAAAGGTAATGGAAAGGAGTATTCTAGGGATAAAGTTAAAAGACAAAGTCAGGAGTATGGACATCAGGTTTAAAACAAAATTAACAGACATCATTTCACGTATCGACCAACTAAAATGGAGATAGACTGGACGTTTGCTCCGTTGCGAATACGAAAAAGGGAGTAAGCAAGTGACTGTCTGGTACCCAAGAGATGGGTTTAGGAGCTGAGGGCGTAAAGTGAGAAGATGAGAGGGTGAGCTCAAAATTACTTTATACCCACTCTGGCTAAGAGTAGCGGTGGATAGAAAGCAGTGGAAGGCATTGGAGGAACCTATACCGTAAGGCACACCGAGCTAAGACATATACTGTGACTTGTTACCATTTTTTTTTTATTATTATGGAAGATAGTTCGGAAATAGAGGCTTTATTATTATTATTAATTCAAAGGTTGACTGGTAGAGAATGACTTGTTGCAGTTCGCTTATGTACCACTACTGTATAAACTTTAAATTAATTATATTAATCGTCTGCGTAACAAATTGTCAGCAGCGGAACTCAACCTGTTAAATTGTGCCATCACACTCGGTCTGCCGAATAATGATAATGACAGTGTTTAGAGGAAAAATAGTTAGTTACGCTTCATTTTTTATACTGCAGTATAGAGGAAAACGTCTCCTAAAATTACAGGACTTGCCTGACTCAATCCCGTCAACCGGGACAGGAAAACAAAAAAACCCAACAGTAAGCAATCCACCTAAACGGTAACACTAATGTTGCCATTCCCGAAAAAAAAAAACAAAACTAGAAGGGGAGATTACCATCCCGCAATCTTGCTCCAAGCAGACAATATTCCCGCCATAAAAAGCGGTTTAAAAGAAAAACTGTTAAGAGAATCAGCAAAATCCAAACGATAAACAGAAAAGAAACGTCTTAAAGATATTTATCGGTAAAATATTCGTCCCACTAACCACTAGCTCGGGGGGGAAAGCTCATAAAACGAGTAAAGTCAGGAATACACAGGCTGTGCAGTCTAGAATAGTGTATGATGCTTTCGAAGCGGGGTTAGCTTTGCAGGATGGTAAATATTGTAGTGCTTAGGTTATATTTTATGCTAGGCTTAATTTAAATGTATTGGTTTTTAATGGAATTCATATTTTCAGTGTACAGTGTACAGCTACAGAAATGCAAATAGCATTGCTGTAGCTATCAACGTGGTATAATCGTATATAGTATCTATTTTGAATATGTTCTATGTAATAAGTCTAGGCAAATAATATTTGAATGGAGTATTTTTAGATAAGAGCGTGTAAAATGTTACTTTAATGCAACTTCAAATGCTTATTTCAGAAATCGGTGGTTAGGTATTAATTAAAACGCGTCCGGCCCTGGTTGAATCCATGGTCCGGAGCGAGGAGGCTTGGGAAGCGGTCACCTCCTTCTGCGAAGCAGTAATGCTAGCGAAGGAGGAGGCGGGCCGCGCGAGGGAAAGGCAAGGCCTTCGTCCCAACCGCCGCAACAGGAGAAGACGCCCCGGGCGTCGGGAGTCGCAGGGCGATCCCCGGCCACCGTAGGCGCGGGCCTGCGGACGGCGAGCGTTGGGTGGCTCGCTGTCCGATCACCACCAGGCCCGGGTCGATGGCGCGTTGTGTTTCACGCGCGCCTCAAAGAGATGTCAGCAAAGAAGACGGGGCCCGCTAGGGCCAGAGCCTGCCAGGGTTGCGGAATTTGTTCGAAAGAGTCACCGCGGCCCTGGAACGCAAAGGGCTTTAGAAGGAACACGGATGGGTTTTAGTCAGTAAGAGTCTGACACGCCCTTCCGCTCCACCCAGAGCGGAAGAAGTCATTTGATGATTTCCCATCCTTAAAAAAAAAAGGGGTTATTAATTAAAAAAATCATTTAAATTATATTTATTTAAAAGTAAGTTTAACATAACACTCTTACTTTTACACTTCTACTTTACTATTATATGATGTTTTTACTTTCGCTTAGCTATACAAAAACATTCAAATAGTTTTTTATATATTTTGAGATATTTTCAAAACTCATTTCTACCCAAACTTGTTTTCAGATCAAAATTGAATACATTTTAAAAACAGCTTCTCCAACATCCCCAACAAGAATCTCAACTTCACTCACAATGCTGAAAGCCAATCTCCACAAAACGAAAAATAATATTCTTCCTAGGTTTTCCTAGCCGTGTTGACTTTTTTTTTTTTTTTTTTTTTTTTTTATTTTAATATGGGTTTGCTCTTGACTCTAGTCTAGGTCATAGATGACAGAGACAAAGTCGACGATGGAGCGAGCTTACCCAGAAGAAGCCTGTTCACTCTAATTTTGAAGAGATTAGGGTCGTATGCGTTCGGAAACACAGACGCAGGCAGAGAGTTTAGAGTACTTTCCTCGCGTGTAGCCTCAGCTCAAGAGTGAATAGTATTGTTTCCCATAGCGTTGTGCCACCGTGTTCCGAAAACTTTACATAATGAGATGGCATCGACAAACGCTTTTGAATAGTATTCAAAGGGTTGGGTATGACTCGCAGTTTTGAATTTTTTTACCATTTAAGTAAGGTGGTTTTCTTAAGATAAATTCTCAGTGAAGGTTTGGCTAATTGTGTTTTTATTCCGAAAAGTAGCTCAATTTTTAGGGCAATTTTTTGTATGGTTAACGTGAAAGTGTATTTTCGCCTACATCAAGCAATAGGGATGTTCCCTGGGTTACAAAAATGTCATTCTATTTAGTCCGTCAGTTAGATTATCGAAAAATATTGGTATTTTTATACGTATTTTTTTATTTATCAAATCTAAACTAATATTTTAAAGAGGATAGATTTGTTTGTTTGTTTGTCATTAATAAATTAAGATAAAACGCATCAAAGATAAGTAGTATGGGCTTGTAACGTCACTTTCCAGTCAAAAGTGTACCTACTGGTAAGTGACGTCACACGAGTTTTCTGCCCACTGTATCGTCTTAACTTTTAGGGTTCCGTACCCAAAGGGTAAATACGGGACCCTATTACTAAGACTCCACTGTCCATCTGTCTGTCATCAGGCTGTATCTCATGAACCGAGATAGCTAGACAGTTGAAACTTTCACGGATGATGTATTTTTATTGCCGCTATAACAACAAATATTGAAAATGAAATGAAATTTAAAAATAAAAGAAATATGTTTGTTTCAGCTTATGGTACGGAGCCCTTCGTGTACAAGTCCAACTTGCACTTAGCCAGTTTATTTTTGTTTACGTGACAAAAAAAAATACGTTTACAATATTTTTTGGAAATCTATCTGACGGACTAATTACATATTTTTTAACTTGCTTTTAGGGAATCTAAGACGTGCAAAGTAATTTAAGTAATGCACATGACTAACTTAAAATTTGCGCGTCATACCTGACAGTATTTTTTTTTTATTGTATTGACTTGGAAGCTTGGTTTGTTTTAGAGCTCTGGAACTAACAGACCCGCATATTTGTTATTAATCTCTACTTGATATCTTCACGTTCCTGAGAAAAAGGGTGTTGACAGACTGACAGACAGACGGACAACGGAGTGATCCTTAACTAAACAACAATACCAATTTAAATTGATACTTTTTACAAAGAAAACGTATGACCAATTTGGCGCAAAAGTTCCAACCTTTCATTAGTCACCTAAAATCAAGTTAAAATCGGAAGACCGGGTCCAATAACTTTAAATTCATGAAGCCATAAATTGGCCAGTTAAGTGAACCTCGATCTACCTGCTTAGTGCTTAAGTTAGAGCTTAGAACTTATGATCGGAATACGATATGCAAAGCTTATGAATGCTACCAAGTTTCTGTTCAAGTTATTTCTTAGTTAAGTTGGGTTTCAAGTGATGTATGTTTGGTGCTTAGTTTACCGTATGTAAAAAACATACGTAAACTATACGGGTTTTGTACCCGAAGGGTAAGCAACAGAACCCTATAACTAAGCCTCCGCTGTCCGTCTGTCTGTCAGCGGGCTGTATCTTAAGAGCCGTAATAGATAGACAGTTGAAATTTTCCGCTATAACAAAAAATAATATAAATTGAATTAAACATTAAAAGGGGCTCCCATACAAGAAACGTGTTTTTTTCGGTTTATGGTACAGAACCCTTTGTGTGAGAGTCCGACTCGCACTTGACCAGTTTTTGGCGAATTGGGGATTTTTTATGATCGAAAAGTTGGTTTTACTGTGTGATTTTTCATAATTGATTTTTTAGTATTTTTTCATGGTAGGGATAGGTTGATAGCTGGTTTTGATTAAAAAAAAAACTGTACATTTTCATAGACAAATAGCCAGTTTTGATAAATTTTGTAGGCACGGTTGGCGTAGTGGTTGAGCGATTGATTGCTGCACTGCGTGTCGCGGGTTCGATTCGATGTGACTGTGTATCACAATACAGGAGAAATTCCTAGTGTGGGGCAACGTTTCTATTAAAAACAAAAATAATAAATTTGAAATATATGTCAGAAACTCGTTTTCAGCCAACAGGAGACTGGTGTCAGATTTTACGGCTTCTGAATTTCCGAACGGCTGTCAATGATCTAAATATTTATGACAGCCGAGACTGACGGCTAAACGTGCTTTACCAGGCAAGGAGGAGTTTTGGTAATGTATGGTCACCCATCCATGGAACGACCTCAGCCGCTCAAGCGTTACTTAACTTTGAATTTTGATGCGTGTGGCTTGTTATGACTTAGCCCTCGCTCCTCGATCGATCTCTCAGCGAATATCATCATCATCATCATATCAGCCGTAAGATGTCCACAGCTGGACAAGTGGACATAGGTGAAGACCTATGTCCAAGGGGAGCCTGTCAAGCGAGGCGATAACCCCTGGGTTGCCATAAAGCGGCAACAGGCGGGTTGGCGATCGCAGTGTAGCTGTTGCAATGCACAGAGAATGCTGCTGCCCATACTCTTACGACACCCTCGGGAAATGATGGGATGGTGCTATTTTTTTACGTCCCACACTGCCTCGCACCGCTTCTCAGTTTTGTATAATTTTTAACTAGTTCACGAATCCCTGTCCACGCCTGTCCCGCCTGCCAAGCAAGGCGATTGTTGCAACTCGGGGGGCTTGCCATAATCGCCTCGCTTGGCAGGCCGGTTGGCGACCGCAGTGTAGCTGTTGTAATGCACAGAGAATGCTGCTGCCCATACTCTGGTGAGTCCCTAAGACGCCACTTACGACACCCATGGGAAATGATGGGATGGTGCTATTATTTTACGTCGGATACCATACAGAACAACGAATACCTACCACCCCTGATAATATTAATTATCTTGAACCCTGTACCTAAATAATTCTTCAATCCCAAACCATTTAGATCGGCAGTGTAAAAACGTTGTAAATATTATGAAACGAAGCACGGCCTGACAGTCATCATTATTGAATTGAGATAATTTCAACCCTTTTTGTAGCATTCATCTAAATAAGATTGCCTGTAATGCGTATTTGCTTTTTAGGAACGTTAATTGATTGGAGGTTTACGAAAATAATTTGATTGATTTGGGAAACATAAGGATGGGTGGATATCGTTATCAACTGGAAGCAACATTTTCCTTCTGAAGGCTTGGCTGTAGAACACTGGCTCGGGAATTTCCAGATGTGGATTCATCTTGAGCATTTACACAGTATTTCTCAGAAAGTCACTGGTCCTTATTCTTGGAAATGAATAAACCGATTGCAATTAAACTTAATTCTTCTGTAAAAAGACAGTGCATTATTTTGGTTTGAAAAGATTGTCTTAAATCTAAAACCAACAGATTGAACCTGCTACTCACACATACACATCAGTGTACAATCAATCTGTCTTATACTTTTTAGGGTTCCGTCCCTGAAGGGTAACCAACGGGACCCTATTACTAAGCCTCCGCTGTCTGTCCATCCGTCCGCCCATTGGAGCGGAGAGAAGAGGAACGAATTGTAGCTGTGCTAATATTAACCATTAGAATTCTATTTAATCTCCGCTCCGCTTCGGTGGACAGGGATTTGTGAACTAGCTTAAAAAATCATACAAAACCGAAAAGCGGAGCGAGGCACCAGGAATAGTCGCCTCCTCAAATAACTCGTCCTGTGACCTCCACACAGTCCGCAATTCCGCTCCGTTTCAATGGACGGACACAGTCCGCTACACCGCTTCGCATTACTCCGTTGCTCCGCTCCACTGCCCAGCTCCACGCCAATAGACAGGCAGCCTAATAGTGGATTATAATAATGAAAATGGTACGGAAAACTCCATGCGCAAGTACAACTCGCAATAGGCCGGTTTTTTTTTGCAACTGAAGCCGTCCACAACATTGGGATCAACATTCAGTCTAATTGGATGCAGCTGAATACCAATATTAGACATGTACCGACTGACCTCAAAAACCAGTAAATCAGCGATACGAAACCACTTGGCAAGGCTGGTTTTCGCCTGGGTTGCGGAATTTGTTCGAAAGAGTCACTGCGGTCCTGGAACGCAAAGGGCTGTAGAAGGAACAAGGATGGGTTTTAGTCAGTAAGAGTCTGACACGCCCTTCCGCTCCACCCAGAGCGGAAGAAGTCATTTGATGACGTCTCACTGGTTTTCTAGCTTCTGACCATCCGTAACGACTGCCAAAAATCTACAAAGAACAGCCGGGACCAACCGCTTAACGTGCTTTCCGAGGCGCGGAAGAATCCCGGTATGTAATGAATGGTCACTCATCCACGTACCGACCTCAGGAAGCGCCACTTATCTTCGAAGACCAACCTGCGCTGCTGTAATAATTTAACTTCGAGCTCTTAAATGGGTACCACGATACTCCTTGGCAATTATCATCACTACATACTTGCTCATATTGTCTTGAGTCCCTATACCAATTAACTGACTCCAGACTTTGAATCTTACACAACGGCCATCAATTCCTGGCTTCAATTGATGTCAATGATTGCAAAGACCGTCTTGTTTTATTCAACCCTGTCTTGTTTCCCTCTCACACAAACCAATTTCAGTAGGAGTGAGGAAGATGGCACGATTTCTCACCCCCATGTAAGGACTATGTACGTCTACGGTTTCCTCCAATTATGGCGATTTACGAGCATGGCGAATTGTTCCGTGGTTAAGGTTTTGGATATATAAATACAAGAAGAGACAGTGTTAAGCCTTTTTTATGGATGGGAAATCATCAATGGCTCCTCCCACTTTGGGCGGAGTGGGAGGGAGTGTCGATGTCTTACTAGCTAAAACCCATTCGTGTTCTTTCAAAACTGAGAAAGTCATTCGAATAATCCCGCAAATCTGGGCAAAATTTAGCCTTCGTTCGTATTTTTTGAGAATAAAATACTGACGTGCTCATAAGCGCAGTAGCAGTAAAGAAAGAAAATAAATATTGCTTAAATATTGTAAACAGTATTGCTAAAAATTTTATCAAGCTGTTTTTAAATCTTATATTCACACTAGATTGAAATAGTTAGTCAATGAAACTGAGTAGGTGAAATTTAAATAAATGCAGCTTATTTAATATTTGCGTCACCAAAAAACCCATATCCTGAGCAGATTTCAAAAACAAAAGTGACAGATACGCTGGGAGGAGCTAAATTAGGCAACCGAACGGCGGGCCTCATAGTTTGACTCGCGGGCAAGTGGACATTCGTTCAGGAAAGGGGTGAAGTCACCACATCTCCTGATTGGTACGTAGCGACTTCCACTTACGTAACCATCGGGCAGTTGCCTACCAGACACAACACCCGCATGGTCGAAAGATCCTCCCTTTCAACGGAGGTTTGAAAAGGGAGGATCTTTGCTTTGTTCTTAGCTTTGTTTCGCATACCTCTAAACTTAAGTAGGTAATCCTTTTACTTCGTTTACGTTCATTCATCTGGTCATACATGCAATGTGAGAACTACGCAAATGGCCTTTCTGAAGAACATCATCAATAAGGTCTGTCCATGTCTTTCTTCATTATGTATGGAGCACCATCCCATCACACCCCGTGGGCTGCATGCTCTGTGTTTCTGTGCATTGCAATAGCTACACTGCGATCGCCAACCCACCTACTAAGCGTGGTCATTATGGCAACTCCCCCCCTCCCTTGGGGCAGGCCTATGTCCAGCAGTGGACCTCTTTCGTCTGATATGATAATGATGTCTTTCTGACTCAGAATTTCAACATTTTCACATCTACTTTGTGTTAGTCTCTTCTCATTCGTCCTAGCACCTTCTAGTTAATATAAATCTACGTAGAATGCCACCACCAGGTACAAATTAAGGGCGTCGTGCTGTACAGCTTTATTTATTTACTTTAATTTAAGGATACGATACCATAACGACCTCACTTGGGTTTTAAAAGGTCTTACCGAGGTTTATGGGGCTCTCATAAGTGGTGTGGTGTTTGCTAATAAATTGTCGATAAGTGGCGAGGTTATGCGGCTTAAAGAGATGTTATCCTATACTATCCTAGACCAATAACTACGACTCTTGATTTAAAACCAGGTCCGTAATGTTTCATAAGAAACCTTGTTTTAAATGTTATTGTTTATTTTCTTTCTAGAATCAATTGATTTTTCATTAATAACCCTGTTGTAATTTGACGTGAACGTCTATGAGTTTGGATGTTTTTATCATGTTTATTAATAACTGACGCCTCAATAAATTATAATTTTCAGTCTCAAATTTCTTCTTTTGCGGAAATCTACAACGATAAACGTAAAATCGCTACTAGTTTTATCGCACACGTTTCGACCTTAGCACAGTTCATCATCATATCAGCCGAAAGACGTCCACTGCAGGACATGGGCATTCCCCAAAGGGTGGGGGATTTGCCATAATCGCCACGCTTGGCAGGTGGGTTGGCAATCGCAGTGTAGCTGTTGCAATGCAGAGAGAATGCTGTTGCCCATCCTCTGGTGAGTCCCTTAGTCGCATCTTGCGACACCCACAGGAGGAGATGGGATGGTGCTATTATTTTACTTCCGCCATCATACAGAACAAGTTAATACAGACAAAATAAGAAATTAGCATAGTTAATTAGTTTAAATTGACTGAACCTGTGTTAGGCCAATTACTTTTCAATCCACCTTTGTCATAAAATGCAACAAAGTAAAATATCATATACTGTACTGTACTTCCCAGGTGGTCCCATTATCATCAAGTCAGAACTCTTCAAATTTTGCAGGCACACTAGAAGCGATTTGGTAGTTTGGTAGTTTCTGAAAGAGTACTTTCTCGAAGTCGTCCCATTTCAATTTGGGGAAGATCTGATGAAGAACTTCGGAAATAGGCAACGGAACTCCTCAATAAATGATAGTAAATGGACGGGGATTGCTGAAATCTCATGTCTGTCTATTGTTTACACCAGTTCATAACATAGCATCACGCCGGTACGCTGTGAAGGGGTAAGCACATGTGAACCACTAAAAAGTGAAAAAATAAACACTTTTTACAAAAAAATACAACCGACTTTCAAATAAAAAGCAATACAAAGTATAAAATAACTTTAATTTCGGATGTCGGTGTCAAAAAACGAAAAAACAACAAAAAAACACCGACTGCCGAAATTAAAGTTATTTTAAACTTTGTAATGTTTTTAGTAACACGTAAGCGCTACTCTTAAAATCAGAAGGCTTAAGTGCGAGTTTTTAAACGTACTCGATGGCCTTACCTAACGTAAACATTCAAATTTATTTTTTATTATATGTTGTTATAGCGGCAATAGAAGTACACACTCGGTGAAACTTTCAACTGTGTACCACTTATGGTTCTTGAGATACAGCCCACTGGCAGACAGACGGACGGACGGATGGTCGAGGCCTAGTAATAGGGTTCCGTTGATCACCCTTCGGGTACGGAACCCTAAAAAGAGGTATTCCGTAACTCTCATCAGACGGTGCTTATCCATTTTCAATACAAATTGACGCTACCGCGCTCGTTCACGTACAAAAACTCGCACTACTGCCACTGCATCAGTTTTACATAAATTTCTATTTCCAGACTGTTCTGATGCCGGAGGTTATGTACTTAGGTAGAATAGGATTGGCGGGAAAAGATTTCTGCTAGCCACTAGCTTTAGCTTGCGAGTTAGCGCTTGTGTATAGAAGTTGTGTAACGTTGGCAGCACTACCAATCTTGGTAAAATATTCTATAGATTTTAGAATATAAATTGCCTTTTAGCATGTGGGTATTGCTTTGTTTATTTATATGTATTATTTTGTTGAGTGTCAGTGCCTTATAATATTATCGGATATTTTATTTTTTTTGAGCTTTACTCGATTTTTAATTCTATAGGACATTGAGCGTTTCAACCTGTATTCTGTATCAAGATACTTCAGGACAAAATTGTATGGGAATTACATGTAGGCTACTGAAATGTCACGTAGTCAATGCCGAACCTATTTGGGCAATCTTTATCGCCGATAGCATGTTATTCATTTACTGTCCTTTTTTTATGTTTTGATGTTGTTATGTTTTTTTTTGGCTTGTCTTTAAACGCCTACCACAAAAATACCTATGTTATTACCAACAAATTTGAAATACCTGCCAGAATAGATAAATGCTCACCAAAAAGTTGAGCTAAATATTATTAATTTAAATATAAATGTGGTATGGGGTACAAAAAGTGCGGAACAGATTTCTAAAGTAAAGTGTGTAAAAAGCGGCCCAAAGTGATTGACTTTCCTGTTGAGTGTGTAAACTGCGCTGGTTATTATTGTAATGACCGTGGTCACAGGCGTGTTCTAGATACGCTTTCTGTCTGCCCTCCGTGATGCGGCAGTGGCGAGTTGAGGAAACACGAGGAAAGGTGTAGGTGGCCCGCGCATAGCAGGGTGGAAAAAACATGTCAGTGAATCTCACAAGGCGGCCAAATGTAATTTCTATGATTGGGTGTTGTGTGGTAGGCCTAAGTCGGGACTTGTTTATCAGGACATGTGTGAAATTTAAATATCTGGGGTATGTTTTGACATGGAACGAGAGCGGAGAGCATTATCCGTGAGAGCGAATATGATCGCCCGCAGATTCGCCCGATGCTCTACTGAAGTGAAGCTTACGCTCTTTAGAGAGTATTGTACATCGCTCTACTCGTGCAGTCTGTGGGCTCACTATGCGTTTAGGAGTTATAATGCCATCTGAGTTCAGTACAACAACGCGTTCAGGGCGGTGATGGGGCTGCCCCGGAACTGTAGTGCCTCGGGTATGTTCGCAGAAGCGCGCACTGATTGTTTTCACGCTATTATGCGCAAACGCGCTACGTCCATGGAGAGCAGAGTATGAGCCAGCTACAACACCGTGCTGGCGATGATTGCGAAAAGGTTGGACTGTCCTTTCATCCGACACTGTGCTAACTAGCAAGTACAGTAGAGAAATGTAAAATTTAAGGTGTTATTTAATTTAATTTTATATTTAACTCAACTATAATATGATTAATTGGTGTATAAATTAATTTATTTCTTTATATTTTAAAATTGAATTTATATGTGGATGAAAATTTAATTTAATTTATTGGTTTTAATTTAATTTTAATATAATGTATTTGTTTGACATACATAATTATTTTTATTTTATTATTTCTGTTGTTGTCCGAATTAATGTTTTATTTTTATTTTTAATGTTGGGTGTAAATTACCTGAATATATGAATTTATTATATTAAAAGGCGAAGTCGGAGCCCCGCTTGGCGGGTAGTTCTAGTTTTATTTAAGTTCAGATAAAACCCGTAGCATATATACACAAATACCTCTAAAAATCATCACCAACCTTAACAAGTATATTTTTTTAATCCTAGTGTTATTGAATATATGAAAACTTGTCGCAAGTACCAAAAATAGCTCTGCCTACTTCGACCACTGGTAATTATGGTTAACGAGCAACACCAAAGGAAAAAAAAAATCTCTACATACAATATCTATTAAGAAATACGATAAAATGAAAGATTTTAAAGCAAGAATTTCTAATGTTCTCCGAGCAGGATTTCCGAGCCCAGAAAAAGTGACCCACATACGAGCGGCATTTTATATAAGCAAATATTGCCAACAGGCATCCCTGCACTCTGAGATATTGAAACTCACGTACCTACTTAGACATATGACGTACGAGTGGTTCTTATTCTGATATTGTTGGTACCTAAAGCCTCGACCACGACTTCGGGCATAGCGATTTGCGAAGCCTAAGTCGAGCGATTTGACAATACATTTTTTTAAAGTACAGCTGAGGAATTTTCTTGGCGAAGTTTGTGTTTCTCGAAAGCTACAAGAGATTTATTACTGGCAGAGAACAGTAAGTACTTATCTAAACATATTGTACCTAAACGAGTCGATTTTTTAGTACAATTTAATCAACTGCCTCGTTGGTCTTGTGGTTGCAAGCGTTACTTCTGTTATGGAGTTTGGGATTCGCTTCCCAAATCAACAGTGACATTGGTATTTTCAAAGGAATTCCTCATCCGTGCCCTGTTGATGGCGATAGGCACACCCAGAACAGGGTGGCAAGTGACACACATAAACCAACATGTTAACCATCCTAACATAGTAGATAACTTACACAGCCATCAGGTGCTTAAATTGAGCTCTGACACCATACAGCAGACGTAAAAGACCACCATTCCATCACTTCCCGGGGGTGTCGTAAGAGGCGAATAAGGGACTCACCAGAGGAGAATGGCAGTAGCATTCTCTGTGCATTGCAACAGCTACACTGCGATCGCCAACCCGCCTGCCAAGCGTGGCGATTATGGCAACCCCTTTGGGGGAGGCCTATGTTCAGCAGTGGACGTCATTCGACTGATGATGATGATGATGATGATGACAATCGGGGGGTGTTGAAGTCATGAGTGAATAGGTAACTTCTAGCTAGACAAGCGTGCTCCATCGTCTCCACATATATATAAATATATTTCGGCCATGGCGGCCAATCTCAACCGAGACTAGCCATAGGCGCAGGACATATTATAGTGCACAAGTGTGTGCGCAAACACAGGTGCACTCCCTCTTCCATTACTCTCATATTCCGATGGGATGGCAACCCGACACGACCGGAGGGAGATCTGTCGCGAATTCCAAACTCCGGGCTGTCACTGAGAAATTCCTATTGAAAAAGCCCAATGAAACTTTTTGCCCGACCTGGGAATCAAACCCAGGACTCCACGCTTGACGCGCTTGCGACCGCGAGACCAACGGAGCAGCAGCAGGGTCTCCACAACCCAGTTACTGGGTAACAAGATAACCCTTGGTAAGACTGATATCATGTTTTACTGCGTTTAACTATCCGTAACGACTGACAGTCGTTACGGATAATATGCTGGAATGCATGAAGGAGTCTCGGTATGTAACGGATGGTCACCCATCCATGGGCGAACCTCGACAAGTGTCGTCTAACCTTTTGAACGCCAGAGCATAACATCGGCGTGCCCCCGACGCCAAGCCACAAATTCGCCGTATGTCACATATTTGTGTTTTTATTTATTTGTATTTAAATATATATATATATTTATATACGTTGTTTCGCTACGAGTGAGTATATCGCGTAGAACTAAGTGCAGCTGTGTGGCCTCAATCTAAGAGATACAACTCCAGGACTCAGCAGTACCTACCCACCTTCTTAAGTACTTGCGGACAAAATTTCATTACATTTGGGCTTAAAGAAATTTACTAACATAGAGTGCTTACAACGCGAATTGTAAGTGTTTGGAATATTTGGCTTGTCGATGGAATTTTTGGCAATTGAATTTTTGGAAATTAAATTAGTAAATGGGATGAAATATAAATATTATAAAGGCGAAAGTTTATGTGTGTGGGTATGTTTTTTACTTCTTCACGCGCAAACGGCTGAACCGATTTTGATAAAATTTTGTATAGAGATTGTTTGAGGATACTTTTATCCCGGGAGTATGTTCCCTTGGGATAATTTTCGACGATCACGCGGGCGGAGCCGCGGACGAAACAGCTAGTTAATATTATAAATGCGAAAGTGTGTCTATTTGTCTTTCTGTCTGTAACCTCTTCACGCTAAAACCGCTGAACTGATGTATATGAAATTTGGTATAGAGATAGTTTGGGTTCCGGGAAAGGACAAAAAATAGTTCTTATCCCAGAAGTCATCCTTTAAGGGGGTAAAAAGGGGGGTGGAAGTTTATATAACTGCTGAACCAATTTAGATGAAATTTGGTTTACCTTTTTTCGCGAGAAAATGCCTTGAAGGGTTTGAAATAGGGGATGAAAGTTTGTATGGGAGTCCGTCATTAATGAAGCTAAAACCATGAACTATAAATGTTCAAGCGTTTTTGAAAAAAAATTATCTCAAAAGTGAAAATAGTTGCTCTAAGTAACTATTCCACGCGGATGAAGTCGCGGTAAAAGCAAGATAAATGTAGAATTCGTGAATATATTTATGTCAAATATAATGAAGCCTTTATCGGCCCTTTTAAAATTAACTGCTACGTAGTGAATTATTATATGATTTTGTTACTTGACATAGGCTCTGTTTAGCCCTATTTCTGGAACTGATTCGGGTTTGGGTTTCGTTAGCGTCACCTTGTAAACTTAATGCAAATACTATTGAAGTTATAGTTAGCTTCTAAGGTTCCGTGCCCAAAGGAACCCTAATTAATGTCCGGTCCAGACATGGGATGGCAGTGATGTGTTTTTTTTTAGTTTTGTTATAATTATTTTAGTTGTTAATTTTTTTTAGTTTTTAGTGTTCTGTGCGTTTTTTCCGGTAGAATACATTGATTTTCTTTCTTTCTTTCTTTCTATTACTAAGCCTCCGCTGTCCGTCCGTCCGTCCATCTGTCTGTCAGCGGTCTGTATCTCAAGAACCGTAATAGGTAGACAGTTGAAATTTTCCCACAGTGTGTATTTCTATTGCCACTATAATAACAAATAATACAAGTTAAATTAAATTAAAAATTAAAGGGGCATCCTTAGTGAGAGTGCAACTCGCGCTTGGCCGGTGTTGCCTCTTTAAAACAAGATGGCGTGAAGTTCCGTTTTAGACATTGGAAGTCGTACCTAGTCAAACTCCTACCTTCGAAGATATTTTATTCGCTTGACTCAGTGTAATTGATAAATCTAACATCTTATTTATTGACATATATAAATCAAGAATTTTCTTTGAGTCGAGTTCAAGCCTTCAAAGGGAAAGAATAAGGGTCAAAGTTACAATATATAAAAATGCGTATTGCAATAATTGTTTTAGCATAAATATGTGATCTGATTACATTCACAACACCTATGAAGAGGATCACTTATACGCATCAAGACAGGCATCACCGATGTGAGAGATCAATCTGGAGGTCGGGCATTTGAATGATTTATTTTAAAAGTATGAAAAAACATTTGAGACCCTCACAAGACACCCTTTCGTTTAATACGTCGTACCGTAGAGTTTTATTTATTTTCGACCCATTTGCTCAAAACATACATCTACGAAGCCTGTGTACATTGTATATTATATAAAAATTACGCACCATACAATGGAACGTGCGGTAAAATAGGTACTCTCATCTAAGTGCGTATCCTTAACAGTTGGTTTTTAATTTCCATAAAAAAATATAAGGATTCCGCAAAGGAGTTTCACATTACTACAATAAATAACGATACACACACAGCATACGGTATTTCGTTACGTGACGATTTCTACTAAATAGCACTACCCGTAAGCCACATTAAGAAACTTCGTTTCAATAACCTGAATGATCGAACCTCCTTGGAAGCGCTTTTGCAATAGGTTTATCTCACTTTCATATTTAAAAAGAGAAAATGCGACGAAAGATGTAGTTCTAATTTTCACCACGCACACGTGGCGCTATTTGCAAATTCACGCTATTTTCATAAGCAACGTCAAAGATTGTCACGACTTTCCGACTGAAATGTAGAAACAAAAAGTTTTATTTTATTACCTGTGGTACTGTTTCTCGCAAATGTGTTGAAATTGGTTTTTACAAACTCTTAACTATGGTAAGCCCTTAACTACTCGTTTGTAAAAACCTACTAACCGCACTAGTATCATAAATAACTATTACGTTACGGTCATTTTTAGTGTTGTACACCAAATGTCTACCAACTCGGTCTAGTAGTTTCGGAGAAAATTGTGACAGACGGATAAACAAACATGTAGACGAGTGATCCTATAAGGGTTCAATTTTTTCATACGGACGTTCGAACGTAAAAAGGTATGTTCAGCTTTGTCGCAAGCTCTACTAACAGCTTCGTAATACAATTTCAACAACTTTAAAGCGATCATCCTTTTTCTATGAGAAATACCCCCTCTTCAGCTCCCTCGCACTATTTGTTTGCCCATGATTGCTGGAATGTTGATGTGTGCCATTGTCCTTCGCTGATTCCCACAAATGAAGTCAAATATCTTGTTATCCTTTTAGATAAAAATCTTTCTTTTCAGCCTCACGTTAATTTAATGACTGCAAGGCTGAGAAAACTGACATACGTTTTTAAAAATCTAAGGAATGTGGCTAATCCTACATTGGTTAAACAGATCTACCTGGCTCTTGAACAATCTATAGTGGGATACTGCATCACTGTATGGGGCGGCGCACCCAAAACGACTATTAAATCGCTTGAAATAGCTCAACGAGCTATTCTTAAGGTCAGCACTTTTCGACCGTACATGTTCCCTACACATCTCCTTTATCAATATTGTGAAGTCCTTTCAGTACGGCAACTTTTCATCCTTCTCACTGTTATGAAACAACACTCAAGCCACACTCCTCATACAAGCGCCACAACTCCAAAGCGCCGCAGAGACATAACCTTCCCCAACAGACCAAGGTTTAAACACCGATTCGCGAACAGATATTTTCCCTTCTTGGGTCCACATTTATATAACAAAATCAGCCAATCTATCGATTTGCGAAGTTTAAATATTACAGAGTTCAAAAAGAAACTATTTGAATACATACATAAACCTAACTATGGTGAAACTGAACAATTACTTAATGTACCTAGTTAAATCTTATACTCACCCTCCCGCACACATACACACACTGTCACTCCACACACAGGGAGGCCTTACTACACTTTATAACTTTAAATCATTTCTGTTATTGTAATAGTGATCTGTCTTTTATATAGTGAAATGTATAATCTTTAACGGAGGAGCGCTGCTGTCTGAAATACAGATATTTAGTTATCTAGTTCAGACACAGATGTTCACAGAATTGTATTTGTTCATAGGCTGTATCTCAAAGTTTTTGTATCCTAGTGACTAAGATATTTATTGCTTGCTTGAAATAAACACATTATTTATTATTTATGCCAAACGCATGATGGCGTGATATGGAAACGATTTGCACTACAGCAACTGACAAAATTGCTCTGATGTGATTTACCGTTTAAACATAGATTAAGTTTGTATTTAATGGAATTCAGATAGGCAACACTTGCGATATTATAAATGTAACCTTAGTTTATTTCTTGGGTTGCTTATGCGATCTCAGTTCAACTCCTTGTTTTAAAAAAAAATAACCTACAGCAGTACAGACTTAAAAAAAAAGTAGCGGGGCAGTCTTTGGGGATTGCCGATAGAAGTGAAAACTAAGCAAAAGCTAAAGCGTTCGGTGACGATGACGCTAGTTCCATGATTTTTGGTCACCCAAAAAGTACACATATATACACAGTATACATATAGCTCATGGAAAGCGTTCGGTGACGAAGACGCGAGTTCCATGTATAATAAAACAACGTGACTTGCAAAGACAGACTAATGACTGATTTTATTTTAAAAACCATTTGATACATGGACAACATAGATGGTGGCACTAGCCTTATATTGTAGATATCATTACAACACCATGTTTTTTGTTGACCCAAAAAGTGCTTAACGTGCTTAAAGAAGTTTTCAGTTCAAAAAAAAAAAATATTAGGCTCGCGTTTGACCACTATCTCACCTGAGGGAAAGCGATGATGTGGTCGACGATGGAGCAGGCTTGTCTAAAAGTAACAGTCCAGTCTAAAATTCACTCTTGTCTTAGATAGGTTGTAATATCTGGAAACATAGACTACGGCAGGGAAATCTGCTCCTTCATCAACATGATCCACCCTTCACCCACTGCTGAGCATAGGCCTCTCTTCTCTTGTGCCAATCCCCACATTCCTGTGCCAGCCTTATCCAGGATCTACCCGCGTTGCAACAATGTCGTTCGCCCATCTCGCCGCCGGCCGACCAACACTTCTTCTTCCAGTCCTCGGGCGCCACTCGGTCACTGCCTTACTCCACCTATCATCACCGCGCCTTGCCAGGTGTCCTGCCCAGCTCCACTCCACTCCTTAGCTGTATCTGCTCATTATACATGACCAGCCAACCTCCCTTCAGAAACAGATCAGTCATAGTGTGTTCAGGATAATATGTGCAAGTGAATTCGGTCTATATCGTTTGCCTCCGCAGCTTGGTGACGCCTGTGAACTCAAGGAGCTTACTTAGCGGTCTGAATATTTTGATATTAACCTTTTGAACGCCAGAGAATAAACGCATCGGCGTGCCCCCGACGCCAAGCCACAAATTCGCCGTACTTTTTGTCACATATTTGTGACGTTTGGCGTACAGGGCACGCGCTTGCTTGTCATGTATACGTGACACTGGCGTTCAAAAGGTTAAGGTCGTTTGAGTAAACTCCAACTCCAGTTGGGGCGCTTTTCTTTGATCCGTCAAAATAATAATTATGGTCAAAAATATATAAAATAATTTAATTAACTATTCAAGTCAACCTACATGGTACATGCACTAAACTGCTACTAAAATTAAACCCCAGCCAACCACGTCGCACTCCGAATCTTCTCGCAATTTGCCAGCAGAGCCGCTAAAATGTAGCTAAGTGTCCAAGCACACTACATCACTAATTGATACTAAAACTTACATGGCACGGTGGTAACGACATTTTAGCCCCGTTAATGCACTTGCTGAGCAAATAGCCTGGACCTGTTTAGTAATTAATGGGTAGCTCGAGCCAAAAATAAAGGGGGATTGCCTTTTGCACTTTGCTGGTTTAAATGACTTTGGGAAAAGGTGTCGATTAGTGCAGTCAAAGTCAAGTAAATTGTTCCAAATTGACTACGAACACTTTTATTTGGGTTGCTAAGTGTTTGATTTTCCAATTAGAAGTTTTTAATGCAGGAAATGGAGATATTTTTTTTGCCTTTCAGACGAACAGTTCTACGTGTTACATAGATTGCTAGAAAAAAGGGTAACATATAATTTATATTTTGGATTAACACAGTGTAGAATACGATGTCACGGGTAAATTATAAATATACAGTATGTAACAAAAATCCTGTTGTTTATTTTCGGAATCGATTTCAGATGGTAATTACATATGTCATTGTTGAAAAATTTTCAATTTAGAAATTGTAAATAAATATTAAATCACTAATATGTATGTATAAAGACGGCGGCGCTAAGGTTAGCAATCAATTTTAATTGCTAATCTTAGCGTTGCCGTCTGTGGCACCGCTGCACACATGCACGCATGCATGTCTTACTAATTTTTATCAATGTATTTGATTTCAAATCAATCTGTGTAGGTACAATGTTTTGCCAATTATTATTGTTTTTTTCATTGTAAATAATAAATGGTAAGTTTATAAGTATACAAATACACTCCTGTAAGGAACCACAGAGTTTATGTTAATTTTATTTTATCTAAAAGTGTTCTTTTAAATGTGCATACACATGAAGTCACTATCACATTGCTGACCACAACAAAAAAAAACGTAAAAAATAGGTTCATGAAGGTGGTAGACGTCGCGTACCCTTTTGTTTCGCCCACAGGAAAAACAAACAAAGCGAAAACAAAAAGGCACGTAGGTATAAACCAAGCCAACGAAACAAATGACGAACGACCGTCCTGTCTCCAGAACCATGACAACTCTATGCCCGATCACAGTTCATTGGCAATTTGTGCATATAAATCAAATTTAGCCAAACGGACTACCATGATGCGGTGTTATGCAACCGATAGAATTATCGATGATAATGCTATATCACTGGCTGCTAAGTGAGCTGTTCAATGTTCATACTGAATTTAGGAGGTAATAATGTTCTATAGATAAATACATCGTTTATTTGCTGCCATAGAAAAGAGAACACAGTATTCAAAACTACAATTATACAACAAACAAACATTATAAACGTGAAAGTACGTTCGTTTGTCACGCTTTTACGCCTTATTTGCTGAACCGATTTTGATGAATTGTATTTGGTGCTGATATTTATTTTACGAACATAAAACTAGAAGCCTAAAAACACTACACAGGATAAAATAATATTTAATAGATATTTAACTTTGTCGCTGAAGTATTAGGTTCAATGTTGATTGGGAAAATTTGACAGTTTCGGGCCTGATGTCGTGGCGTCTGTACGCAAGAAATACATCATCCAAGTAAGCTAAAATGCTCATAAAAAAAAACTACTGAGCCAAACTGAATTAAAGGAGGAAGTCGGTTAAAAATGTTAAACTATGTCAAACATAACCATGACAAAACATACAAGTAAAACTTGTAAAATCAAAGTATGTAGTGTTGAAGTATTATTATTTTTTTTATTTTTTATTTAATAAGGCACACCAACAGCTTATTTACAAAATTAATCACATAAGTTATGGCATCGAGGGTCCTGTGTAAGTAAGCCACTTACAGGCATGCACAACTTTCTTAGAGCGAGTGGTTCATTGTAATGATTAAAAATGGTTTAAACAAAAATAGTAAAAATAATTAACATTAACAAATTGAGACTTAATAAGATTTAAATAGTTGAATTATAAAATTAATGTTAAATTACAAAACTTGAATTAAATTACATAAAATACTAAAACGTTACTTATTATTATTATTAAAATATCCTAAGCATCAATAAATAACATCAAGAAATAAAATAAAAGGGAAGGGACTACGGATCATCAATCCAACTGTATAATTTTCGATTTAAATTGGGCAAGAGAGTCCGAGAAGATGTCGATNGTATTGCCTGGACCTAGTCGTGGCTTGGATAGTACGCAAGCAATTTTTTTATTTTTTATTTTATTTAATATGGGTTTGCTCTTGACTATAGTCTAGGTCATAGATGACAGAGACAAAGTCGACGATGGAACGAGCTTACACAGAGGAATCCTGTTCACTCTAATTTTGAAGAGATTAGGGTTGTATGCGTTCGGAAACACAGACGCAGGCAGAGAGTTCCACTCCTTTGCTGTGCGCATTAGTGGAATAGCAACAAGGTGGGGATGGTAATTTGTAGTGCGTCTAGATGACCGATGGTAGAAGGGTAGGTTCAATTAATCAAAAGTTTTACTCAATCTATCTACGTAAAATACCAAAAATAGTATACGAAGCAAAAAGTACCACAATTTGCGAAACAAAATGCAGTGCGCGCGAAATGATTTATAGTCGGAAGTAAGTTCATATTGTTTGTAACAATAAAAATTATACAACGACCCATTTGACGGTTAGCGTTTTAAAATATGAACTGGTTTTATGAGAAAAATGTGTTTCAACTCGGTTAGTTTAAAGTAGGTAGTGCTGGCCACACGTCATGGTAATTTTTTAAATTACTTTAGGACCAAACCAAAAGCCAAAAGGGTTTCAGACCAAGAGCAAAAATTTCAAAGATTGATCACGTGACATTTCGGTAGCGTTTGTCAATGTCACACGATTTTGACTTTCCGAAAACCATTATTGAAGATTAACTTTTTCTAGTGGCTCTTGCGAGCGCATTAGCGTTGTCTTGCACACGAGTCCCAGCATTATGCTGAGCGGTGGATATCGAGCGTTTCCTCCGGATTTGATGTATATTTGCCCAGCCTATATAAGTCACTTAGTTCGTTTCTTGATATATATGGTATGCGTGAATCTATATACTTTGCTCAACACGAACCAAATAAAACTACCATAACGACAATCCAAAATCGAAAAAAAACCACATCGCATCTTAAGTAAACCCATCTCGCTCCACGACCAACGATTCCTCAACATATTCCATACATATGCAAGTCAACGTTGCAAGCTATTACTCTCCCCGTCTGAGAGCACCTTGCCAGCCGTACTGGCATTTGTCACTGACCACTGGCATGCTGGCGATATTTATCTTTATCGTAAACAAATCCGTGTGTTATGTTTTGTGTTATTTTTTTAATAAAATCTTCGAGAAGGATAAACTTCTTCTCTTTAGGGTAAAACAAAGGGACAACACATCCTTTGTTTCACCCTGAAGAGACAAGAAAGTAATACTGGTGATCTTCTTGATCACCGGTATTACTTTCTTGTTACCAGATAGAAAGAAAATATGGATGGGTGACCGTTGTAATATACCGAGATCTCTCCATGCATTGCTGTTTGTCCCGTTTATCTTTGAAGATCTTTGACGCTCCTTAGATACGGTAATCAGAAGCCAGGAAATCTGTCAGGAATCAGTCTTGCCAAGGGACATCGTTTTACCCAGTTACTGGGTTGTTGAGGTCAGATAAGCAGTCACTTATTGTAAAATACTAGTTGGCAGCTGTACGGTGTGCACGGTTGCAGTGTGTACGGTTAATTTGGAACCCGACCCCAATAAATCAGTAATATTATAAAGGCGAGAGTTTGTGAGAGTGTGTGTGTATGTTAGTTCTTCATGCGTAAACGGCTGGACGGATCTTGATGAAATTTGGCACAGAGGTAGATTATGGTCTGGAATAACACATATGACTTTTTATCCCAGGAGTATGTTCCCTTGGGATAGTTTTCAACATTAACGCGGGCGGAGCCGCGGGCGGGCATCTAGTATAAAATATATCAAGACTGTAGGAATAAATCCTTACTTAATATACTCGTATGTGAAAGCGCCTGTCTGTCATGTGTTTGAATCTAAATCGCTAAACTATTTGGAATATGGACAAAGTATATTTTTTTTCCCGATAGTAGGTAGGGATATCTTTTTTTTTTATTTTTATTTAATATGGGTTTGCTCTTGACTCTAGTCTAGGTCATAGATGACAGAGACAAAGTCGACGATGGAGCGAGCTTACCCAGAAGAAGCCTTTTATTATATCTAGAGTATCTTTGATATAATAAAACATTTATAACGCGGGCGAAACCCGGGCAGAAAATAGTTAAACACAAAAAAATACCCCTCTTTTTCTAACACTGAAAAAACACCACTAAATAACTCAAGAGCCCGCAACAAAGTTCAATAAACATAGGTTGGACAGCGGGTGTCCTCGACGTCAATTGATTTATAACTGACGAGGCGACTCACTGATCTTTGTGCTTCGTTCGATAGCGTTGACAGATGCGCTACATGAGTACGGCTTAGGGCTGTCTCGACAAATATTTACTTTGAATTCAAAAATTATTAACTACACTACTATTATGTACTGCGAACGACCTGCGTATATTTTCTCCTTTTCTGTCAAATCCATCCAAAAGTTGTCTGCAAAAGATCGCTTTAAGCGATAACATTGCCTATTTTTTAAGCTCTTACGTAGTTTATTATGTTGTATGTCATCTGATGTTGTATTATTATCTGCCCCATTGAGTTTGCGTTGCAAGTGTAACTGCAAAGCATAGTATATATTGCAAGATTAAGGCAAGCATTACTGGGTTTTTTCTCATTGGAAGCGCGGAGTTTGGATGTTAGCAAATATAGTTTGATAACCCCAGCCTCAGAAAGCACTTAAAGCCCAACGGCTTTAAGTCCTGCGCCGACCTCTCTCTAGTCATGTCGGAAGAGAGACTGGACCTATGTTTGCGGACACACATATATATGCATGCCTTGAGTATCCTTTGAGATTGGCTACCTAGGTCGTCTGTTGGCCTATTTTTATCTTTCCGTCATTGGACTAAAATTGATGATCCTTTAGCCAATACTGGTGACACAAACAACCACTCGTCAGCCCTATCTCTAGGTGCGTGTAAACGCAGCACGCAGTGTTGGCCGTTGCTTATCGGTCGCGCGCCAACTTCATGTTTTATGGACCAACCCCGTTGGCAGAACGCGTACTGTTTTTTGCTATGGGGGTACTATAAAGAATATCCAGGTTTCTGTTGAAGTATTTGTTATTTAAGAGCCCACCCCTCTAGGGTGGGCCTATTGACATCAACTGGGCAAAAAAAGTACATCCTAAGGGTGCGTTCATACGGAAGCAGGTTTTCGGTACCGGACCTGTCTGTATTGTCTTCGTCTACCCGTACCCGTGTGCTAAATATTGCACAAAATCCGATAAATCGTTGAGGTGTAATGGATTAACAAGTCATCCAAAGATCTAAAAATCCAGGCTTCCATATTTATACTAGTTTTTCGTAGGACAATTCGGTTTCAATATGTCAGAGGGCCTAGCACAAATGTTTTGACGTATAATAACGTTATAGAAGGGGACTTTGGGAAGTTTTTTGCACCACTTCTTTTCCCCAGCTAAAACACTAGAAAGTGGTGACGGGCGGGCGTTTTGGGGGACTGTCTTGATGTAGAACTTTGATGATCAAACTGGCACTCAGCCCAATTTGAACAAATGACTTTTGATTGATTGATCGTACCGTCAACGTAAGTGAATTTTGAATATAAAAAACTACAATCCCTTAGTATTTTGGTTATAATGGAAATATAAATAAAGTACCCAATTCAGATAAATATGTGCGAAACGAGTATTATAATTTTATTATAGTGAAATTTAACGTTACGTCAAATATTCGTGCTAGGCCCTCAGGAATTAAAACAAGCAGTTTATCTTCTCTAAATCAAAGTGAATTTTAAAGAGTGAGTATTCAAGATATAAAATGGCGAGTTTTTCTTACGGGAAGCGCTATAAAATTTCTCGAACCGTATCGGGAGCTGCTGACGTGATATAGGAGGCCCCACATTTCCCCTTTCGAGAAGGGAATTTAAAACCGATTTCTAACGTTTTCTTTGTTAAGAGTTCAGTTTTTATTCGTTGGAGAGAAAATGTGGGGAAATAAAGGAGGATTAAAAGATAATTTTAAAAGAAAAACTAAGAAAGGAACAGGATGTTTTATTATTTATCTCTTGCGTTATATGATGCATGCCATGAAAATAAGAAACAAAATTAGTGACTTGTACAGGTTGGAAAAATCCTGAATCAACCGTGCAAAACTGCCGTTGATCAACATATTGACCAGTCACAACCGCTCTCCCAGTCCGCAGCAGGCGCATCGGGCGTCGGAGGAGGGCATACGCTGCCCTCTTTGACGTAGCGGGGGGAGTCAAACACCTCACTCCCCCCCGCTGACGCGAGGTGGCGAGCCGGCACCAGCCGGGGATTGCGGAAGTCGCATACGTTCCCGCGATCCCCGGCGTAGGTGGGAGATGGAACACCGGGGTGGTTTTAGTCAGCTCATGGAAATCCTCCACCCACCCCAGGGTGGAGGATTTCCATAAGGATATAATACCCCCGACATCAAAAAAAAAAAAAAAGGCGCGCTAATTTTAACCAACTTCAAAAAAAGGAGGAGGTTCTCAATTCGTCGGAACCTTTTTTTTTATGTATGTTCCCCGATTACTCGAAGATGGCTAGACCGATTTCGATTTTTTTTTTTTGTTTAAAAGGGTATACTTCCCAGATGGTCCCATAATCATCAAGTCAGGATCTGATGATGGGATCCTGAAGAAATACAGAGAACTTTTCAAATTTTATAGGCACACTAGAAGCGATTTGGGTAGTTTTTGGAAGAGTACTTTCTCGGAGTGGTTCCATTTCAATTTGGTGAAGATCTAAATAACTTCGGAAATAGGCAACGGAACTCCTCAATAAAGGATAGCAAATGGACTGGGATTGCTGAAATCTCATGTCTGTCTATTGTTAACACCAGTTCATAACATAACATCACGCCGGTACGCTGTGAAGGGGTCAGCACATGTGAACCACTAAAAAGTGAAAAAAAAAAAACTTTAACAAAAAAATACAACCGACTTCCAAATAAAAAACACTAAAAAGTATAAAACAACCAAAAACACCGACTGCCGAAATTACTTTTTTGTACTCGATTTTTAAAGGTACTCGTGTGTATATATACCACGGATTATAATCTGAACGTAAAAAAAAAATAGATTATTCCTAAACTTACGTGAAACAAATCGTGGTGTTACGTAAGTTATGTAGTTTTTTACATAGCTAAGATTATAAAAAGTAAAATCGAAATCAATTTAACTTAACTTTATTTTTAGTCAGCGAATAAATTTAAAATCCCGGGATCCCACTGTCATATCCATATTAATATATACGTTTGAAGTCATTGACCTCAAATAGCCCTATCTATTTCGACCACTGATATTGACAGACCCACAGCGCTGGTTTTCAGCGACAGGCGGCATCGACTGGATAACGTCGACTGGAGCAGCATAAAAAAATTATACAATATTTAAAATGGCAGAGGAAGACCAAAAAAACGATCGATGTATTGTTGTATGTGACAAATGCAACCAACGCTAATGCAAATAAAATGACAAAGATAGATGGCGAATTAACACCATTAAAGCCAATTATCGTCACAATATTTTCAACTACTATCATTTACACGTTCCTAAACTACTCCAGAAATATTATCTGAAATCCAAAAATAAACTAAAACTTTTCAAGACAGCGTAAACCTTATTTCAAATCGACTTCTGCTTTAAAAGCATAACATCAAAAAACTTCCAAACCACTAGGAAATCAATAAAAAAATATTAAAACACCTTTTTAACTTTACTCACCTCATTCATAATGAACTATCTCCATAACAAACAAAACACCTTTCTTTCAAAGAACAACAATACAAAGTAACAGCAATTCTTTTAAAAGAATAGCGGAAATATCTCGCAAAGTTTCAGCAGTATAAATATTTATAGACCGACCCGACTCATAACGACTATTGTTTATTGGCCTGATAAGGGCGGGAGGTGATGTAAGCGGGAACGGGCTGTGATTGTACCTGCGTATAGGATGTGGGAATATATTGCCTGAATAATATAGTGGAGATCGAATATCACAGTCATCAGGGATATAATTTTTGCGAGCTTTTATGTACCGTGCGATGTAAAAACGCGTTGGACATGTGGACATCCAAAAATATATAGATTAAAAAAAAAGTATTGATTACGTAAGGAACTAATTACAAAATATGTAGTACATAAATCATCAATAGAATATACACTATTTAAATGTTTAGTACATTTATACCTTGTATACCTAGCAACGTACATTATGAAAAGTAAAAAATACACTTGGGCTTCGAAGTACTCCTCGCTATCACTGTCAGCCGGACACGACATGTGGCCAGAATTTGTACTGTCACGTTGAATGGCAATGCTAATTCTTTGGGCAAAGAAAGAGGAAGCCACGAGGAGGTTAGAGTGTTGTTTTTAAGATCCCATACCCAAAGGGTAAAATGGGACCCTATTATTAATACTCCGCTGTCCGTCTGTCTGTCTGTCTGTCCGTCTAGTTCACAGACGATGTATTTCAGTTGCCGCTATAACAACAAATAGTAAAAAAATAATAAAATAAATATTTAAGGGGCTCCCATATAACAAACGTGATTTTTTTGCCATTTTTTTAGAAAACGCTTTTTGGTATAACCTTTTATTTATGTTGTCAGATCATCGAAAAACAGCTACGTAGCTGGTTCTAGTTGTTTTAAATTTTAACCAGTATTAACCCTTTAATTGTGCTGTGATTTTTTAATAAAAAAATTCACGGACTAAAAAACTTCACGTCATTAAAAAAATAACCGAACACTCGGTTGGTTGCAACCGTGTTTTGGACAGGCGATTTTATTCGGTATTATAATTAAAAAATTTAACGTCTAAGTTTGTAACCTTTGATATTTTCGATTAATATTATTTAAGATAACGACGGCTTTCTCTGTACAATAAAATCAAGTGCCTTTTATTTATCTTATTATATTTTTTGTGTAATTTTCGTTTTTTTTCGACTAATGAAATAATTCAACGTTTCATGTAAGTAGAAGTGCTTTATTTCGCTACAACATCTACTAAGCTAATTCGAAAATAACAAAAAACAATTCTATGCCAGACCGTACTTTTCCCTAAAATACTGAAAATTGCAATCACTATTAACGAACATTGAAAAACACCATCAGACGACGTCCATACTCCATAACTTCTGAAATACGAGTTTGGGCTAAAACTCAAAATGGCGGCGCTGTCACAAATTACTGTCCACAAGTTATGATCGAAAATATTCGGAGTCTAGCCTGAGGCTTTTCTAGTATCTACTAAATATTTTTCATAAATTACCGTCTGTCCAATTATTACGATTTAGTAGCCTTAAGGGAGGTTGTTTTAAGCTTCTAGAGCGTCATGTAAGTTAAGTGTTAGTAAAATAAAATTTGTAATTTTCTTTGTTTAAAATCCGCCTTTTGTCTTAATCACAATTCAATTAATCTGCTTAGCCTTTTCCAAAATATGTTGCGGTCGGCTTCCAGTGTAACCTCCGCAACCCAGCAACTGGGTAATACGGTACCCTGAGGCAAGACTGGTGTTTGGCGAGAATATCTAAGGTTTACAATTGACAAACAGGACCAATGGCAAAATGTGTTTTCCGAGGCATGAAAGGGTCTCGGTATGTTATGTGTGACCAGGTGATCACTCATCTACAGACCGACCTCGTCAAGCAATGCTTAACCTCGAAGATTGACCTCTATATTAAGGATGCGAAATCATAAACTGATTTCTTCCGCTCTTTGCAGAGCGGAGTGTCAGACTCTTACTTAAAAACCCATCCGTGTTCCTCCGAATACCCTTTTTGGCAAAGATTCACCCCTGCAGCTGTTATTTATTATCCACGAGTTAACATTAAACACAAAAACTTTTAATTTGCGGATGAACTTACCAAACGATCCGTGTTCAAAACAGTTCAATGATCAAAAGGTTTCAGAAACATAGTCAAATTAAATGAGCTCAAAAAATAAAAGTTATGAACAAAATAAAATTATTCAAGTAGATATACCTTGCTATCTAGTGAGTAGTATGGCGCTTCAATTATAAGAATTTAGTAGACCCCCGGGCTTCGCTGACGGGCCGCCAGCAAGTCATAAATTTTGCATCCTCCGCTATAAGAGATAGGTGGAGAATCTATTAAGTTTTCCTATTTCATTGTTATAATGAGGTGTGAATTCATCTGGTTTTTATGAAACTATTTTATCATCCTTTGTGATAAAATTTTGTAGGAAAACGAATATTTCTAGGTGCTCTATGTCAATAGTTTTGTTTCAATGATATTCGTGTCGGCTCCCTGTCTAACTTAAATATGAGTAACAGTATTGAGTAATTTACAAAGGGCGATAACCTTTTTTTTTTGATGTCGGGGGGAAATCCTCATTTATGTCCTCCGCCCTGGGGCGGGCGGAGGGGTTTGTCAGACTCTTACTGACTAAAACCACAATATTTAGTTTAAAATAAATAATTAAATTAAAGTGAAACAAATATTTAAAGGGGGCTCCAATACAACATACGTGATTTTTGTGCCGTTTTTATAGATAATGGTACGAAACCCTTCGTGCGCGAGTCCGACTCGCACTTGGCCGGTTTTTGTTTACGTGACAAAAGATAAAATACTTGTCCAATATACTTTGGAAATCTGACAGACCAATTAGATTTTTTTAGTCAAATACCCTATTTTACTAATTTTTAGCAACGTTCGCATTCGTTCGTCGTTACAGTTATTATTGCAATCTGCGAAAAATATCACTAATTTCCCTATGTTTTGAGAGATTGCAACTGAGATCCCAATATTTCTAGATACTTTTGATGGCTACTACCCAATAAATCTTCAAACTATAAATTGCTACACAATCAAACCTAACACCATTTTTGTTAGCGAAAACGCTTCAATAGCAATTTATAGTTGCCATTACTGCATCAGTTCAGAACGGAGAATATTTGCTGTAATATAAGAAAAAAAAAACTTAGTTCGACCGACTTTGACTAATGATCGAACATTCGGAAGGTCCAACGCATATTGCGCTGATGTGGTGTGGAAACTGTGGAGTCGACTCGGATGTCTTTTATTTATTATTTTTTTAATGAAAACTCTTGCGCCATCCCATCTTATTAGCTCGTCGTGCTGTACTGGTGCTGCCAGCCAGTTTGACTGGAGTCAAACTGGATTCAGCTGAATACTAGTATTTTCAGATTTACTGGCTTCTGATAATCCGTAACGACTGCCAAAGATCTACAAATGCCAGCCGGGGCTTAACGTGCTTTCCGAGGCACAAAGGAAACTCGGTATGTTAAGATGGTCACCCATCCACAGACCAACTTTGGCAAGCGTTGCTTAACCTTGATCGACCTTTTCTGCTATCATAATTATAGTACAGAATTGACTGGTTGGTAGGCTCAAACAATGTTGAAAATTACATGGTAGAATCCTATTCACCATGATCAAACGGACACGATTCTCTAGCACACGGCACGGCTTTGGAAATGCGGATCTCACATAACCTAAGGTTTGTCCCATATTATTTCATCATCATCATATCAGCCGAACGACATCTACTGCTGGTCCAATATCGCCACGCTTGGCGAACTGCGGGTTGGCGATCGCGGTGTTGCTGTTGCAATGTACAGAGAATGCTGCTGCCCATTCTCTGGCGAGTCCCTTAATTTCTTGAACGAAAATTGTCACAAAATTATTGTGACAAATTGTTAAACGCGCATTATCTAGCTGTAATTTGCTAACTGACTTTTCAACAGCCAACGCATCACTTGCGTTTAATTTGTGACGGGCCGATATTTTTTTCTAGAAACGGTTTTTGAAGTAAGAAGCTAAGCTTAATGCCGCAGGCATCTTCTACCAGTCAGTCCAGGGTGAGGTGAAGAGATAAACTGGCAGATGCATTGAAAACCAAAAACTATTTGAAAAAAAAGTGAAGTCAAGCAATAAAGCAAAGTTAACCAGTGATTCGACTCCATGCCATCTTTTATTCTATCGGAACATGTATAAGCAGAATTTCGAGCCACGCGCACTATTTTTATTTTGATCGGTCATTCCATTTATCAATCTCTATGTTATTGTCTTAAAAAGCTTTTTCTGTTCGTTTGTACTAAGCATAATGTTTCTGTTATAACGATTTGGAGTGATTTAGAGTGGAAAATTAGTTATTGGCCTAGTAAGTCAAGTATTGGCCATTTTTGTTCGGAAAAACGAATTCATTGCCTAGACGAAAATGAAAAAATCTGAGCATTAGTTTTTGGAATTCTTCTCTCCTTAGGATCTTATTCTCAAGTTAGCTATTTGTCAGTTGTTGTGATTGCTTTCTGTAAGAAAATGGGTGTTATATATTTATTTAAACTTTATATACGGTAGTGATACGCGGAAGTAATGCAACAAGGCATACTCTACCAGTCAACCTTTGAGAATATAATACTACACTGTGGTAGGTACAACAACATATAAATATTCAAAACCGAAATTAGTTTCGAAAATATTTCCAGCCGGTCGATTCTGTAAATAAGTCGAAGTAATGGCTTGGGTGAAGTGATCATGAGGTGAGCTGTCAATCCATACAATCGAGATGGAATGACAGCTCACTTCGTGATTACGTGACATCTTGATTATATGGATTGACAGCTCACCTCGTGATCACTTCACCCAAGCCTTCACTTCAACATGTTTCTCTCTTCAAATATCCATTTCAAAACCAAATACCACTGACTGCATTTATACCGGCTTCAAACAAAGGAGGATGATTTCAATTCAGATGTATTTTATGTTTGTGCATCATAACTCCGTGATTTAAAAACCGATTTGAACAATTCTGTTATTTTGTGAAAGATAACCTTTCACATAATAACAGAATTTTTCAAACCAAAATTTCCGATTGGTCTCATAGAAATTTCATCAAAATCGATTCAGTAGTTTGGTTTTATAACAAAATAGCTTTAAAAAATATGTCATCCAAGTAAACGGAAATGCGTATTTTGCTTTCCTGTGAAAAAAATAAAAACGTTTTCGCCAAAATAATACAACCAACTTCCAAATAAAATAAAAACACTACAAGGTATAAAATAACTTTGATTTTGGAAGTCGATGTTAAAAGATAAAGTTATTTGTATTTTTTTTATTCGAAAATTTTTCAATTGTCAGCTGCAAAATGTGATGGTTAAAATATTCCTTTTGCAATATAACTACGATCACCCGTATATAGGTGTACAAAGTCGGTTAAACCACGCGTGTGTTCAACCCATTTGTCTTACCAGCCAGCAATGGACCTTGACGAGAGGCAATGCATCAACGTATCTATATACGTACGTGGGTAGGACGGTTCCTACGATACACGGTTGACTGGCGAGGGATATCCTGAAGCCAGAGCTTTTAGAACTTGATCGGTCTGCAAGGAAGCAGTTTAATGAGCATCGTTTTGAAAATGTATTGGAAAGTTTGGTTTTTACTATTTTTGGTATCTTGGTTCTTCTTAACAGTGTTCTAGTCAGACAGTTAAAATCGAAATTTTTACTGCTTAAAAGATTTTTTTTACGTTTTGTAATGTTACCTGTAATATACATTTGCATGCAGGGAAATAGGCAAAACATGTATGCTCTAATAATGTCTGTAAAACAAATTTGTACACCATGTTTTATGCAAATAAAATTGATTGATTGACGTCCGGATTCACCTGTGTAACTGATGACATGACATGACATGTTACACTTACATAATTTATTTTCTCATTTGTCTGTGTTCTGACAGCTACAACCTTCAAGACCCCCAGTAACTTAGCTCTTGATCGTGGTCAAACGCGAGCCTGTCGATAACAAAAAAAAGGGGTGCGTTTCATAACGTATATACTCATTTGGTCTAGTTTCATTTTATTATCGTTCATGAGATATAATCAACGTGAGATATACCAACTGTTGATATAATTTCTTTACATATAACATTTATTCCTTCTAAAACTTATTTAGTATAACGAGAAATAGGAGCCCCGCGAAACGGAGCTCCGTCGAAGCATAACATACATTAAATCGTTTGACATACCACTCAAAAGAAATAAAAACATAACTAGTAACTGATTACCACCTGCGCTAAGATAGTTTGACAGAGCGCCGCTTCGCGGGGCTCCTATTTCTGGGTGGTTTTAAAAAAAAGATCCGAGTCGGGGTACTCTGAGTGGGGGTGTTAACCATAATGACGTTTTTAAATATATTAAATGTTAGAACAAATAATATTTGATTTCATAAACGTTATATCAAACAACGTTATACTAAATAAGATTTAGAAGAAATAAATGTTATATGTTAAGAAATTATATCAACAGTTGGTATATCTCACGTTGATTATATCTTATGAACGATAATAAAATGAAACTAGACCAAATGAGTTTATACGTTATGAAACGCACCCGAAATTTAACATACTTTCAATTAATATACTACACAGACTTCAACCTCATAGATCAGACGGTTGATTTTGTAAACATGTCTTAGTGAAGACTTGGGTGAAGTGATCACGAGGTGAGCTGTCAATTTTATTCATATAATCAAGTTGTCACGTGAACACGAAGTGAGCTGTCATTCCATCTTGATTATATGGATTGACAGCTCACCTCGTGATCACTTTACCTAAGCCTTCACATCGACACGTTTACAGAATCGACCGGATTTGGTAATAGGTGCGTAGCACTCATAACCGACCGAAGTATGAGAAGATGCATTAACGTACACCCTCATGCGTGACTTTGTACATAGGTATTTGTAGAAAGATTACCATTGAAATACACCCGCTTTATCCCATATTCCGGACTACATACAAATGCTAAAGAGCAAGTTATTACTGTAGTATTAATTAAGTTTCCGTTGTTATGATAATAGTGTGCAATTATTAAGATTCTGGTATTAAAGTATTACAGCGGAATTGTTATATCAGCTTTTGTTATGAGACATTTTCATAATTGCCCGGGTATTTTGCGTTGTAAAAATGGTTTTTCATGCAAATACAATGTAGGTGCTATTTAAATAATTAAAGTAAATATAAAATTTAGCCCGACGGATCGCCAAACTGAAGTGGGAGTGAGCAGGGCGGCACCCAGGGTTGCGGAATTTGTTCGAAAGAGTCACCGCGGCCCTGGAACGCAAAGGGCTTTAGAAGGAACACGGATGGGTTTTAGTCAGTAAGAGTCTGACACGCCCTTCCGCTCCACCCAGAGCGGAAGAAGTCATTTGATGATTTCATAAAAAAAAAAAAGGTAGGCAGGGCTCACAAAACAGATGGTCGATGGGGCCGAAAAGTTTTAGAGTGGCGACCGCGTACCGAAAGACTTAGCGTTGGAAAGCCTGCCACAAGGTGGACCGATGACCTGGTGAGGGTCGAGGGTAGTCTATTGATGCAAGACGCACAGGACCGGTTGTTGTGGCGACACTAGGGGGAGGCCTATGTCCAGCAGTGGCTGTCTTTCGGCTAAAATGATAGTGATGATGATGAAGTAAATATAATATGTAACTACTTGTCGGGGGTCGGGTTATCTCTTTCTTTCAAATATAGCGGGGGGGGNNNNGGGGGGGGGGGGGGACGGGTTGTGGCTGATCTTTGCGTCATCTTTGTTGTATTGTTTTCTTTTTAAGAATACTTTGCATACCTTAGTATAAATGCTAGTGATGTGTTGCTGGGGAGTTTGTTGCGTCACTTCTTCTTCCCAGCTAAAACACTAAGAAGTAGTGACGGGCGGGCGTTTTGGGGGACAGTCTAGAACTTTGACGTTCAAAAAGGGCTGGCACTCAGCCTAATTTGAATAAATGACTTTTGATTTTTTGTTTTTGATTTCATATTTTTGCTGTAGTTAAGTAAATGACGCTGTTCTTCTGATAAATTTAGATTCGGAACTCTACACAGTTGAATCGTTTCTCTGGGACTCGTCGGGCTTCTTCTTCTCTTGGTACTTTTCTGGTAGTCGCACTGTTGATTCTGATACACAGCAATGAGAAAGCTTAGGAGAATTGTGAATATTGGAGTTCGGCAAGCAAATGAAGAAGCTTATTTTATACACAAAAACCGGCCAATTGTGATTGGGACTCGCGCACGAAGGGTTCCGTACCATTATCTGTTTCCATTAACAGTTGATTGTATGGGAACCGCCTTAAATATTTATTTATTCTGTATTTTAGTATTTGTTGTTATAGCGGCAACAAAATTACATCACCTGTGAAAATTTCAACTATCTAACTATCACGGTTCATGAGATGCAGCGTGGTGACAGACGGACAGACGAACAGTGAAATATTAGTAATAGGGTCCCGTTTTACCCTTTGGTTACGGAACCCTAAAAAGCATCAATTCGTTAGCCATTGGTTAGAATATTGGACACCAGTTAAGCCAAAGGGTATTTGCTCCAGAGGTTCAGTTACTGGGTTGTGGTGGCCACCTCATGTAAAATACTGGTACTGAGCTGCATCTGGTGAGACTGGAAGGCATAGCCATAATATAGTTAGGAAACTCTGGAGAGATTGATTGAATAAAAAGTATGTGTCTAGTTTAAAATTCTTGGCTCTGTACGTTAGTTAAGTCAAAGTAAGTTTAGAAATTCTTCATACCTAATACACTGTTTTTCCAAAAAAAAAACAACGGGTTGCACTCCGGGAGTGCCGGCAGAAGTGAAAACTTGAACATTAACGTTGTGCATTTTTCATATTATGGAATGGTTAGGAAATAATTTCGCACGAATTGCATATGCATGCATTGAGGCATACATTTTCGCCGCGCGGTAGAAAGAGAGGGGGATATTACTTCCTCTCCTACGCCGCGCTGGCGGTCTACTCTTCCTCCGTCTTACGAATTTTCGATCAGATCGCGTGTCCTGATGCGAGTTTAACATTTTTTCCCATCCCAAAAAGTGCACAACGCCGCTAAAAAAGTTTTCACGATACTGTTCCAAAAACTAACTGTTACTCCCAGCTCTATTTTTATTCAGTCGATAACCCAGGATAGCATTGCAAACAGTTGCAGGTTCTTCTTTGATTTTTATTACCTAAGATACTGCAGTCATGTCCATGTAATATTTAGTGAGGATGCTTGTCAGATATAAATCGGAATTCCACTATTATTTTCTGGAACAGTTCTTGGACTGGGAAATTGTAGGTAAGTTTTAAGGAATTGGTAGATTTTAGCAATTTTAAAACAGGGTTAGTTTATTTATTTTTCTGTGTTGGTTTTAGGCAAAGAGTTAAATGCTTGAAGCATTGGTGGCCCAGTGGTTACTTACTTACGAGTTGTAGGCTCGGACCCAGGCAGGTACTTTACTTTGCGTTTTTTTTTAATTACCAATTACTTTCCGGCTGCCGGAATGTCTAAAATTATCCCAAGGGAACACACTCCCGGGATAAAAAGTATCTTATGTTTTATTCTAGACTATAATCTACCTCTGTGCCAAATTTCGTCAGGATCCGTTCAGCCGTTCTGACATGATTGAGTTACAAACATACATTCATCCAAACCTTCGCATTTATAATATTAGTATAGATAGAATAGATGCCTTAGTATACTGCTCACATAACGTTGAAAGAAAACATAATAAGGGATTGCCGGCTTGTCGTAGAACCAAAATTCGAAGATATGTGACATCAACCCGTACTGGGTTCGCGTTGTTGATTGCGGCTGACTCCCTCACGCAGAGAGGATCATGTCCCAGTAATGGGAACATTAAAAGCTTAATATCAGAGATCGGAATAGGTAGACTATATTTACCTAATGTTCGTGGAAGTAAGTAACATAGAGTTGATAATACCTCCTCTAAAATCCCGGAAGGAACATGACGATTGTATCCCAGGATTTAACAAATTGCAAATTACTTATTGCGCTTTTAATACATTTGAACAAAATTATTATATTGAAGAATGTTATTATGTTTTTAGAGTTCCGTACCTACTAGAACTGTTAAATTAAATAGCTTTGTTTTCGCACAACTCTTTCTTCTTTTGATTCTTCAAATCAATAATTTGTAACTATACTCAAAGTCCAGTTCATGTTTTTATAATCCCGGGTTTTAACTGTCATGATATCATTTATGATTCCGGGATTTTACAGGAGGTATTATCAACTCTATGGTACTTACTTCCACGAACATTAGGTAAATATAGTCTACCTATTCCGATCTCTCCTTATAATGCTATGATGCGCTGGTATATTATAATATTTTTAACTTCTGGGTAATGAAAACAAAAGTCACCATTTCAATAATACAAATAAAAGTCCCATTGAAACCTTGTTAATTTGTAAAACAAAAGGATATAGTATGATAAGTGACGGAAACAAAGTTGCGACCATAGGCCCTTCAACGCAAACACGGTCGACAAACACGACACTTAGAAAATGAAACTCAAATAAATGTACCCTCATTTACACAGGGACACACGGTTGCGTAAGATGTCTGACTTTTTGTAACCGGTTTTAGCAGTGGTCCTTTAACCTTTTAAACGCCACTGTCACGTATAGGTGACAAGCAAGCGCGTGCCCTGTACGCCAAACGTCACAAATACGTGACAAAAAGTACGGTAATGTGGCGTCGGGGGCACGCCGATGCGTTTATGTTCTGGCGTTCAAAAGGTTAAGTGTGTAGAGGGTTGCGTTGTGGCTCGCTGTCCGATCACCACCAGGCCCGGGTCGATGGCGCGTTGTGTTGGGCCAGAGCTTGCCAGGGTTGCGGAATTTGTTCGAAAGAGTCACCGCGGCCCTGGAACGCAAAGGGCTTTTGAAGGAACACGGATAGGTTATAGTCAGTAAAAGTCTGACACGCCCTTCCGCTGGACCCAGAGCGGAAGAAGTCATTTGATGATTTTCCATCCTTAAAAAAAAAGGGTTGCTTTTCCCAGCTGTAGAATAGCTTGAGGCATTATTTTAATTTTTTAGGAATCAATATCCATAGTCTGTTGTTTACTGAGCTGAAGTAAAATGGGTCTTCCGTAAATAATATCACTTTTTCTTTATTTTTAGAATCGAGATGAGTATGACAGTCACACAATTCATCCTTCTACTCTGGCCTGGTGTTCCTCTTTATCTTCTTCGTCTTCTTCTTCTTCTTCTTCTTCTTGGGACAACTCACACACGGTCATCCGATCCCAAACTAGGCAGAGCCTGTGCTATGGCAACCAGACAACTGATAAACATACTTATATATTTCTAAATAGGTACATACATATTATAGACGAATTACACCCAGACACAGAACAAATGATCATGCTCATCACACAAAGATTTTGTCCTGGGTGGGAATCGAACCCACGACCTCCGGTTTAGCAGTCAGGGTCACTAACCACTAGACCAACAGGCCAGTCAAATTATCTATCCACATTTGATATGGGCAAGTCAAACGATTTCGTTTACTTGGCGTTTACTTAAAGGGTAGCGAGTGAAAACATGCTGGTCCTGCTCCATAGGACAATCAAGGTCGAGATCGACCAGTTTGATTTTGTCTACACACAAAATCAAACTGGTCGATCTATGTATTAACTTTATAGATAAACTGTTTTTTTTTATGTTTTTATTTTTCAATTAACTCATACACTGTTTAATTAATGGTTCCAATATTTGTAAAAATATGAGTACCTACCATGTATCTAAATTTATTTGGAAAATGAATAAGTTTACCTCTGCTGTTAATTCTTTGTTCCTATAAGTAGCAAACTCTGGGTGCATCGTCCTCACATAATATTAAATTATTTTTTGTATAGGTACCATATATTGTAAAACTATTATTTGAAAAGAGTAACTATGGAGTTTCTTGTCCGTTTTCCGAATGGCCAGTAAAGTCATTTCATTAATTTTATATTATCATTTTAACTGTAAATGATGACGTTCAAAAGTGCCGTGTCATGGCCTAATTAAAATAAATGCTTTGACTTTGACTTTGGCTATAGGTCCAGGACTCGATTCTTACCGGCTTTCAATTAAAATATTTCGCAGTCAGAAGTGTAGACACTTCTGACTAAACCCACTTCTGACTACTTCTGTGTTCTGTTTTATAGTAAAAACCAAACACGTCTATTTCTTAAATCTCCTAAATTAACAACAAAAATAATTCTTCAGAACAACCCGGGTTCATGGAAAAATAACATAAATTTTATTTGTAATTATTCGCCATTCTTCCAAACCGTAAATCCGTGTCCACTCCTACGATATTTGCTCCGTGTATCCCCATGGAGCAAATTAACAATTGAAACTAGAAATTAATTACAACTAGTGGGCTTATAACTGGCCAACCCTTTCAGACGGAGGGCCATCGGCCCTCAGACCCTGGGCGTTATTTGTTTTATCTGACCCGAGTCCGATACTACAAAGTTTGGATGTTTATTAAACGGTGAAATGTTGAATTGATTTACTAGCTCCTGGAGTGAGTATTGTTATTTAAACAAGGAATAAAATAATACCAAGTATATTTTTTTTAATAGTTAAAATAGTGTTGTCTTTGACATTGAATATTATTTAGAGGGTGATCGTTTTCGGGCTGTTTTTTGTTTTAATTTTAGGAAAGGGTATGCAGTGGTATGCGGAAAGTACATGAAAACAGACTTACATTACGTGTGTAATATTTGTGTTGTGGTCACATTGGTCACAAATCAGTTTGACGTGGTTCCATCATCTATAACATTGCACCATTCAAACTACAATTATTTTTATAGGCATGGCCTTAAATACGTTTCTAACGTTGGCAAAGAAATACTTTCGAAACATTTTTGATTACGGCTCTCAATAATTGTTAAAAATACTGTCCAAATAAACATACACCCTCGCACAATTCACGAAACAAATCGAGCATCTATCCTTTTTAAAATTCAGCATAATCCTCAAAACAAATACCGTTTCCATTGCCACTATCACATTCAATATCAAACGGGTATACGCTATAAAACAGGCAATGTATATCAAGATACAGCTTCGTTGTATGCAAACACAATCCGTTCAGCTTATTTGTATTCTAACTGTTTTGCGCGATTCAAATTGTAGTATATTGAAAAATAAATGGTCAAGTGAATGTGGGGATTTCTTCGGGTTCCGTAGACGTAACAATCAACTTAGCTGTTGACTCGACTACTTACTATGAGGCGTTATAGCCATCATGAATTCGTCGTGAAAAAGGCAAAGTGCTATTTGTCCTGTACAGCTATGTCTCGCTGCCTCCGTATCAAATCGTCCTTTTAGCAGAACGTCCTAAAAACAAGAGAATGGGAAAAGTACAGTCATACCACCCATTAACAAAAGGTTTTTAAAGTAAATACTGACAGTTTTTTTTGCGATTAATTCATAGTATATGGACGTTATTCAATACAAGCTTCTGCCTTCGACTTCGTCTGTGTTTTTCTTTAGAATTGGGTTTAGATTGAAATTAAAAAAATACATATCTTGCCAACCCCCCCATCCGGATTTTTTTTCCATGTTTCTGGTCTCTTGGTAGATAGTGAATCTTTACCGCTCATGTCTACAGCTCTGGAAATACTTTATCATGATTCCTGGACCCTGGGCAAACTACCAGGAGGTAGTTTGTGAGTCTTTGCCGCTCTAGATTTCAGCCCGTCTCTGAACTCCTGCATCTACTCGTACCTCCTTCTTCTCTGTCCTTGAAACGTGAGATTGTATTAAGCTTTCGACACAGGTTGTGTCCACATCAGAGGTATATAATATCTCCTTTTCGTTTGATTTTAATTTTAAAATAAACTAAGTAAACAATGAGCCATGGCGGAAAACCGATAGTGATTTTTCAGCATAACTGTACTTTGACAATAGGATGTTCAGCCAGTCGATTCTGTAAACATGTTGAAGTGAAGGCTTGTGTAAAGTGATCACGAGGTGAGCTGTCAATAATCAAAATCAGCAGCCGCGTTTTTGTTCTAACACAATTTGTTAAGGAACCCTAAAGTACGTCCAGAATTAAATACAGTAAGGCAAAGCGCTGACCAGATCAATACGATCGCTACGAATGGTTAGCTTTTTATCTTTTATTGCTCCAACTGTTTAGTGCTTGCGTCGGTTTACTCAGGGATATTATGTTAGCTTAGTTTTTAATCCATACTTGTTTATTTTTACAGAGTATGGTAAATGCAGTTTAGTCAGCAAGAAGACTCGATAAACGCTTCGGTTTTCAAAATCTTAATTATTAAAATATTTGTCTCCGTTGAAATTAAATATGAAATGTTAAAAGACTAAGGGTTCTAACAGACGAACGGCACAGCGTCGACGCCTTGACGCCTGCCGCGACAGATGACGTCGCATGCAATTGTGGCGTGATTCGTCCGTCAACGCCTGCCGTCGACGCTTTGTCGTCTGCCGCCGACAAGTACCACCTGCCGATGGCTACCGTCGATGCTTTGCCGGCTGCCGCCGACAGGTACCACTTGTCGAAGGCTGCCGTCGACGCTTTGCCGGCTGCCGCCGACAGGTACCATCTTTACGTCCTCACCTTCCGCATGACGCAGGTACTCACCGGACGCGGCTGTTTCGGGAGGTACGTGTTTCTGATTCAGCGAGAGGACACACCCGGGTGTCAGCCCTGTGAGGATCGTCCGGAGGACACGGTGGAGCATATATACGATGGAGGTCTGCCTGCTTGGGTGGAGCATCGCCGTGTCCTCGTCGAGGCGATCGGCGGCGGCGACCTCTCGCGTCCGGTCCTAGTTAAATACATGGTCCGGAGCGAGGAGGCATGGGAAACGGTCACCTCCTTCTGCGAAGCAGTAATGCAAGCGAAGGAGGAGGCGGCTGCGCGAGGTAAAGACAAGGCCTTCGCCGCAACCGCCGCTACAGGAAAAGACGCCCCGGGCTTCGGGAGTCGCAGGGCGATCCCAGGCCGCCGTAGGCGCGGGCCTGCGGTCGGCGAGCGTTGGCTCGCTGTCCGATCACCACCAGGCCCGGGTCGTTGGCGCGTTATGTTCCACGCGCGCCTCAAAAAGATGTCAGCAAAGAAAACGCGGCCCGCTAGGGTTGCGGAATTTGTTCGAAAGAGTCACCGCGGCCCTGGAACGCAAAGGGCTTTAGAAGGAACACGTATGGGTTTCAGTCAGTAAGAGTCTGACACTCACTTTCGCTCCACCCAGAGCGGAAAAAGTCATTTGATGATTTCCTAGCCTTAAAAAAACGTTACTTTTGCTACAATTGTTTTTTGAAATACGAAAAGCAAAAGGGGTTTCCTTTATTTAGCAAGTACTTTAAAAACTTCGTTCAAAAATGCCTTTATGTTAACTTGTAACGTGAATACCAAAGAGTCATCATATTCTAAATGGACAATATAGTATAGAATGCTTTGATATTATATTCCAACAAAGAAATGCGCTTCTTTATACTCGAAGAGACGGAGAATATAATAATATTGTACAAAGTAGTGATTACTAAATAAGAATAGCTTTTACTTAGAAAATGAAGTTTGTATTACTGATGAAAATACATTAGAAATTCAAATTTTCTCTCATTGAGGTGAATTGGGTTCAAACATTAATAGCAAGTAGCAGTATTGCGGAATTTGGTCGAAAGAGTCACCGCGGCCCTGGAACGCAAAGGGTTTTAGAAGGAACACGGATGGGATTTAGTCAATAAGAGTCTGAAATCCCTTCCGTGGAAGAAGTCATCCTTAAAAAAAACGTAACAATATTCGACGTTTAATATTTATTTATTATTTTATTCATTTATTTGGATCTCCAACAAAGGATACACAGAACAACATTAAGCCACAGTGATACAGGTGGTTCATTTACGTGTGCTCCTTCAGTTATAGGAGACCACAGCATACACATATAACTAGGTTTACAAAACAGAATAATATTACATACACAGAATTAAATTAAATTAAAAATAGGATAAAATCATTCCATTCCAATAAATTAAATAAAAAAAAATGGTTGTCTGTAAAGTCGGTTTACGGACGATAGTTTAACGTGACAACGTCATAACAGAACATACCTAGTAACGGGACAATGATCGTAATGGGACAATGAGTCATCCTTTTTCGTGCGTGCAGCCGGCGTTCATCGATTTATTAGACGTTGTCACGTCAAAATATATTAAATGAAATTAGATTTAATTATTCCAATATATTCAATTAAGATTATTCCATTTATCGATGATGTTCAGCATCTTTTGGTGGAATATGTCAAGAACCAAGCATTAAGGGAGTCATTGACAGAATTATGCAAAATCAATAAATACGATATGGGTACTTTCCTTGAAATTCTCGCAAGTCCAGAAAGTGACGCCGCTAAAATTATTTATGATATGGCAATTTGTCGATGACTCCACTTTTTGTAGTATGCTAAATCTTGCATGTAATTTGATTGTAATGCAGTTTGTAATGTTGATTAAACCTAGATTAGGTTATGATGGGGCTGACATGCCTTATAAGGATAAAAGTCCCTAAAAATAAAGAGAAAAAAAAAAAAAAAGATTATTCCATTAAAAAAAAATTAAATTGCTTGATTGAATTACATTATTGTGTCATGTCAAATTTAAAATTAAAATTAAACTGAGATGGTAACAAAGCTGAATTACACACATAAAAATTAAAAAGAAAAAGTACATGCTTCGTTATTTCGCTGCGGCTAAGTTCTTTTTGTATTTTTAGATCGGGACGGTTATGTCCAAGTTAATACGCTTTGATAGATCGTTGTATTGCCTACAGAGTCTTGGGAGATTGGCGAAGTGATCTAGATTCGTTTTAGATCCTGGGACATAAAATAAATTGTAGCTGCTTTTCCGCGGCAGACAAGATGGCGCGTTCAAGTTAGAAGTTCGCTGCAGTCTATGAACCCGTTAAATATTTTGTGCAGAAGTATCAGGTCTGCCGTCTGTCAGGGAGTGGGAATATTTTGTAGTGTTCTAATCTATCGTTGTTGCTTGTATTTTTTTTAGAGTTGGCGGGTTATTATTTATTATTAACATTTGACAGTTGCGGCTGCGGTGCATTATTGTAGACATCTGCGAAGTTTTCCGCAAAAAAGTTACATATATCATGGCCGATTGACGCAGTTTTGTTTAGATAACACATAACTGCGGGGTAAGCACTGTTGGATTTCCTTTTGTTTTTAATAGAAGACTCACCACTGACAGACAGACCACTGTTTCTAATCTCTCCTTGTAATTTCTGTACCAAATTGTTCTCAGCTTGCTATAGTTGGCGCGGAGAGTTTCGAAATATACAACGTCAAGGGGTTTTTTTATCTTAACGCGGAATTTGTTTTTTTCTTTTAAAAGTCGCTTAAGTTTGGGTGTGTACCATGTCGTCTAATCTTTCCGAGATATCGTTTTCGGCGGTACGTGTTGCTTGATAACGTTGTGCAGGATATCATATAGAATATTGACCATCTCATCAACCAAGGAACAACCTCCGAAGGAAGTGTCCAGGTCGATAGACATAAGGGAGGCTGCTGGGGCGAAGCCATCGAGAAACACGGCGAAGCACTTGCTGTATCGCTCGATATCTCGAAGGCTTTTGACAGGGTCTGGCACGCTAGACTACTCAGCAACCTTCCTGTTTATAGCATTCTAGCTGATTTTGATTCCAGCTACAGTTGGATATCAGACTTCCTTAGCGAACTTTCGATCCGAGTAGACATTGACGGCTGCTCTTCTGACCTCATGGCTATTGATGCCGGAGTTCCTCAGGGGTTTGTTCTCTCTGCAACTCTTTTCCTGCTGCAGTTCGGTTTCAGAGATATACTTGTCCAGCGCAAGATCCAGCAGGGAAGAAATTCGTTCCTTGAGAGAGGCCATGGTAGAGCGGACAAATTTGACCTTAAGTCTTGTCTCCCAGTAGGGTGATGGCAATCTGGTCTCTTTTAATGCCACCAAAACACAAGCGTGTCTTTTTACCGCAAAAAGGAGTCATTTCGACCTAGCTCCTACTTTTCGGGGTACATCTGTCCCTGTAACCGATTGGCTCGAGCTCCTAGGCATGGAGCTGACACCCAGTCTGAACTTCGGTGCCACCATTGAGCACAAAGCCCAAACTGCGGCCAAAAAGCTGGGCATCCTAAGTAGAGTGAAGCGATACTTCACAGCTTTTAACCCTTTACAAAGCACAAGTCCGATCCTACATGGAGTATTGCAGCCACCTTTGGGATGGCTCAGCTAAATACCAACTTGCCGCGCTTGACTCGGTGGAACGCAGAGATAAAAGGCTCATTGGTGACGTAAAACTGGTGGATGCCAAGCTTCACAGCTTGTCTCATCGCCGCAAGGTTGCCTGCTTGTCCAGGAACTCCACGATCTCATCCCACCAACCCCCTTCTATCATCGGACATCTAGATGAACTGCAAGTTACCATCCCTACCGTGTTGCTATTCCACCAATTCGCACTAAACGTTTCCAAACGTCTTTTATAATGCGCACAACAAAGGAGTGGAACTCTCTGCCTGCGTCTGTGTTTCCGAACGCATACAACCCTAATCTCTTCAAAATTAGAGTGAACAGGCTTCTTCTGGGTAAGCTCGCTCCATCGTCGACTTTGTCTCTGGTATCTATGACCTAGACTAGAGTCAAGAGCAAACCCATATTAATTAAACAAAAAAAAAGTGAGTAGCAGTTTTTTACATGGCGCTACTGTTTTCCTGACCTCCACATACCAGTAGGGTATAACAACACCCTTGACATGCCTGGTCAGATTTTTAGGCTCCTTGTCTATTAAATCAACAAGAAATATTTAATTACTCACAACAATAATTCCATAAAATATTCCCATTAACACTGGAATGACTGTTAAAAATACAATGTATCTTAGGCACGTGGAACTCTTCCCTTCTTCACCGTATCATCAATCTTCACTACGTTAAGGGAATTAATTAAATTTGCCACTGACTCAGTTACGTGAACGTTGGCTTACGTGTTATGGAAGAGACATGGGACGAGGCTGTGGATTAAGCAATTCATTCCGAGTAATAATTTATCCAACTGTTATTTAAACACTAGGGATATTATTATGAACAGTTGAAAAAAAAAATGGTCACTTATAAAATGATGGAATTGCAGATGGAGTCACCAGAGAATGGGCACCAGCATTCTCTGTGATTGCAACAGCTACACTGCGATCTCCAACCCGCCTGCGGAGCGTGGCGATTATGGCAAACCCTCCCTTTGGGGCAGGCCTATGTCCAGCAGTGGACGTCTTTCGGCTGATATCATAATGATGATGATGGGAAGTTCAATGATGGAATGAATGGTAGGGCCCAGGGAGCAGCAGCGAGCGGACTTAGCTATTTTTGTTTCTATTTAGTTTACTGCTTAGTTTTAACTGCTGAACTTGTTTACAAACATGCATTTTGTAATTTTTAACTTACCAATTCTACAATATACAACTGCCGCTTTAAATCAGTGTCATTATTATGCAATCGCATTGTTTTAAAACTTTGATTATGGAGAAGGGCTCGTGGCAAATAATAAAATTCAAGTTTAAGCAACGCTCTCCGAGGTTGATCGTTTGATGGGTGGCCATTTATTGATTTGGTATTCCCAGGTCAGGCAAAAAGCGCAATTAGATTTTTCTATTAGAAATTTATCTGTAACAATTTGCAGTTTGAAAGTGGTGTGATATCCGTACCTCGCCCGCCGTTGGTCCAACGCTAGATCTCTCTCCGGTTGAGTCGGATTACCGTCCCATCGGACTATTGTCGAGATGGAAAAGGAGTACATCTGTTTTTGCGCACACTTGTGCACTATAATAATTATGTCCGGCATCGATGGCATATGGTCTACCTTAAGACTGGCCGCCATCGGAAAAGAGGACTATTGAATTATAAAATAAAAGATAATTTCTATTGATTCAGCTTAAAGGCAGCATAGCACACATATCAATTCGGAAAATGATTGTCACCGTATCGCCTTTATCGCCGTATTGCCCCAAGGCGAGGTGATTACTCCCTCCTGCACCGCACACTAATAGGAATTGTATTCCAATTAGTGTGCGGTGCAGGAGGGAGTTTTATACAAAGTATACTGCACGGCTCGAGTTGATACGGTGACAATACGGTGTCATATTTTTCTCAGTGTTTCCTAAATACATATGTCTTAGGAAATTCAGTAAAGTGTTTATGTTATCTCACGTTTATTAAGCGCAGTGTCTTTTCCAGTAAATCTTATAGCACACACGAAGGGCTTACAAAGTACCCACCTTAGTAACGCAGTAATTAATTTAAAAATAAATTAAACTAGATTAGACGGGAGTGCGACAGTCTGGTTCTAGTAAATTGTCTAACGCAATCCAAACTTGCTGAAATAATGTGCGGTGATTACATTGGGAATTCAAGACGTGTTACTTGAATGTCTGTCTGCTGTTGGATTTTTGAGGAGAAATTGGAGTGTGAGACGCGATGAAAATAATGAAAATAGTTACAATTTCTAAACGGAACCTATGTTGTTTTTTTTTAACTTTTTTATACTTAATGCTACACAAAATGTATTATGAATCTTGTGTAGCGAAGCGTAGACAATTTTCGATTTTCAATTCCTGTATTTTAGTATAATATTGCAGTGACAACTCGTATTCAGTTAGATTAGAACGCGTTTTACCAGTTGAAACTAAGTTTCACTGATGCCTTTGTGAAGAACTAGAATTTTCGGAAATTCGAAATGAGTTAATCCTATTTTATGCACAACCCATTTTGGTTTTTTTTTTTATTAAACTGTTTCGACTAAGGTCCAAGTTTACGTAGCGTGCACCAGTGCCTTTTTTTAAGAATGTGACTTCTTCCGCTCTGGGTGGGGCGGAAGGGCGTGTCAGACTCTTACTGACTAAAACCCATCCGTGTTCCTCCTAAAGCCTTTTACGTTTCAAGGCCGCGGTGACTCTTTCAAACAAATTCCGCAACCCTGGCAGGGGCGTGCACCAGTGCTGTCAACTTAATATCAAAAGCGATCGCGCGCCGACTAAAAATATCGTGTTCTTCTAAAATAATAAAAATATCGTACAGATAATCTTAATATATCCTACTTATCCTATCCTACAATGTCTAAGCGAATTTAGATAAAACTTGGCACACAGATTGGCTTGACGTGACTTGAATCAGTTCGTACTGACTTTTCGACGTGATTGTACATACACCAACACATCTTTCCATCTTCTTACCCAGCTATACTCAACCTGCGGCCTGCGGGCCGCATGTGGCCCGGCAAGCTTTTACGCATGGCCTAGCACATTATTGATGTTAAATTTAGTCAGTGTATCAACATGTTTCTATACTCTACTGGTTCACTCCTTGACGATGTACGGAGACTATTCCTCACCCACTATTAACGTGAAAAAGTTGGCCCTTGCCAGATGAAACCGGTCCTTTTGTCACAAATTCAAAAGTCCCATTCATGTAGATACTATTAAAATATGTAGAATTTTATTTTTTTGTAGGTTATTGCGGCCCATCATGGTAATAGTTGAGCTATGTGGCCCAGAAAAAAGTTTGAGTACGGCTGTTCTAACCTCACCGGTACATTCATCAACAATTTAATTATAACGCGCTCATTAGTCACAAATGTATGTGATATATTTACTGCAAACAATCAGCTTCAATTATGTTACACGAGGAAGTGGGACGTGCTTTGTATCGTTATCTTTTTATACTAAAACTAGTTGATGCCCACGACTTCGTTTGCGTAGATATCGGCTGCAAAGATCAAAGAATTTTATACAAGTTCCTCCTCCCATTTCCCCCTTAAAGTTGATATTTCTTCTTATCGGCAACGTTACTAAATAAACTCTCTGCCTGCGTCTGTGTTTCCGAACGCATACGACCCTAATCTCTTCAAAATTAGAGTGAATAGGCTTCTTCTGGGTAAGCTCGCTCCATCGTCGACTTTGTCTCTGTCATCTATGACCTAGACTAGAGTCAAGAGCAAACCCATATTAAACGAAAAAAAAAAAAAAAAAACCTTTATTCTAAATTTCGGCTTTCAGACTTAGAAATAGTTTTGGCACCTGTGTTTGCGCACACACTTGTGCACTATAATGTGTCCCGTGCCGATGGCTAGTCTCGGTTGAGAGTGGCCGCCATGGCCGAAATCGGTCACGAAGACTATATTATTAGTAGTTTTGATTGATAGGTAGTCCTTCAGGAAATGTGAATTATTCGATACTAGTTGCCGCCCACGGCTCCGCCCGCGTGATGTCGAAAATTATCCCAAGGGAATATATTCCCGGGATAAAAGTATCTTATATTTTATTCCAGACTATAATCTACCACTGTGCTAAATTTCATCAAAATCCATTCAGTAGTTTTTGCGTAAAAGAGTAACAAACATCCATCCATCCATCCATACTTACAAACTTTCGCATTTATAATATTAGTAGGACTAGAATGGTTCTTTTTAACTTAATTTAAGGTTACCCGACATATTATAACAAAGAGGTATAATTGTTTGATTATTTTTATATCAAAACTTTAAATCTGAATGTGTAGCCCAACCCTACTATACGCGGCAGTCAAGTAATTTGAACAGAACACCTCTTTTGTATTCTGTAGTGGATGGATTGCTGGTCAGGATTTGATTAAAGGGACAGCAGTAAACTGTACTGTACAGTTAATGCTCAGTACCTAAGATAGCCCATCACTTCCCGTGGGTGTCGTAAAAGGTGACCAAGGGACTTACCAAAGCATTCTCTATGTTTTGAAACAGCTACACTGCGATCGCCAATCCGCTCAACATCACACTATTTACAATAACTCAACACATATTAACACTGAACATGTTCTTTATTTTTTGCTTTGTTTATTTTTTTTTCGTTTATTTTTTCTGTAAAACTGCAATCTGATTGAAATACTACTGGTTTTTACGCTGGTTGCTGTTTATCAAATATTATTTCTCTTTGCAAATTTGATACATTCTGACTTGCACGTACTAGGTATAAGTAAACCACTATGTTATCACAGGGGATCGGAACTGTTTTTTCTAAACACAGGTTACCTCGTAACCTATCTAGAAAAACAGTACTGCATCCCTAGTTAGTGGGTGCAGTACTGTTCTTTAGTACTGTTATTTAGAAAAAAAATATACCTGTGTAAATCAACCGTGCAATGTAATCTAGTCCTAAGTTAATCAATATTAGTTAGTACCTAAGTTAATTATTATTAAATGGGCCCAGCTATTCTATTTAATAATAATAATAAATCTTTGTTGCAGACCATACAAGGTCCATATTCACATTTAAAAAGAGTAAATTTGTTTAAATAATAATAATGATAAAATATATAATTCAATACATTAAAAAAAATGACAATAAATTAAAATAATAGTAAAAGGAGTTAGGTGCCAAGTAGCTTCTCTATTTGGAATGCCTGTTAAAGGACTGATGGTTACCACTTACAAGCGTCAGAATCATGCCTTTTTTACTGAAGAAGTAGGCTTAACACTACAAACCATCAACTACTAAGTTCATTCATATTAAATTTTCCATAATATTAATTTTTTAAATATTTCTCTATTTAAGTTATTGAAATTTTGATTTTATCCGTTGACATTTTGAATTATTAATAACTTGAATTAATTAATTAATTTTTAACTATTTTTTTAAATTTACTGACATACTTATAGAGAGAAGAGACTGTGCATCCAACACCTACTGTGTACCAATAGTTGTCTTTTCACGAATAAATATTATTATTATTACATACTCCTTTAGCATTGCTTCAGTTTATACCATCTGGTTGTACACGCACCCCGGTTATAAAACATATTATTATAATTATTATACAAATTATTTTCCTTACATACTAATTTACATTTTTTTATATTTATTAAAAAAACACACGTTAAAAAAAAATGTATAAAATGTAGTAGTCTACCGGTGTCGGGAGCAGGGTCCAAGCTACCGGTGGTTAGGGCTCCAGAGAAAGGAACCTCCTCACAATACGAGCCGTATCGAGGAGTATCACTAGAGTGACTGTCAGAGGGCTTGTCATTTAAAGATCTTTGACAGTTGTTACGGTATTTAGAAGCCAAAAATCTGACACCAGTCTGTAAATTCACAAGAATCAATCAGTATTGCCGTTTTACAACATTAAATGCTGGAATCAGCGTCAACTCTTACCGGGTGCAGCAGACAAACCAGTGTTGTATATGGAGCTACATAAAAAAAAAGGATAGAACAAAGAGAAGGTGTATAAACTCAATAAAATTTAAACGGGGCATTAATGTCGACCTACTAACATAAAACTGCTGATTCTGAAAACGATTACAATAAATTAAAAGAACAGGAATGGACTAAGGGGACACTACAAGCAAAAACATTTTGTTTTTGTGAGTGGCTTCTCGCAGTTCAACCTATAAGGTTGTCGACTGCTTAACCGGGCTTGCCTGTGGTGGCCTTAATATAATATTAAAGCCTCCAGCCAGGGCTTATAAAAACTTACAAACTAAGCGACTACACGCTAAGGGCACTACCTACCCTGTGGGGTACGGGCCTCGGCTTAGGGCGTCGCTGGGGGGAGGACAGCTAGGGACGGGCTGGATCGAACTGGAAGCAAAAACATGAGTTCATTCTCATTTATATCTTCTTTAGACAGACGCACCCATCTCCCCCTCCCATTACTGCGTGTAGGTCAGGAGACCTTTTTTGGACCCGGTCCGGGGAGATCTCCTTTGGACCCGGTCCTGGGCTTCCCGAATACAAATGTAGCCTGTGCTACTTTGACAAAATGCTATTAAAGTTGACCTTAATTAACATAGGACAAAACCAAGAAAGTGATGATAAATAGTTCATAATTACCTACAGTCAGTTACTTAAACAAATGTAATATCTTGTACATGCACTTTAATTTGCCAAGATCCTTATGCAAAGTAGTGAAACCGCTAGGGGCTAAGCCAACCCCCAAATTAGGTAAAAAGAGAGGAAATAATACCTAATTAAAAAGCAAATTGTATTAGAACGTGGTTTCGTGTCGTGCATTTTAATTCACTGAATGTTTTCTAGGGAGACCCTAAAGTCACATTTTGCATTTTAATTAAGAAGCAATCTAACTATTTGCATGTACCAATTCGGTGGATTTTTCAGTTTGCGCTATATTAACAATCGCACCGGTTTGTCTTCAGGGATAAGCGACGATGGCTGAGGTTGATCGTGGATGTGTGACCGCCTATTATATACTGAGACTCCTCCGTTCCTGGGAAAGCACGTAAAGCTTTTGGTCCCGAGTGTCAGTTGAAGATGATGAAGACACCAATCTTGCCACGGGGTATCTGGTAACTCAGTTATTGGGCTTTGAACGTTAGGTAGGCAGTCGCTCAATGTAAAATACTGGTACTCAGCAGTGCTGCAACCGGTTAAACTGGAAGCCGACCCCAATATAGTAGCAATACCCTTTGGCAAGACTGGTGTCAGATCTTCTGGCTTTTGAATTAGCCCGTAACGACTGTCAAAGATTTAAAAAAGGGCTTTCTGAGGCATGGAGGAGTCTCGGTATGCTAAGATGGTCACCCATCTACGAAACGACCTCGGAAAGAGTTGTGACTGTTATTATTTTGCCACTAAAGTAATAATTATCTTCTAATTTTCTCTAATTACCTGAATCCGACCCTGTCCTACGCTACGTGTAGCCCGGCGCAACATTTAGCATATTAATGTATGTTAATAATTGGTGAATTCAATCGCCACGTATTGGAAGGCAGCCGGTGTGCGCTCCACAATACACCTCAATTTGAATCAACTGGTATTGTCCAGTTAGTTCCATTGTGGTTGGAAAGAAAGGCGTTTCTTTTTAGATACGTTATAGATTGTGATCGACTTATATAGCTTGGGAGATCAAAAATGTATAAATGTATTGATCGGCTTTTGATATATTATACCTTGATTGCATTTTGTTCTATCATCATTTCAGGCCTCTCCCAGGCGTATCATGACCCTTTGACCGGTCCCGTGCGACTGATCCAGCGGATTCCCGCGGCTTTTATAAATTTATTGGTCCACCTAGTAGCCACTCAAAAACCTCTCATGCCTTTGTTATTGTAATATGACGTCACTACTTAAGTCATTAGGAGTCATTTTTCGGGTTAATAATCACATCTCAAGGTACATAACACTTCAGCGGCGGCGATCTCTCGTTTCCGGCCCTGGTAAAAATTCATGGTCCAGAGCGAGAAGGCTTGGGAAGCGGTCACCTCCTTCTGCGAAGCAGTAATGCTAGCGAAGGAGGAGGCGGACCGCGCGAGGGAGAGACAAGGACTTCGCCCGAACCGCCGCTACAGAAGGAGACGCCCGGGGCGTCGGTAGTCACTGGGCGATCCCCGGCCATCGTAGGTGCGGGCCTGCAGACGGCGAGCATTGGGTGGCTCGCTGTCCAGTCACAACCAGGCCCGGGTCGATATCATTGTGTTCCACGCGCGCCTCAAAGAGATGTCAGCATAGGAGACGGGGCCTGCTAGGGCCAGAGCCTGCCAGGGTTGCAGAATTTGTTCGAAAGAGTCACCGCCACCCTGGAACGTAAAGGCCTTTAGAAGGAACACGGATGGGTTTAAGTCAGTAAGAGTCTGACAGGCGGAAGTAGTCATTTGATGATTTACCATCCTTAAAAAAAAAATACGTGTGGCACTCGGGTACTGCCGCGGTAAAGCTATTGCTTTTTTATATTAATATAATATTATATAGCATTTTTTATCAACTTATGCAATAATAATTATTTATTCATTTTATTTATGCAGTATTTTTCTTTCTTTGATATTAATTTAAGTTACATTTTTTGAGCGTGGTGACCGATAAGAAAACAATTTTTTTCTTTTATTTTGTAAATGAAAAGTTAATATTGTTTAAAATATTTTTATTATCTTACAATACATGTAGGTTATTCAGGAATTTTTATCATTGAAACTATAGGTTTATGGTAACTGAAATAAGAAACTTAAGTTTGAGACTTGATATCCTCTAAATATCTGGAAAATACCGCGTCTATGGGTACAGTCGTACCATATACATGCACGTTAAGGTTCAACTAGTCGCAGGCTCGAACTCACTCGTCTAGTCACACGCACACAAACACCATGCCAAAGTCTGCCAAACTGAAACGACGTTAGACAATGCACAGCTTTCAACGCCGCACCGCTGTGCCGGTCGGACTGGGGGGTGTAAGGTTTTTTTCGTTACGGAATTTCTTGATTCGGTTGCCGCGCTCAAAGCCCGCGATAAAAGCTTCGCAATAGCTTAAAAACAAAGGTGTACATAACACTTGCAACAAAATTTTGCAAAATTTAAATGTCTATGGTTAGATTGGGTGCCAGAGGACGCAGGGCGTCGCCGAGGCAGGCCCAGTAAACGGAAGCGAGATGACCTGGACACGTATCACGAAGGCTGGTTCCAGGTAGCGCAAGATAAGAGGGTCTGGAAAGATTTGGGGGAGGCCTTTGTAATAAATAAAATAATAATAAACGTTTATTTCGACCAACAAAGGATCATAGTAATCTGCACACACATTACACATAATAAAATAAAAACAAAAACACACACACACACATAAAAAATACCACAAACACATCAATTCAAATTACACATATTTACTGGTTTCGATTGCTCAGTAAGTGAACCATACAGCAATGGTTCAGGTACTGACAATCAAACCTCTGCGCGAATGCCCTCAGGATGCCGTTGAAACAAGCCCGAACCCTGAGCACCAGGGATGTGCACCGTTTTCGCCTACTAGAATAGAAACAGTCTACTTGTGACTCGGCGAGTAGTGGGACACTAAGCTAATACAAAAAAAAAGAACTTCAAATATCGAGTTGAAAACACCAAAACCTTTCTTCTCATACTCTTTACTAAAAATCCTTTTTTGAGTAACTTATGATGAGATAAAGCAGTTTTAAAAACTATTACCATTTTGGTAATAGTTTTTTTTTAAACAAAGAAAAAGCCGTTCACAATAATCCCCACGCATCCTTTCCAGGTGATTGGTGCAGTGATCATACAAATGGATCGCTTGCCTGATTACTTGCTGCAAAACACGGCAAGAATGGGAAATGCATGCATCTGGGGCACCCCGCACCAGTGACTACTGAATATTTGTAGCATAGTTAACTTGCAGTGTTATGAATCAACAACCGCAACATAATACGGAAACTCACAAGCACTCTGTTACTATTACTATACAATTTTGCCATCAGGAAAATTACATTATTTTTTTTATTCTTACGAAAACCTTGGTTTTGATTTCTTGAAAAGATGGTATTTTGATTTAACCAATAGGAAGAAGTCCATTCAGTCAAGTTGCTGAACATTTTTTTTGTGGTAGGCAATTTTCCTTTTTTTTTAAATTAGATTTGACTCACGACTAGCTTTGAAAATCCTTATATACAGTTGGCTACCTTCAATCATTCATAGAAACAATAGAAGAGTCATCGAGGTGTAGAGATAAAATACTACCTATAGTCAGTGACCATTTGTATTAAAACTGCACCGGGCTGCAATGGGGTTCGAACTTTATCATGAACGACATAAAGTTGGCTGTTCCGAAACTTGATGGTCTACATTATGATTTCTAAAGGAATATTGAAGCCGGGCAATAAATAGATGCATCTGGGGCATGCATCACACCCGGTTGAGTTGTAGGCACGTGACTACAGACGTTTGTCGCCTTTCAAGCATTCTGATCGGGGACCTTTCAAGCATATTTTGTGAAGTTTAGAAGCTGATAGTGAAGCAATTTATGAGGATTGATTTTTCCCAGAGGAACAAACGTAATTATGTATTTAGGTAAATATATTCGTGTATATTTGTTTGTATGTTTATTGTAGTTTGATTCATATTTATTATTAGATAATACTATGTTTTACTTAAGTTAATATAGTCTATTTTATGTTTCCTTCTCTGTCTCTTTACACACTGAGTCTACGTTTCTTATCCCGCTCTTCTGTCGCAGGTCTGCTGGAAGAAAATTCTATTGAAAAAAGCAGTAGGTACCTTTGTGCCCTTTTCCATGTATAAAATTTTCTTTTTTAAGTATTTTGTGTGTATTTAAATATATTCTCCCGGAACAAAAACAGCCTGTGCTATTCCAGACTATAATATATATCCGTGTCAATTTGATTCAGATCAGCTCAGCCGTTCCATCATGATAGCGTAACAAACAAACTCAAACTCAAAGCATTTATTTCAATTTATTTATTTATTATATTTGGCTCTTCAACAATGAGTACACCATAACATTTAAGAGAAGTCACTCCAGACTTATGTTTAAGGGCCTCATCACTTAAAGAAGAGCACTTCATGTACGCATAAACTGCTATGAAAACAATAAGAAAAACAAATAATAATTAAAATTTACAACGAAAATTTACAATAGGTTAAATACAGTGACAGTGACAGTAACAGTAACAGTGTTTACAATTATTTTACAATTAAACCATTACAGGCACTTTTGAATAGTCAAGGTTGTCTGTCCAAAGAGATGAAGCTAATTACACGTTCCAAAGCGTAGATCTCTATGGAGAAGAACGTGCAAGAAACTCCACGGACACTCTTTTAAATCAATGTTTTTTACAATGATATAATATATATAATATATCCTGGGACAACTCACACACGGTCATCCGATCCCAAACTAGGCAGAGCCTGTACTATGGCAACCAGACAACTGATAAACATACTTATATATTTCTAAATACATACATATTATACACAAATTACACCCAGACACAGAACAAATGATCATGCTCATCACACAAAGATTTGTCCTGGGTGGGAATCGAACCCACGACCTCCGGTTAAGCAGTCAGGGTCACTAACCACTCGACCAACAGGCCAGTCGTTTTTCGTGTGAAAACTATACAAACATACATATATGTTCACAACATCCATTCGTACATCTAAACTTCGTACTAAGTCAGTAAGATTGTCAACCAGATACAAATTTATTTCGACATCACGTTTCATCAGTGATGGAAATAATCGCGAGGAAACCTGAACACATCATGAACTGGCCACTTCAATCCTGACTTCGTACGAGGCTACTATTTATGTCAGCAGGGTTTGAAGGAACCTAACATGAATGTTCACAAACCTCCACAACCCATTAACTAGGTAACACGGTACTCCTTGGCAAGACTAGTGTCAGATTTTCTGGCTTTTGACTCCATAACGACTGCCAAAGATCTACAAATGACAGCCGACACCAACAGCTAACGTGCTTTTCGAGACACGGAGAAGTCTCAGTATGATAAGATGGTCACCTATCCACAGACCAACCTAGGCAAGCGTTGCTTAACCTTGTAGATTGACCCGTGCGGCTGTTATTATTTAGCCATGAGCTCCTCCAAGGGAATCTTATATCTATGGATGAAAATATAATAAGCGGTGACTATTTAAATTCACCTATATCTCTGTATAATCAAGGAATAATGCTAGAGGTGGCCCATGCAAATTGCCTCGCTTTTAACATGATGGTCACAAAACAGGAGATTCATGGAAAATTCATGGTCATCTGTTTTGCATGCATCTATTTGGGACGATTCATGCATACGATTGCGCCAATAACGTAGGTACGCCGTTATATTAAATGGTCGAATTATACAGGATGACTTATATTGTGACTGTAATAGGTATATTGCCTGGGTTAAAAAAATATGATTCTATTTAGACCGTCAGTTGGATTCACGAAAAATATTGAATACGTATTTTTTATTTTATCTGATCAATGAAAAATTACGAAGATAAAACGCATCAAAAATAAGGAGGCTTGTAACGTCACTTTCCAGTAAAAAGTGTGACGTCACACGAGTTTTCAACGCACTGTATCGTTTTCATTTTTTGTTTACATGACGAAAGAAAAAATACGTAGATATCCAACATTTTTTGGAAACCTGTTTGACGGACCAATAAAATGTTTGTAGTCAAATAGTCTATTGAATTCATTCCTTGGAATGGGTAAATCTAGAGCAGCTGGTCGATTCATATAATCAAGATGTCACGTGATCACGAACTGAGTTGTTATTCATTGTGAATTACACAGTAAAAATTTCAGATTGCCTCAAGGTTATTTAAAAAAAAAAAAATGTTTTTTTGAAAATTTAAGAGTTGATTTTGCCCCATTACTCCCCAGCCAGGCCTGCAGTTCTGTGTTAGGGTAGGTATTGGATAAGTCTTCAGCCTGCCTCAAACGCCTACCCAAAAATGTCTACCAAATTTCCTACTATTAAACCGCCAAGAATTTTCAGTTTAAGTTAATTTTATTTGTTACTTCGGCTACAACAAATACTAAAAAACTTTCTTCTTTTCTTTCACATCTCAGTCTCAGTAATAATAATTATAATGTAGGTATCAAAATCTAATTTTGTTTTCTACTAGGACCAATGAAAGTTTAAGTAAGAAAGAAGCTCGCCTCGCATGCGCCTAAACTTTTTTTATTAGCAATCAGTTGCACCAAACTGCAACCCACTAATTAATTATGATCAGGCTTATTAGAAAAAAAAAACACATGCTTACTTTAAATAAGTATTAGTACCTATTTTCCCAGATTCTTTATTCAACACTTTACAGAAATTAAATGAAAAAACCACTGATCAGTATTTAAACTAATCTTGGTTAGATTTTTTTAATATAAGTAAACTTGTGTGTGAATTATATACTCTGTTCACAATCTATTAAGAGTTATAATCTCGAGATATTTACCTATAATGCCTAAACTAACGGTTTTTGAAATAATAAGGTACTTGTTATAATAGACAATGTTAAATAGGTACCTACTATTTTCCCAACTTTTTCTGGTCAACCAATATGCTAGCCCCATCTCATGTTGGGGTCGGCTTGCAGGAATAGCGGTGCTAAATACCAGTGTTTAACATGTAGCGACAGCCTATCAGACCTCCACAACACAGTAACTGAGTAATATGGTAGATACCCTTTGGCAAGAATGTTGTCATCATCATATCAGCCGAAAGACATCCACTGCTGGACATAGGCCTCCCCCAAGTGTCGCCACAAGAATCGGTCCTGCGCATCTCGCATGCATCTGCTACCTACGGCCCTCACCAGGTCATCGGTCCAAATTGTGGGGGGCCTCCCAACGCAGCGACTTCCGGTACACGGTCGCCACTCCAGAACTTTTCGGCCCTATCAAGAATGTTGTAGTTTTTCTGATTCTGACTATTTGTAACGACTGTCAAAGATCTAAAAATGATACCTGGAACCAACGGCTAACGTGCTTTTCGAGGCATGGAGGAGTCTCGGTAGGTGACAGATCAGTCTCCAATCTACGAACCGATTGGACCGACTTGTTTCTTCGGACCGTGCGGCTGTTATTATTCAGCCACGAATTCTTCAGCACACATAGCTACTTACCTACAGCTAATACCAGTGTTTTATATGTCACCGGAAAATAGCAAACTCCGTAAGATTATAAAATAACTTGAGAGATTGTAAACTCTCGATAAATTGAGCTTTTTTTTAAACTGAATATTGGAATACTTTTTTACGCATCAAAATTTGATAGTCTATAATCTCTCGAAGTCATTCCGAGAAATTGTGGATTATAATAAAATGGCAAGCAATCAGAGCACAATTCTACAATTTATCTGTTTTCGAGTGATTGTAAACCTGGAAACAAAGCTCTCATTGGTCTTTTCAGAAAAAACAAAGACCAATGAGGGGCCAAATTTCCAATTTAACTATAACACCAAAACAGATAAATTGTAAAACAGAAAGCTGATTGGTCGCCAGTGTATTCACCAGTGTGTCCACAATTTCTCGGAATAACTTCGAGAGATTATATAGACTATCAAATTTTGATGCGTAAAAGAGTATTCCAAATGTTCTGTTGACAATTTACCGAGAGTTTACAATCTCTCAAGTTATTTTATAATCTTACGGAGTTTGCTATTTTCCGGTGACATATATATATACTCTTTTTTTAGTAATTACTCTCATGTAATAGGGAGGCGAACCTATTGTCATCAACCGGACATAAATTCAGACTCCTCGCTGCTACTGAAAAATCCCACATGGAAAATCCCAATAACAATTTGCCTGACCCGGGAATCGAACCCAGAAAATATACGAAAATAGATCCCCCCCGATTTGAATTTTTTAATTTAAAGTCATTTATTCTCTCTTCACATTGGTAGCCTTAAAATTAACATTATTAGGGACTAATAAATGTATCTAAATATATTCCACCATTATAAGAGACTGTGAAGGTTGGCATCAGCCAACCTTCATAGTCACGTGCCCACCGAATGTGATGCATGTCCCAGATGCATCTATTCATTGCCTGGCTTCAGAATTCCTTTAGAAACTACAACACAATACCTCTTGGTCTGAAGCATCTTCCCACCCTTTCTTGTCATCACCAATTATTCACAAACCACAGTGATTACTCACAGCACGTCAAACTGCATCGTGCATGTTTAAAAACTTCATTACAAAATGGCCTCCAAACGAATTTCTCATAAACTCCGAAGCTAGCCGCGGAATTGGAATTTAATATTAATTAGAAAATGCACTAGCGCCGCAGTTTTTGACATTGTTTTCTGTGATAAACTGTCCTGAATATTTAAAGGGAAGAGCCGGGACTGGATATTCGAAATTAGTTTGGGTTTACTTTCTTTATTTTATACCAAAAGATCACTGCCCGCCTAGGTATAGCCTGTCTAACTAGATAGACAAATAACATTCTATTCATACTAGTAAATGTGAAAACAACTCTGATCGCCTGTCCGTTAGTTTATTACCTCAAGCTGGCTCAACAGATTTGAATGAGATTCAGACTAATGCTCAGATTATTTTTTAAATCTATCCGTTGTTGTACCAATACTGGGCAAATAGACCAGGGTGAAGCCTTTAAAAATAATAAAAAGTGCAAAAATAATAGTAGGAATAAACCCATTGGAAAAGGAGGAGAATATTATAAAATTAAAGGAAAAATAATTTACGTGCGATCTGAGGTCGGGAAGGGGAAGGGGGTGAGTTTTTCAGGGTAAAAAACGGTTTATCTCGATTTCCGGCAAAACTAAAAGTCCTATGGAAAAAAGTCAAATGGCAAAGTTGTAGGTAATAAAAAGATGTAAAACTTTTGTATTTACACTTTTTTCACATAATCTCAAAATTTATGTGAAAAATTAAAAAAAAAACAAGTTTTTGGTTTTCATATTTCCATAGGACTTTTAGTTTTGCCGGAAATCGAGATAAACCATTTTTTACCCTTAAAAACTCACCCCCTTGCCCTTCCCGACCTCAGATCGCCCGTAAATTATTTTTCCTTTAATTTTTATAATAGTCTCCTCCTTTTCCAATGGGTGTCATCCTACTATTATTTTTTTTGGTTTCAAAAATTATCGACCCAGGTCTAAAAGGCCTCAAAGTATACCAAGATAGTTTTGTATCTTGATATACTTTTCTCGCGCCGTCTAGTACCTACCAACCTGCATGGTACGCATCCAAATCATCTCGCTACTTCTGGGCCGGCCTCGACGTCGCCTTCCATTTTCAAACCCATTGCGTGGAGACTCCTTATTGCCCAGAGGCCAATAAGCGAGTAGAAGCTACAAATGAGAGACTTGGACATTTCCGCTGAAAAATACTTAGTTAAATTGAAATTTCAACTAAGCTGACAGAATGTTACTTTTTCTGGAGGCTCTTAACCTATTGAAGAATTTAATAACTTTGTAGCCTAAAAAATCTGTTTGGTTAATTTTATTAAATCAAAACATTTTTTCTTAAATATTTATTTATTGTAATTAGAATTAGATGTCACGTCAAGATTTTACAAACATTGACACAAAACGTTCTTTGTACCCAGAATAAATTAACGTTGAATATATTGACTTTAGTAAGTGTTTAAATAGAATAAAGTAAGTGCTAAAATAAATACAGCATTTAACAATGTGCTATATACTCAATTATTATGCTTGGCATGTAAATGTTACAAAAACGTTTCTTTAGTTTTTTAGCACATCTACCACCTGGACGAAAACTGCAGTGGTATACATGGGAAACACTCAATCGATTGTGCACCCAGGCAGTAAACACAACTTGGCAAAATAGGGTTTTATAAACACGCCAGCAGTGTTGCCGGTCGATTCTGTTACCATATCGAAGTGAAGGCTTGGGTGAAATGATCACGAGGTGAGCTGTCAATCTATATAATCAAGATGGAATGACAGCTCACTCCGTGATCACGTGACATCTTGATTGTATGGATTCAGCTCACCTCGTGATCACTTCACCCAAGCCTTCACTTCGACATGTTTACATAATCGATCGACTGGTCATCATTCACTCGGCTAGAGTGAGCCGACTACCATTTTACATAACGGTTTATAATGTTTTATCATAGCTATAACAGAACGACACTGGATATTGAAAACAAAGTTGGTATTCTAAAATATATTTTTATTAAATAAAGGTGTATAAAATAAATAGTTTTGACGTTAACGTTTATACAACGAGTAACAGAATACACACAATACCTCTAAAGGGATCATTGTACTGATCATTAAGAACAACTTTTACTATGGGACCAACACCGACATCGCCAAAAAAAATCAGTTATTCAGTACATTTTGTCGAGTTATGTTCACATAAATGTATCTCCCAGTTCAATTTTTTTCGCGATTTCAGTGTTTGTCCCATAGTGGAAGTTGTTCATAATGATGAGTACCATGACCCCTTAAGAGGTAATGCGTTAATTCTGTTACACGTTGTATAATAAGCGAATTAAGAAAATAGTTACAATTTTTTGTTTTTGTTTTGTCTAATTTTTTTTTAGTAACATTTAAACATGTAAAAAAGTGTGATGTCAGCAATTTCACAGTCAATCATTTTCACTAATACGAATTATGGTGTTTGCAGAATTCTGCAAGTATGAAGCATCGTGTTTCTTTGTTACGTAAAATCTTGGACTTTCTTTAAACTGTGAGTAGTAACAGTACATGGTTTTTAACAATTGAAGCATCATGTTCTCAAAAAAATTATAATTCAACTATTCCTGGGATGCTTACATGTCCGTGGACACCTACTTTCTTTTTACAGATAAACATATAAACTATGCTAACAGCCTTTCTTCTTCTATAGCTTTGTTGTTCTTCGAAGACGTTAAAATTCTCGAAAAAAGACTGTTCAAGCATCTAAATCCACTTATGTTCACTGTTGCTTCGTATTCTAGTTCCAGTCTCGTCACATTCGAAGTCCTGGTCATCACATTCTACGCCGGGAGGCTCGTGATATATTTACACATCCAACCCATGACAATCAGCCAAACGACAAACGAAAATAAGGTTGCTACTACTTGGCCAGGATCAAGGTGTATGGCCTCTGTACCAAGGGCCATGTTCTTCAACAGCCACAATTCTTCGAAATTGCGCTACAGACGAAATAGAAACAAATGATCAGAACTATTGCTGATCCCACAACAGTCAGTAACTGGTTCAAGCTGACCGTTAATCCACAATCCACTGGAGCAGGAGTAGCCATTTAAGTAGCTTGCTGTAGATTCTCTATTCCCTTTTAAATACGTGAAGAAATGATTGGTAAAGATTCATCTATGAGCCTTGAAAGTACTTGCACATCCAGCTCATGACTATGAGTAAAGTAACAAAAGCGAATGCAATCAGAAGCAGTTGCAAGACATCAATGTTATAGCATGTGACGTCACCGCGGGCCCCAGCTTTAGCGCCGCCGCTAGCCATAACTTCACTTGCCGCTCGTTATATGGCAGATGACCAGGAACAGTAGAACTAAAATCACGATAGACCCAACCACCATTAGCAGCTGGTTCAAGTTGAAAGTGAGTCCACAGTGGTTTCCAGAACCAGCAGTTTTAGCAGCCATTCTTTAACTCCTATAGTTATTCATTGTACCGAAGTACTAGTGAGTAAGTATTTTCATTCTCCGACATGTTACATGTTTTTTTTCTGGATTTTGTATGATTTAGATGATTTTTCGTCTCGCCATTTTCTGAACGTCAGGTTTGTTTTTGACATTGTTGAAGTTAAAAACGAAGATAAAAGTTTTGTGGATCTTCCTCTTTGGTCTGGAGGGCGAAAAAGTTCTTGCTTGAAAGCTTTAAAATTTAGTGTTTTGCTAGCTTAAATGTCCTATAGCAGAAAAAAAGGCTCCCTTTTTACCCGACTATGGCAAATCCAAAAGGAAGGTTTCTGATTTTAGCTATCTATATATGTATTGAGGTATATAAATAAGTGTGTTAGACCGCGTGCACCGTAGCGCCTAAACTAATAATGTACCTAAAAAAGTCTTTTCATTCCTTTGAAACCAGTTTAGTCCGATCTCTGGCAAAATCTGCCTCGCAAATATGATCTGCTGCCTTAAAACGTAAAACAAAAAAAAAACCGGCCAAGTGCGAGTTGGACTCGCGCACGATGGGTTCTGTAACATTATCTATAAATAAATTGCGGTTTACGATTTATGACGTATTAAAAAAAACTACTTACTAGATCTCGTTCAAACAATTTTCGATGGAAGTTTGCATGGTAATGTACATCATATATTTTTTTTAGTTTTATCATTCTCTTATTATAGAAGTTACAGGGGGGGACACATTTTACCACTTTGGAAGTGTCTCTCGCGCAAACTATTCAGTTTATAAAAAAAAATATTAGAAACCTCAATATCATTATTGAAGACTTATCCATAGATACCCCTACACGTATGGGTTTGATGAAAAAGAAATTTTGAGTTTCAGTTCTAAGTATAGGGTTAGTTTAGTTTTTTTAGTTTTTTAGTTCTAAGTATAATATAAATTTATTGCTTTTTTCTATTTTTGTCTTTCTGAAAATCTTAATGCGGTTCACAGAATACATCTACTTACCAAGTTTCAACAGTATAGTTCTTATAGTTTCGGAAAAAGTGGCTGTGACATATGGACGGACAGACAGACGAATCCATAAGGGTTCCGTTTTTTGCCATTTGGCTACGGAACCCTAAAAACCGGCCAAGTGCGATTCGTTCTCTCACACGAAGGGTTCCGTACCATAAACCGAAAAAAAACACGTTTTTTATGTGGCAGCCCGCTTTAATTATTAATTTAATTTAATTTTTATTATTTGTTGTTATAGCGGCAACAGAAATACATCATTTGTGAAAATTTCAACTGTCTAGCTATCACGGTTCATGAGATACAGCCTGGTGACAAACAGACGGACAGTGGAGTCTTAGTAGTAGTCCCTGAGCAATCAGGGTGTTCAGCAAACTGATCGCGTGGGCCGTAAGGGTACATGATGGTAGAGCCGCGAACAGACATCGCGAGATACCGGCGCGCGACACCCGCAGTCGGTCCGGAGCGAACAGTGAACAGCGAGAGACCTCGTAAGAACGATGTTTAAATATAAAATAGAAATGTTAAAAAAAAATGAAAAGTAATTTTTGGTAAACAAACATTTATTGAAAATAAATAGATTGATGAAACAAAATTAAATTAAACTGTACATAACGAAAATTGAGCAGACCTATTCTTCTCCTAAAATTAAAGTTGCGTCAAGCTTCCAGTTTGGTTCTCCTGTAAAAGGCAAAAGATCATTATTTACTTTGTTCATTACTTCCAGTTATTTTCTTAATCCAATCGAGCCGCTGACCAATTACCATAAGGCCCAGCGCACACCGCTGGAGGCGCAGCGGAGCGCATTTCCTTGAAAAGCGCGGGCGGATTCCGCAGGCCCCGAGCGGCGCCAAGAGCCCTTGAGAGCCCTCGAGCAGAGAGACGCGCGGCGGCGCGCAGCTACTCCGAGCGCGCACATGTCATTTAGTGCTGATCGAAACTTGACGTGACGATACATCGTATAAACATACATATGTTTGCACTAAGTTAATTAACTTTTCCTCGTCCATTTTTTCTTTATTTCCGAATTTATTCTTATATTGACCGTATGTCAAGGTAGTTAAGGTTTATATTAAATTGTTATCTTCAATTGCTCTCCGCCGCGCCTCCAGCGGTGTGCGCTGGGCCTAAGTTTGACTTTTTTTTTTAAACAGGTCATTCAATGGTTTTTTTTTTATGTAATGGTCATACATGAAATAGTAATAGTCAATTTTAATAATAAAATCTTTTATTTGCAAAAGGCTAAGATTTACGACGATGTTTTAAATTTCACATTTAGAGCGGTTACGCACTGCATTCGATACGAATCCGTGAGAATACGGATCTAGTAAAAAAAACTCGGACCTAATTCGGACATTGTTTACGCACTGGTCCGATCTTCGAGGTCGTAGCACGAATGTTTTTGACGTATCGTAACGTAAAATAAAATTTTACTATAAAAATAATTCGCACATAATATTTATTTGAATTGAATACTACATTCATATTTTTGTACGGTAAAAATTGTGTATGTCGCATAAAATTAAACCAAAATACTGTAGTGTTGTCCTTTGGGTGACTTTAAGCCTTCTGAGGAGGCTCATTTTGAGCGACCACGTTTCGGTTCCATACGTTATCACTGGCAACACGTACTACGTCATAGACTTTCGCCTTGAGACACTGCACGAAGTTTCCTTGCGTGATCGGAGGAATGATGATATCCGCAAGAGAACCAAGGTTACCGACATAGCCCGAAGGATTGCCAAACTGAAGTGCCAGTTGGCAGGGCACATTGCTCGCAGAACAGATGGTCGATGGGGCCGAAAAGTTCTGGAGTGGCAACCGCGTACCGGAAGACGCAAGCGTTGGAAGGTCTCGCACAAGGTGGACCGATGACCTGGCGAGGGTCGCGGGCAGCCGATGGATGCGAGACGCACAGGACCGGTTGTTGTGGTGACACTTGGGGGAGGATTATGTCCAGCAGTGGACATCTTTCGGCTTATATAATGATGATGATGACTATGGGCTTGTAGTTTTTATATCCAAAATTCAGTAACGTTAACGATACTATACGTCAACTCAAAATATTCGTGCCATCTTTGGGTATGTCCAATTTGAATCCGGGTTAATGCGAAAGCGTTCATACAAATACTACTACGGCTAATTCGGTCCGTCAATATTTCTTCCGAAATTATTTATTTATTTAAACTTAATGTACAATAGTGGTACATGGGCGGACTTAATGCATCATGGCATTCTCTACCAGCCAACCTTTGGGTTATAAAGACTACACTGTGGTAGGTTTACAACAAATAAATATAAAATTAAAAAAATAAAAAATAATTGGAGGCTCGTTCACGGATATCGGTGAGAAATCGTATGACAAAAGTCGGATCTAGTGTATCGTATATAACAATACTAATAGTTCTTTGACTACTTTGGAGCGTGTTATCACAGATGCGGATCGGATGCAGTGCTAAACCGCTGTAACGGTTCGACGGTTGAACCGTTCTACTTCCAGTCTTTTTCAGGAATATCATGAAGGATTCATAAAAGTGACTTTAGATTTTTTAATAATAATAAATCCCATACCACTTACTTTTCATTTTAGACATTTACTGCTACTGTTCGACTAGTAATGTATTATTTATAATATTTACAATGAAGACCGTTGGTTTTGGCAGAGCTGTTTTTTTTAAGTAATACTACATTATTCATAATCAAGTAATTCATTCAAATTATGCTGAGTGCCAGAATTTTTTGGACTTAAACGTTTACATAAAGACAGTCCCCCAAACCCGTAACCACTTCCTATTGTTGACTGCCAATCTGATCTCCAATATTTTTCGATAATCTAACTGGCGGATTAAATAGAATCATATTTTTTTAGGAAATCTCTATTGCTGTTCCATATCAAAATTTAAGTCGAAATAGAGTTCGAGTTTCCACGTGGTGATTTTATATTTAGAGGCAATGTTTCAGAGGGTAAAACTTCATCTGACTTTTGGTTTAATAAAGTCGAAATAAATGCATTAAGTTTTTTTTTCATATTCCATAGTCTTTCACATTCATGACTTATTTCAGCCCCTGCAATATTGCGATTGAAGTATATATTTACAGTAACTAAATCCCACAACCAGAGGTTAATAATTAAACACAAGTGACATTTATTACCAAGTTTATTAAAGATCCAAATATATACATTCCCAGTCTATTCTATCATACCAAGTTTGTATCAGTCAGCGAAATATACAGCCAACGCCATTTTGATAGTTCATAACAATTTCGCAATCACAATCATTTGCAGTATAGTTACCGTACTTGACTAAATAGTACCACAATTAGGCCTTGATCAGGGTGATAAGCTTACGCGGATGCTAAGGCGGAAGCGACAAGTGTAAGATATGAAGCAATCGTTTGCATACTGCTGAAGTGACTATATGACTCAGAGTGACGTGACGGGGCGGTCTCACTAGCGAGCAATCGTCTGTTTTACCCTAACACGTCTAACCTTTACTGCCCGCTACAACAACTCGTGATGCACTGTGGTCTTAAAATCGCTTCCGCTATCGCGCCCGCACCCGCCATTGCCACCGCGTGTTCACTCTGGACAAAGCCTTACATCTAAAATTAGCTGTTACACACACACCAGGTTTTTAAATTGGCATTTTGAAGTGTGTCAGTCTCCTTTAATGCAGGATCAACAAGTTCTCAATTCAAAACCAGATGAAAATATAGTTTTGAGCATTTGAAACCCCCAACATATAGTAATACCATTGTTGTTGTTGTTTTACTATCACTGTATGTTGAGGGTTTCAAATGCTCAACAATGAGCCTCATGTAAAAATGACTACTTTTTGATTAAATAAGAAATCTTTGGTTATTAAGTGCAGTGTATTACAACAAATATTATAGAGAAGCAAAAGAATGATACAGCGCAAAAAGATATAAGAAGTTAAACCAAGCTTAAAGAATAAATTCTAACTACAAATTATAGAAAAAGGTATAAAACAAAAGAAGCATCCTACACGTAGAAGTGATCAATTCTTGCGCTGCAATGGAAGAGCGTAGAAATTAGAAAGCATACATTTATAGACCCCAGAATACCAGATATTGTGTCAAATTACTGAGTCTTGGTCTTCCTGAGATGTTTTCGGCGGCTGTTTTCCATGGAGCGAGTGACTATCCAGGTAGCGAAGGAGTAGGAACCACTCTTCATGATCTGAATGAAACTCATGAAGACCGAATGAGGAAAGTAGCCAGTAGTCTTGTCGTCGATGCCGACCAGACCAATAGCAGACTTGACGAACTCCTTAGCGGTGGGAGCGAAGACGGTACTTTTACGGATCCCTGACATGTTTGAGCAGACAAAACCGGGTAGTACGGCCTGGATAATAAGGCCCTGTTTGCTGTATTCCATGTGTATGCCCTCGGTGAACTTCTCGACGTAAGCCTGTGGGAGGAAATGTGATTGAATATTTACGTTATTGTCATATTGCTATATTTCACGCTCCAGCGGCAGAACGAATGAGATTTTAATCAAAATTCGAAACTCGAAACTTCAAAGCTTAAATATACACCATTCACCATTTATTCATATTTCACCATTACAGGAAATACGATCAAAAATCTTCCCTGATTTTCATTTCGATGAAAAAAAGGGAAGCATTGACTTATACAGGGTGTTTCAGAAGTACGTGGTCATATTTCTGAGCTGCATTCTGTTTCCAGAAAAAAAAAATCTGTTAAGTTCTTGTCTCTAAGCTTCATTCATTTAAAGGTGAATTTCTCACGCCGTGAGTGGTCAAATCTGAAACTGTGAAAAATACTCAAAGGAGAATCGCGCCCGTATTTGATGAATACTAAAGCTGCATCATTTGATTTCTCCTTGAACATTAGTTCTTACCTTAGTAGCAGCGTATACAGTGAGCAGTGGGCTAGGAATAATGGACGAGGCTGAACCAATGTTGATGAGGACGCCTTTCTTCCTTTCGACCATGCCGGGCAGCACGATGCGGGTCATGCGGGTCACAGATACCACGTTGGCCTTGATCAGGGTCGTGCACAGTTTGTCCCTGTTGAAGAAGAAAAGATGTTGTAGTGACTAAAGCCATAACATAACACCACGTTTGTTTTGCAAAAGAGGGTAAGCAGAGGTAACTTTTCATTTATTGAGCCAAAAATATTAGTATAATGCTCTTACAGCTTTCAACTTGATCTGATTTGATCAAGTAGAAAGCAGTAATGACTGTAGGTAACCATTTTTTTTTAAGGATGGGAAATCATCAAATGACTTCTTCCGCTCCGGGTGGAGCGGAAGGGCGTGTCAGACTCTTACTGACTAAAACCCATCCGTGTTCCTTCTTAAGCCCTTTGCGTTCCAGGGCCGTGGCGACTCTTTCGAACAAGTTCCGCAACCCCGCAGGATAATGTTACAATGTTAAATTGTGCAGTATAGTTACTGTTACAATATATTTAACAGAAACTGCCTTCGTTTAATTAATATCTGGGATGTTTTTGCGGTTGATCGGTATCATAACATTGAGCTAACTGATTTTATCATGACAGTTGTAAGTTATTATTACTACTATTGATTTATTGTGAACTTATAGATAAGGACTATAAATACAAGTTAGTAGAAAATATACAGGTGGAGTAAAAAGGGGAGGGGAAGAACTCATAGGGCATCGGAAAATTCGCCCACATCGCAGGCTGTTAACGGCAAAAATGTCCAGATGTTAAATTATATCAGTGTTGTTATTACAAGAATGAACTAGTAATGACTATTTCCAACGAGTATGAGGTGTACCTATACGCATAAATAAGTTTGTACGAATCCCTTCAGTTCATCGAAAAGTTGTCTTATAAATTATGCTGTCATTGTCATAAAACTGCCATTGTACCCATTAAGTTTATGTATTAGATTCCTGTTGTATAATAAAGCATATTCTATTTTTCTATCCACATAACTGTACTCAGATCAAAATCAGTCCTTCAATGAGAGAAGCGATAACTCAATAAAAAAACCAGACCGTAACTAATGCTGAGTTAATTCATGGTCATCATCATACCTACATTTCTTTTTTTAATTTTATTTCTATGTACCGTGCGTGTTTCATGTAAGTGCTAAATAAATATTATTCTTTCTTTCTTTCTTTCTTTATCTTCCTGCCCTTATCCTATAGAGGTATGCGGTACAGAGAGTAAAGTCCCGCATACCTCCACTGAAAATGGGAGGATCCTCCTGCGAGACGATTGTTGTGTCTGGTGGGCAACTACCCAATACCTAGCTGATATTCGGACTGTTGTGTATGTTCAAATCACATGGAGAACTTTGCTTGCGCGATGCAGGATTTCGTTATTAGTTCGTCGTAGAGGGCACTGCGGTTATTTTTGTTGCCGTACAAATATCGCTTTTCAATTTTTCTTGTGGCGGCATTGATGCCGCTAAAATCCCATATTAAATGGGGTCGGCGCAACACGTTTTTTCTTCCATTCTGTCCTGTCAGCCGTCACGCTATCACTAACTCCATTTTCTTTCATATCACTCCTAACACAATCCATCCATCTTTTCTTTGGCCTCCCTCCCCCTTTCCATCCATCCACATTCATAACTCTTTTAGTTACGTGCATTTCATCCCTCCTCTTCACATCGCACTCTAATTTCCTTAACGTCACTAAACAAAATATATACATTTTCAGTACAAGCGTTTAAAGTTTTGATAATATTGGAAAGGGTATAAATAAAATTAGAGTTATTATGTCGGTCATATCTTTTGTTTTTATTATGGAATAAAAGTAGCAGTACTTATTACAAAAATCTGAAAAACTAAAAAACCTTTTATTGGTAACAAAAAACTGAAAAAACTAATATAGTGTCACTATTCTGCGCGATGCACAGGCCCTTTTATAAGCTTTTATAAAGCAATAATGACTTAAATAGTTACAATTTTACCTTAAATTCTACTAAAAATAGTATTTAAAAATCAGTTCTGTCATATTTATGTACTATACTTATTATTAGAATAATACTTTGGTAGGCAATGAGTAACTGAGTATTAATTAAAATACACAATGTTTGAGATCAAAAATTAACTTAAGTATGAAAAATATAACAATATTCTAGTTTCTAAATCATATTCCAGAATAATACGCCACACTAAAACAACAAAAAAAAATTAAAGAATATGGTCAAAATAAGATGAGGCGTAGTATTTAGGAATATGATTATAATCAACAAGAGACTTCAAATCATTTTTTTTCCTTTCAGCTAATGGTAATTTAGCCGTGTAAAGTGGTTTCAGATCAGATATTGTAGCAGTTGTCCCTTGTCTGCGTGTTGCGACTTTAGTGGTTTCTAACTTAATCTCCTTAAAATCCGTGTCGGCATAAGAGGTTTTATAAAAAAACTGTATTTTACCTGCTTCTTTTTAATTTTTAATGATTTTGATTATCTTTATATCTGCAATTTTCACCTTTTCTCCATCCATATTTTTCGTAATAGCTTTGTCAGTTACTGCTTTAATATCATAAAATTCCGTGTGACTCATTTCATTTACAATATAAGGTTGTCCTCGTTTTTTGGCACTTCTCATGGCAGCTATGTAATGAGCTGGTACATAGATTGGTCCCGATTTCTACATTTTCTTTACTTCTCTTTCTATTGTGGAGTGAACCGCGTCTCCTTCATTTTGTGTGTGTCCCTTTATTAGGAATTTATGGGTAATTGATTTAATTGGTAGCATTTTTAAAGCATGCGCATAAATGAAAAACATGAAGTTATTTTTTTGCTGACCACAGCAGTTATCTGAATAAAATATAAATTCGGCATCAGGGTTGGAAGACGACATCTTCTGTAAATATTTGTACACGCATGATGCAATTTCGTTCACTCCTCTATTTCCTTCTACTTCAGTCCAAAAGTAACATTCTGTATGATCCTTGCCAAAATCTGAAATTGTGAAATTCAAACAGTTCAATTTAGATTTGTAATAAAATATAGACACATCGCCTTTCGGAACAGTCATCACTGCTTGTAAATCGTAACATGAAACAATACGCGTTGGTCCTATATCTTTTTTGTCTTGTTCTTTCTCTTTGCGACTCAGTTGTTTTTCTTTTAAATGATTTTCGTGGTGATCCTTCATTGCTTCTTTACCAGCAGCATCAGCATTCATAAAGGCCACACAGTCATCGCATTGATCCTTTTTAGGTACGAAGAAACCAATATTATATTCTGATTAACAAATATTTTGTGGTAAGTATGAATTTTAACATGAGCTACGTTTCTTGATATGCAATCCTTTTTGTAGTCATTAAACAAATCGGTCAAGGTTTTTCCACCATCGATGTATTGTTTTGTCGTTTGTTTCCAGAGGTAATGACTTTCAATTCTTGGTATAGATTCGATATGTTCTTTAACTCTATCTATCATCTCCGTAGGGATTCCGGTGCTGTTGTGCTTCCCCCTTTTTTCAATGATCTCCGCAGTTCCTTGTTGACTTTTACTATCTAAAACAGTTCTTATAGGTCGATCATTTATACCAAGGGTATTCTTAAAAAAAGTTTTACAGACCCTCTGTTTTTTGTCATCTACATGAAAGTAGAATGCATTTTTAAGTTTTCTGTTGCTGTCCACTTTTTTATATTGGTACTTTGGGACAATATTGGTCATATGCATGGCAATATAATCTCGCTGTCGCATCAACGAGCCCATTTTCCAATAATTATCAAAAAGACCTTGGCGAATCTCCTCTGAAATCAGCTCACGACACTTAATTCGACATTTTTCGTTACACGGCGGTCCTATTTTTCTTTCAGGCACGATTTTTGAAGAAGCCGAGACGTACGATTATCCCTTATTTCGTAAAATATTCGCTAGCTTTTTTTGTTTTGAACACGTGCTCTCTTTTGGGGACGGACATCAGGAACAAGTTCATTTAAGCTAGTATCATTATTTTCAATGTCTGATACAATATTATTTACGTTTGATAGAGTATTATGTAAATGCGTGTCGGTTACGGCATTGCTTGCATTAACTTCAAGTTCAATAACTGGCATAAAATTATTGCCTGGTTCGTTGAGTGCTTTGCTGGTAACAGTGGCATTTCTTGATGAAAAGTCTGACGATGAGGAACTTGAAGTTGACGAAGAGGACGATGATGACGTGGATGAATCACACGAACTTGCTGCACACTTGCGAAGACGTCGTTTTCTTGAAGGTACGTACGATCATCATCAGAAGCTGGTGAGAAATCGCCGTTTGATCCATTACTTAGTTTGATGTGGATGAGTCTCTTCTATTAGCCGCGATTTTCAGTGGTTCATTGCCTATTATGTTGTCACCTGAATACTCGGGCACAGCAGATACTGATGGTGCACAGTTTTGTTCAATGTTCTCTTGTTCTTCAAATGTACATTGTTCATCGATATAATTTGCCTCCATGGGTTCATTTTCTATATTGTATTTAGAGTAATTTTCCATATTTGTAAATAATTGTCTTTTAACATGTCATGATCATACTAACTTTTCATGGTGCTACCTGAATAAAATTGGTTCACACATTGTTAAATTACTACCCCAATAGTACAAAATTCGAAAAAATAGAAATAAAATAAACATTAAACGAACCCCAGCATAAAGACTTATAATCCTAGAATTTCATAATATATCACTTAACACTTCAAAAAACAAACGAAATAATACAATTTTAGCGCCAAAATAACGAGAGTAATACTACCATTTATTATGTTTGTAAAAATTCTGACATCAGCACCTCATATTTCATTTGAAAGAATTGTAACAAAATGTTAACAGTTTTATTGGTTTCAAATTATCGCGTCGTAAGCGCGTAGTATCGTTAAAGCTAGTGAGAAATAAAAGTACGACGTGGCCTCTGACGCCTATACAGCTGCCATAGAAAATACCGTTTACAACCGTTTAATACTGATATATTCGTTAGTTTCATAGAGTTTACCCACGTCTATAAGCCCTTACAGCGATATCTTTAAGGCCTCCGTTACACGCTCATGCAAACGTCAATCAATTACAAAAGTCATGATTGACAAATGAAGGAATGGTGAGTGATGGAATTCAATCGACATTACCGTAAATTTAAAATAATCTTAAATATGGCGACGAAAAAGGACAAGGACCCATTCCATGAACGTATGAAAACCAGAGCCATTCACTCAAAAGTCGTGACTAATCAAATATCCAGATTTTTATCAGTCAATTTCATTGACAGCAAATCCTACTTGAAATGGGCGCCTAAGATTTAAAAAAAATTGAAGTGTTTATTATTTTCAAGTCGATGTCAAAATTTTTATATTCATTATTCTTATTTTGGGTGAATAAGGCCGTTTTGTTTTAAAGGTCAACTTTAATGAGAGGGCCCTTGGAGCAGGTTTTCTTTTTGTATTTTATAATAAGAAAGGCATTAAAGGGCTTTGTTTCAAGTTGGTGAATTGTAGGTGGCATTGTAATAATGATGAAGTAATTTTTAAATGCGATTTACGGCCGTAAAAAGTTACAATTATTAAGTTTTTTTTTCAACGTAATTGCTGACAAAACCTATGCGTCGGCCTTTAGGTATAATGTTGCCTTAGATAACTTATAAAAATACTGTTATGCCGATTAAATGCACGTTAACCCGTTCGTCTCTGTTGTCATTAAGGTGGTAGCCCGCGAAATTCAAACTTTCTTGTGTTTTTTGCAATTTGCCGGTCAATGTCAGGTTGTAATTTAATCAAAATATGATACGCGACAATAACAAATATGAATTTACATAATTATAAACATAAAACTAATCAATACATCGCTCTAACTTAGATTTGATGCACATTAATTAGATCTCCGAAATCTAGTTAATATGCCTCATATCTTAGTTGACGATGATGAGTGTATATTTTCATGTTTATAATTATGTAAATACCTACTTGTTATTGTCGCGGATCATATCTTGATCAAGTTACAACCTGACACTGACCTGCAAATAACGGAAAACACAAGAAAATTAGAATTTTGTGGGCTAACTACTAGGGATCCCCCTTAAAGAAAAGGGATCGTCACCGTTCACCTTTTACAACGTATTGCCCCGAGGCGAGGCGATTACGTTACGTTTCCGATTAGTGTTTGTTGCAGTCGACTGTCGGGAGGACACGGCGCGGCATACGCTGGCAGTGTGCCGATTGGGAGGTGCCGCGCCGTGCCCTCATCTCTGTGGTAGGCGATGACCTCTCGCTGCCGGCCGTAGTTCATGCTATGGTCAGCGGTGAGGAGTCCTGGGTCGCGGTGGTCTCCTTCTACGAGACAGTTATCGCGCAGAAGGAGGCTGCGGAAAGGGAGAGGGAGATCTCGACCGCTTTTAGTCAGTAAGAGTCTAACAGACCCATCCGCCCGCCCCAGGGCGGAGGACATCCATGAGGATTTCCCCCGGGCATCAATAAAAAAAAAACGAAAGGGAGTTTCATACAAAGAGTACTGCACGGCTCGAGTTGATACGGTGACGATCCCTTTCCGAGCTGATACGTGTGCTATTACCGTGATTACTTAACACTATCGGTGCCCAGAACTCAGCATATGGGTCGAACAATAATTTGTTCGTGTGCCCACGAGTCGTCGCTTCATATAACGACGACTCGGCCGCCGAGTTGTGGGCACACGAACAAATTATTGTTCGACCCATCTACTGAGTTTTGGGCACCATAAGTGTATTAAAGTGAGCTGTCAGCTGTGTTTTTCCTTTAATGACAATGTCGTTACGGGTTAGGCAGCAGCCGGAAGACTGACATCCAATCTTATCATGAGGTATCGTGTACTCAGTTACTCGGTCAAGGAGTCAAATAGGTAGTCGTTTCATTTCAATACTGGTATTCAGCTGCATCCCATTTGAGGAGAGGCCGATCCCAATATATTTGGTAAATGGCTAGGCCGATTGAAACAAGTTCTGTTATTTGATGTTTATTATTATTGTGGCGATTTGTTTTATTTAATATAGGTTTACTCTTGACTCTAGTCTAGGTCATAGATGACAGAGACAAAGTCGACGTTGGAGCGAGCTTACCCAGAAGAGGCCTGTTCACTGTAATTTTGAAGAGATTAGGGTTGTATGCGTTCGGAAACACAGACGCGGGCAGAGAGTTCCACTCCTTTGCTGTGGGCATTATAAAAGACGTTTGGAAACGTTTAGTGCGAATTGGTGGAATATAATATGTTATATCAATTTATGTATCAAAATTATATTATATCATGGCAGTTGCTTAGGTACTTATTTAAATAACAAATAATGGACACCTGATAAACATTTTGAAATTAGTGTTTCTGTTTAATCACTTTGGTTTTGTTTATTATTGTGACACTAGCACTTTAAACTGATTATATTGCTGTGCCCTAATAGGGTTCATGAAACCTACATACTTGTAACAATATGTAAACTTCATGAATGCAATAAATGATGATTATGATCACCATTCCTATATGCACCTACATTTATGTATATAGACGTACATTATCAGCTTATCACCGTGGCATAAATATATGTACGTACCGTGGAAGCCATCTGATGGGGCGATTAAGCCCGAGCCATTAGCTGTGGCATCATGGCTTGCTACTATAATTAACTCAATAGAGAAACTATGTGGTCTGCCCTAGGGTTAATGTTATGGATATGTTACGGTGAACGAAAATATACCTTGTTTAATACAAGCTAAGGTGTATTTTACAGTTTGATTCAAAAGCCTCCAGCAGGGAGTAAAGAATAGGATGGATAAGGAATAAGTTCGCCTTGTATTAATCATCCAATTATCCATTAATTTATAATAATGTATGTAAAATGAGGTTGACTAAAATAATCAATGCAATGGATAACAACCACCAAAAATTAAGAGTTTTATCGTATTATTATTAATACATATTTAAATATTGTACACCCCATGAGTATGTTATAGTGACACAAAAATGCTAATAGGGAATATGCATGAAAAAAATATTTAGTATCTTTACAGTTTATCTAAAAATGTACAAAAAATATAATACTAACAGTGAAAATAAATCAAAATCGATCGAAACACAAACGAGATGTAACTGTTTTTAACAAATATATCTGTCCCTCTCGCGAAGACGCTGTTTTCTATGGCAGCGGTATAGGTGACATCGTATTTGACGTCAGAGTTCGTATAGGACTTCTCTTTCTAATTGGCATCTTTAAAGCTATTAAACTTTCTCGCTGTTGAAGGCATTTTAAAAATTATTTCATAATTGTTTAAAATTGCATGCATATTCCCTATTGTAATAACTGGCTTTTCACCTGTGACAAACAATAAATAAATGAATATGAATGTATTTAAAAGTCTACGACGCATTTTCCCAACTATATTAGGATCGACTCGACTCCCAGTATAACGATGCAGCTAAATACCAGTATTATACATGGAAATACTGCAGATCTGTGCTTCAGCATAGTAACCAACTAACACGATACTTGGCAAGACTGCTGCCAGATCAACTTCACTTTGATTTTTCATTGTATTTATTATGTTAAGAAGTAAGTACCAGTTCCGAACCTATCACTTCACTTTTTTTATTTTTTATTTATAAATCTACTGCGCGTTCGAGCGTAGGTATGGTACCCGTGGGCTGCAGCTGAAAATCAGCGTTAGGTGGTAATACCTACTGTTGTCACCTGACATTATGCTGAGCTGAGGCCCTTTTGGCACAATATTGTTATAAATACTTAAAAAAAAATATATTCTCTATTTGTAAGGTGTTTTTTAATTCTGTTATTGTGCCAATAAATGCATTTTTTTTTCTTTCATATTTTCTAATTTCTGACCAACCGTAACGTCTGTCAAGTCTTCGAATGACAACCGGGACCAACGGTTCTTTCCCGGGGCACAAAGGGGTCTCGGTATGTAAGGCATACCTTACGCCGTCACCCATCCGGACCAGCCTCGGCCAGCGTAACAAAGCTGCAGCGTGATAATATGCTGCTGAGAATTAATGCCTAAGCCCGTTCTTATAATATCTTTCTAATAATGTCACTCGAGAAGTCAGTTTATGTTAAATTTTACACTTCCAACCCTCGCAAATATTTCTCTCCAAATGTCACACTCAAACCAATTCAATTCAATATCAAATCCGAAGCGCTGTCACAAATAATCTCACACCAATACGGTCGAAGAATATTTCAATCCTGCACTTATATAGCACCTGCCATCGACCCGGCTGCATTCAGTTCGACAATGTTCAGGTTTTCCGCGATATTAGCGGTGCCAAGCTCCCGACTATTGAAGTCGCGTCGACTTCCAAGGCTTCCACCGATATTATTTTCTCGAAAGTTGCTTTTGAAAGTTTTTTTACAGATATTTGAAGAGTTTTGTGTGTAGCTGTGGAGGGTTTTATAATGAGGTCACATTTAACGATTGTTTGTATAGTTGATTCTATAGAAAGACCAGCTTCTTTTGTAATTTGGACGAATTATTAATTTACTCTTTTGGTTTTCGGAATAGAATTTTAGACACTTGCATAAATCATCGTCATCATCACCATTGCCGCTGGAAAACGTCCACTACTGGACATAGGCCTCCTCAAAGAGTCACCATTGACCAGTTTTATGTTTGTCACAATTCATTCTTTGCAAAATCATTTCATCTCAATAAAGCATAGGTCAAAACTGACGGAAATCCCTAAACACGTTTTCTTGTGACACTTATAAACTGATTTACATCCGTTAGCAAATCACAATCTCAGCATTAGATACTAGTTCTCTGGCAACACATATACATACACCTCTTCACTTTTTATAAAAAGATTGAAAACATGATTTATTGTTTTTTCTTTTCATTTTAATTTTTTTGTCCCGTAAACGTGTTGTATGTTTTAAATATTATATTTTCTAGCTGATGCCTTTACTACTTGATCTCAATTTCCCCTTATCACAATTCCTGTACTCTTTAAATATCAATTTTCATATTCTGTCTACACGTAATAAAATTTCTGACTCTCCTAAAGCCATGTTCCACACAATTCGAAATCAAAGCTCCGGTATTTGCAGCATTTAACTTGTCAAATGGAATAAAACGGGTGCCACCGTCTGCCATTTTGGATTTAGTGACGTCAAGAATTTTAAGTTATGTCACTAGTGGAATTGGAAACTGTTCGGTTTTTGAATTGATACCTTTTTGTATTTATATAATTTCGAGGGGAGTGTGGAGTGCAATGATGATTAACAAGTGGTAAAGGATTACTTGGCTGTCGAGGTCTTGGTTTTGTAACCAACCAAAAAGATCTATGTTTATGTTATGAACACAGAACATTGGTTACAGAGTCAAATATTTTTAGAAAATCGGGTAGTTCTAGAACCAAATACAGTTGCTGCATACAACCCTTCCGCTAGCGCCACGACATCGACCGGCACTGAGTTCTTCGACGGCTTTCTACACACCTTCGACGGCTTTACCGGTGCCTCTAGGCATAGCTCTATCAGGGTTACGGAATTTGTTCCAAAGAGTCACCGCAACCCTGGAATTCAAAAGACATTTCGCGGAACATGGATGGGTTTTAGTTAGTAAGAATTTGACACTCCCTTCCGCTCCACCAGTCATTTGATGATTTTCCATAGGTAAAAAAAGGGCACAGCTCCAGGCAAACTGACGTTTAGTATGCGAAAACCACTGGCAAATTCTTAGTACAAAATAATTATGAAATTGACATGCGCTGCCGACATGCACGCACCGACAGACACTCATTATCGCTTATAGAATATCATATTGTCTAAAGTCCCGGATTGCCAGATTAACTTATAAGACCTACCCGCACAGGTAACATAGATTTACATATACATATATAGTCCCCTTGACCGATTTCAGCCATGGCGGCCAATCTCAACCGAGACCGGCCATCGGCGCGGGACATATTATAGTGCACAAGTGTGTGCGCAATCACAGGTGCACTCCCTCTTCCATCACTCTCATATTCCGATGGAACTGCAACCCGACCCGACGGGAGAGAGATCTGGCGCAGGAACAACGGTTTAACGTGCTCCGAGCTGCTACTGGGAAATTCCTATTGGAAAAACCCAATTACAGTTTCGCCCGACCTGGTAATCAAACCCAGAACTCTACGCTCGGCAGTCGCGCATGCGACCGCGAGTACAACGGAGCAGTCCAGTCAGATTTACATAGTAAGTACGAGTATACAGCATTTTTAATGTCTCACGCACACAACCACTTTCGAAGTGGTGGTCTCGGTGTAGCGGAATTGCTTCGATCTAATATACGATCTATGTATGAGAATGAAAAATGCGCTGTCAGCCCTATCCTACCTTTCAATTCAATCCTTAAGTAGGTAAGTATTATAGATTGAAAAACAAATATTTTTACCGAAGACCCCGCATAGGACAAGGTCAAGAAAACGATGAATATTTAATGAGTGGCCGTAGTGACTAACAGTCATCATCATTATATCAGCCGAAAGACGTCCAGTGTCCACTGCTGGCCATAGGGCTCCCCCAAGTGTCGCCACAACAACCGGTCCTCTGCGTCTCGCATCCAACGGCTACCCGCGACCCTCACCAGGTCATCGATTCTCCTTAGGTTCGACACCTCAGGTTACCGACATAGCTCGAAGGATTGCAAAACTGAAGTGGCAGTGGGCAGGGCACATTGCTCGCAGAACACATGGTCGATGGGGCCGAAAAGTTCTGGTATGGTGACTGCGTCCCGTTAGACATAGCGTGGGAAGGTCAAGGACTAACAGTCGTGGTAAAAAATAAAGGTAAACACTCACACATCTGGTATATCAAGGAAATATTCGGGGTAGTTGTACGAAACTCCAACATTGTTGACCAGGGTTCCGATCTCCAGGCCGGCGATATCCTTCTCGATTTTGTCGTAGATCTCTTCTCCGCCGCAGAAGTCCACTTGGATGATCTTGGTTGCAACGTTGTATTCTTTTTCTGTTGGAAGAATAAGGTTCATTACACCAGTCATGCACTGAACGGCCACAACTCCGGCTAGTCGTAGTTGTGGTCGCAATCTTGTTCGCAAAAGCTCCGACCAAGTTTGCAACTACCTGTGTGTATTATCTTTTATACTCTTTTGATTTGTTGCACATCACTGACGAGGCTGGTCGGATAGCTTTGCCGGTCGTAGTGATCAGTCGCACCTGGTCTGCGGCTAGTAGGCCGTTGCGACCAAGTGCGCGGTTCATATAGGTGTCTGTAGCTGTCTTGATCTCTGCGACCACTGGTAGTGGTCATGGTCGTCTAGAGATGGCTGAGACACGATGGGCGTTACGTGACTGACTTGAGGTGCAATGTCCTACGACGACTCATCATCTGCCTAGCCTTTTCCCAACTATATTGGGGTCGACTGCCAATCAAACCGGATTTTACGAATACCATGATTTTACGTGGAGCGGCTGCCTACCAGACCTCCACAACCAATTAACTGGGTAACACGGTAGTTCTTGGCAAGACTGGAGTCAGATTTACTGGCTTCTGACAATCAGTAACGACTGCCAAAGATCTACAAATGACAGCCGGGACCAACGGCTTAAAGTGCTTTCCGAGGCACGGAGGAATCTTGGTATGTTAAGATTGTCACCCATTCACAGACCAACCTTGGCAAGCGTTGCTTAACCTTGAAGATCGACTCGTGCGACTGTTATTATATAGCCACGAGCCCCTCCTACGATGTCCTAGGTCGACTATAAAACCTTATTTTTGACGTGACTAATTAGTGACTTGACGGCGACGTGACTTTAGATCTAGTTTTTAGAAACTGGAGAGGTTTAGGTGGTAGTTAAGTTGGCCCATGGTAAGTTGCATATTTATTTCTAAAAAAATCCTGAAATAGTGCCACTATTTTTAAAGTTACAGTTAAAAGGTACAGACACAAAATTATATCCTTCATAGAAAATAGATTTTTATGACAGCAATGGGTACGTCGAATGAATTTTTGTTGAAGACAAAATAACTTATTATGAAAAATGAAAAGGTTAAAAGTACTTTTGAATCAATTAATAATGATGTTATTTACCAATTTCCTGTGCTGTTGCCTGCAGTTTTTCCATTGAACGACTGACTAGAACAATATCCAAGCCGCGTGCGGCCAACTGCAACAAAGAATAATACAACTATTGAATTATGATGAAGTATTGAATGTGATGTAATATATAATAATATAATATAATATAATATCTTGGGACAACTCACACACAGTCATCCGATCCCAAACTAGGCAGAGCGTGTGCTATGGCAACCAGACAACTGATAAACATACTTATATATTTCTAAATACATACATATATACTTTGTCTCTGTCATCTATGACCTAGACTAGAGTCAAGAGCAAACCCATATTAAATAAAAAAAAAAAAAAAATATTATATACAAATTACACCCAGACACAGAACAAATGATCATGCTCATCACACAAAGATTTGTCCTGGGTGGGAATCGAATCCACGACCTCCGGTTTAGCAGTCAGGGTCACTAACCACTCGACCAACAGGCCAGTCAGTATGTATCTTGGGATAAAGGCAGGAAGACGATGATTGAAGTAATGAATGTAAATAATAACATGAACTTTACTATTTTAACCGACTTCAAAAAAAGGAGGTTCTCAATTCGTCGGAACCTTTTTTATTTTTTTATGTATGTTTCCCGATTACTCGAACATGGCTGGACCGATTTGGATTTTTGTTTTTGTTTGAAAGGGTATACTTCCCAGGTGGTCCCATGATCATCAAGTCATGATCTGATGATGGGATCCTGGAGAAATAGAGAACTTTTCAAATTTTATAGGCACACTAGAAGCGATTTGGGTAGTTTTTGGAAGAGATTTGGGTAGTTTCTCGAAGTTCCATTTCAATTTGTTGAAGATCTGATGAAGAACTTCGGAGATAGGCAACGGAACTCCTCAATAAATGATAGCAAATGGACTCGGATTGCTGAAATCTCATGTCTGTCTATTGTTTTCACCAGTTCGTAACATAACATCACGCCGGTACGCTTTAAAGGGGTAAGCACATGTGAACCACTAAAAAGTGAGAAAAACTTAATTTCGGGAGTCGGTGTCAAAAAGTGAAAAAACAAAAAAAAACACCGACTTCCGAAATTAAAGTTATTTTATACTTTGTAGTGTTTTTTATTTGGAAGACGGTTGTATTTTTTTGTAAAAAGGTTTTTTTGAAGAAAAAGTAAATCGTTTGTATTGATAGATTTGCGTTTATCCAGTTTCTCACTTGAAGATTAGCTCGATAGTATGGTCCTAAAACAATTCAAATAAGGTAAATAAAATAAGTTGCAATGGAGTTTAGTGGCTGTGCCTTCTCTGCCCAGCAGTGGGCCATTTTTAGGCTGGTATTATAAATTCAGTAAAAAAGTTTTTTCTTAACTATATTGGGGTCAACTTTCAGGCAATCTAGATACAGTTCAGTTGCCATTTCATATATGAAGCAACTATTTATTCGACTTCCAGTATCTGGGTACAAGATACGCCTAAGCAAAATATTCTGGCTGCGGACTACCCATGAATCAATCAATCAAAATATGTACCAATTTGCTAGAATAACTTTATGCACAAGTAAAATCACTGTACAAAGGCGGACTTAATGCCTTAGGCATTTTCTACCAGTCGACCTTAGGGTGGTGCAGAGACAACATGGCAGGTGTAACTTAAAGGAAAACTAAAAATAGAGAGAAGAAAAATAAAATAAAATTATAAATACATAGATACATACATAAACTTAAACAAAGTGCAATATGGTGTTACAGTAATTTTTTTTCAGCATACCCTGCACAGCACTCACATGGCGTGCAAATGTATTCACAATAATCGATGTCAATTAATTAATTTAACTTATAAATTGCAGACTCTATTGACTTTTCTTCTAAATAATTCTTAATTTTGTAATATATTTTAAATAATAATAATTTAAAAAGTATTTTTTAAAACATTGTCAGCGGTAGGTCTTGAAAACTATTTGGTAGATGATTGTAAATAATAATCGACATAAGACTCTCAAAGTTACATATATGACAGCCCGAATCGATGCCAATTAGCAGGTACTACCCCACATTAACATTGAAATTAATTAATTGGGCCGTAAGATCGCAAATTGAGGCAATAACCATTCAGATACAACAGCTACTCATCAATAAATTGTTCAGAATAGACGTCGTTTTGGCCTACAAATTAATACAGAACTTCGCTGTAATTAACTCCGACGATTCTCGAGCAATGAATGACAACCCTACTGTATAGAATAATAGCACTTCGCTCGCGACTTCGTCCGCCCGAAATTAGTAGATACTCCACAAACTTCAACGCCCCCTCTACCCCCTTTTAAAGGTTAGTTTTGGAAAATTAAGCGCATTGATTTTCATTATTACCCAACAATTTTTGCTGCTGATTATGTGGTCTCAGGGATAGCGCAACTGTTTACTCCGTTCACCCCATCAGGGGTTGATTATGCAAAAAAGTTAGATCTGTTTTAATTATTTTATAGTTTGTTTATACCAATTTCCACGTAAATTGAAGCAAGCAATAATGTCGTCCCCTAAAAACTTCAAAACCCCTTATTGCCCCTTTAGAGGTTTATTTTCCAAACATGTTTTCTTCTTTTTTTTTTATCGAAAACATCAATGCAATGTTTCAACTTCATCAGACCAAACATTAAGATTTTCCCCAGTTCGCTCAAACCCCAGTTCGCAACATTTAGATCTTCAGAACATCTTAGAGCATTTTTAAACTCGTCGTAACTTTTAAACGATTTGATAAACTGTAATTTACATGTACGTAATAAACCTTTACTATCAAACCATTTTAATGGATAAGGATTAATATCATGATACCAAAATCACCACTTTTCCGTTCCACCCTGGTTTTCATTGAATAATTTGAACAAAAAGCGGTCATGGTGACTGAACCGTAATAGCAAGACATATACCCTTGCGGACTTTTTTCATAGGAAATAATGAGAACTTTAATAATATAGTAAATTATTTTAATTTTTCATGAATATTTATCTCAGCACACGCCAAATAATGAATATATTAGGCAAAATGTTGCAACTTTGAGTAACATTATTGCAATTTTCGTAAGGATCTATACATTTTCGAAAATAAAATATAGCCTATGTTTTAAGTTAATGTGGCTTTCTAATGGCGAAAGAATTTTTCAAATTGGTTGAGAAGTATTCGAGCCACATCGCAACAACCAAAAAAACAAATGAATCTTTCCTCTTTATAATATTAGTTTAGATAATTTTTGAAATACCAAAACTTGCGTATCAGTTCTACAATAATTTTGTAGTTTTTGGGAAAAGCTATAGAACCAAATTCCCTGCCGGAGCCTGTGTTCCCTTATAGCTACAACCTGGGGATATTTAAGTTAAGAGTGAATTAATAATTACTAAGTAGGTACTCCATTGATGATCACCGGGGTGGTTTTAGTGAGGTAAAAATCCCACACGCCCTGGTCTTTACCCTAAAATTTCAGGCGTCTTATGAACGTTTCCCCCCGAAAAAAAAGGTACATTGATAGTAATAAAGTAATGAATCAGGCGTTTGTTGGTGTACGAATATAGACGACGAAATGTTGACGCTCACTGTGCAAAGTTACGGTTATTCAGAAGGAAATTTGGATTAACCATATAAATTGTTTTGATAACTAAAAAAGAAGATCAATCTGCCTTGCTTTTTCAAGCGAATGCAGCTGAATGAAACCAGTATTTAACACAGATTATGTTTCACAGTCACACTGAAAACTAAAGCCAAGCCATTTTATTTCAATAAGTACAGTTAAAGACTAATATGATTCAACACAGCTATGAAAAATATCCATTACGTAAATCTGAAGTCCAATTATTGCTGTACACAGCGTTCAATGTCTAATATGCTTCATTAGTGACAGTTAAGGTTAAATAATATGGAGATTTTACTTAATGTTAGTGTTGTAATTATAATTTATACAAAGAATTTCTAAATTCGTTAAAAATGTTTAAACAAGTCCACCTTAGAGCATATTGCATTATATTGACTGCACATTCTGGACAACGGATTGTTTTCAGAAACATTATTGTTACTAGCGGGAATAAATAAATGTTAAAATTCTATTTTGAATCTTATTTTTATTTATTGTACACATACCACAGTATAGTCTTTATAACCCAAAGGTTGACTGGTATAGAATGCCTTGATGCATTAAGTCCGCCCATGTACCACTATTGTACATAAAGTTTAAATAAATAATGAATAATTGTGGAGTACGCACAGATCGAGTTGGTACTTTGTAGTTGATTTGGCCAAGTAATTGAATGTCAAAGGAGCCATTAGCAATTTTATGCAATGTACTTAAATCTCTCATCTCCTTCTTTCAAGGATCTTCATGTGGAAGTGTGTGAGTCGCTGGTTGTAATTGGGTAGTTTAAGTCTGAGGCCCTGTTAAATACCCTGTCTCACTTACGCTTCTCAAACATGGCCGCTTTCAATAAAACAGACTCACAAGGTTAAAGTGTGCCAAAATAACATGGAAAGGAGTCTCTTGGGCCTTAAAATAAGTAATAAAGTGAGCGACTTCCCCATACATCTAATAATAATAAATAATAATAATATCTTGGGACAACTCACACACGGTCATCCGATGCCAAACTAGGCAGAGCCTGTGCTATGGCAACCAGACAACAGATAAACATACTTACATATTTCTAAATACATACATATTATAGACAAATTACACCCAGACACAGAACAAATGATCATGCTCATCACACAAAGATTTGTCCTGAGTGGGAATCGAACGATCGAACATAACTCAACAAAATTTACTGAACAGCTGATTTTTTATTCGCGATTTCGGGTTTGGTCCCATAGTAAAAGTTGTTCATAATGATGAATACAATGACCCCTTAAGAGGTATTGCGTTTATTCTGTTACACGTTGTATAATTAAATCTCAACTTCGATCACCCGCCCGATATAGGCAGGTTCCTACTCATATTGACTTTGGACCAATATTTATTTTATGTTCAATATTACGTGTGTTCGCTATTTTAATATAATAATAGGTAAAGCAAATACTCTTGTATAAACGTAATAAAATATACAAATACCAGTTACAGTTGTTTTCATCCACTCTTGATGATGGTCTAAGAATAGAACAAAGTTACTGTGCAAGGTCTATGGAAGGTACAAATTAATAATAGTAATAATATCTTGGGACAACTCACACACAGTCATCCGATCCCAAACTAGGCAAAGCCTGTGCTATGGTAACCAGACTACTGATAAACGCACTTATATATTTCTTAATACATACATATTATAGACAAATATTACACCCCAGAACAAATGATCAATGCAATCTGCCTAACCGTTTCTCAACAATTCTGGAATCATCATCCACGTCGAGGTCCGTAAAGTTTAAAGTTTGAGTTACACGATAACTGACAAATGCTTGCACTGTCTGGTATCGGCAAGTTATCAAAGAAGATTTAAGACCAACTCAATCCTCCATCAATTTTTCTTTCACCGTCAGGTACTAGTGGCTAAGTTGGACCACTATATCAAGTGGTCTAACTTAGCCACTAGCGAGCTTATCAAAAATAATAATTAATTAATTCAATTAAATTGTGTAGCGGCTTTATGTTAGCAAAATGATAAAAAGTTAAACATATTTTTTGCTGCCAAATGAACCTGAAAAGTTAATATTTACAACTTAACACCTAAGTTTTATTTATTATAATTGAGTTCAAAAAGTCTGGCACTTAAATGTTTATCAAAATTTATTCATAGTAATACGAAAACTTCAAGAATTGCTGTTTTGAATTTATTATTCCAAGCTGAAATATATTTTTTACTGAGATATTTTTACGAGGTAGCAAGACCTACTTTGCAAAGCATAACATAAATTATAAATAATTCTCTTTTAAATATAAATTGCCATTATTCTAGTTCAAATTAGAAAATGAGATTACTGTTGCTTCTTCCGAAAATACCGTTTACTTCTAGGCAAACGTGCTCCATCGTCGACCACATCATGGCTTACCATCACTTGATATACTGGTTTAAAGAAAGCGTAACAATAAGACATCATCTGCCTAGTCTTTTTCCAGTTATATTGGGGTCGGCTTCCAGGGAAACCGGATTCAGCTGAATACCAGTGTTTTACGTGGAGCGGCTGCCTACCAGACCTCCATAACCAATTAACTGGGTAACAGGGTAGTTCTTGCCAAGACTGGAGTTAGATTCACTGGCTCCTGACAATCCCTAACGACTGCCAAAGATCTAAAAATGACAGCCGGGACATGTATAAATATGAAATAGCTTTTTACCTCAAGAACTCCTCGATTTATGAATTAAGAATTTGAAGTTCAGTATTTGTTAAAAATCTGTCTGCTTGGGCCGGATAACCTTTCAAATATTAATAATATCTTAATATCTGGTTGTATTTTCATCTGGGAAATCAGACACAGACAGTACCTATCTACTAAAAAACTTTTAGTAAAAAGTTTTTAAGTTCTCACTTATTAGTAGTACCTACCCCACAGCTGGAAAGCAAAACACGCAATTTCGTTTACTTACTTGGATGACATATTTTCCTTTTCTCCAGCTATTTCGATTTATAAACCAAACTACTGAATCGATTTTGATGAAATTTATATGGGACCAATCGGAACGTATATCCTTTCACATGAAAAATAATTTTCAAATCGGTTCATAAATGACGGAGATATAAGGTAACAAATTTAATATAAAAAAATACAATCGAATAGAGAACCTCCTCTTTTTGAAGTCGGTTTTAAATATATTGAACGATGGGTCGACGGCGCTAAAGTTTAGAATGATACATCACCTGCTTGGCGTACTCCTTGCCGATGCCATCGGTGCATCCTGTTACCACTGTAACAAAGGAAAATATTGTCATTAGAAAAGTATTCAGAATCTTGAATATTAGAAATTATGAGTAATGGTAAATACACGGTTATTTAAAACAATCAACCCGCGCCAGCTTTGCCGAGGTTATACAACGTGTAACAGAATAAACGCAATAGGTACCCGAAAAGGGGTTTTTGTACTCGTTATAATTTACAACTTTTATATGGATTTTTTTTTATATGTGACCAACTCGAAATCGCGAAAGAAAACAGCAATTCCTGACATTGTGTTCTAGTTCTCAACAGCCCGTCCCTAGCTGTCCTCCCCCCAGCGACGCCCTAAGCCGAGGCCCGTACCCCACAGGGGGTGCCCTTAGCGTGTAGTCGCTTAGTTTGTAAGTTTTATAAGCCCTGGCTGGAGGCTTTAATATTATATTAAAGTCACCACAGGCAAGCCCGGTTAAGCAGTCGACAACCTTATAGGATGAACGGCGAGACGCCACTCACAAAAAAAAAACTGACATTGTGTCGAGTTATGCGCACTTAAATGTAAGGGGCAGTCATGGGGCAGTCGATTTTTTTGTCACCGGTTTATTGCAAACGCCGTAAGTTCATAATATACGCGTGAAATTGTAAACTATTTTTCTGAATAAGATACAGAAAAATTGGAAGCTATTAAATTTGGATTCCATTTATTGTATTTTTTAAAATCTCCGTAAGATTGTAATTTTTTTTCGATTAAAAACTGTAAATATTATGAACAGATTTAGTTCATAATATTTACAGTTTTTAATCGAAAAAAAAATTACAATCTTACGGAGATTTTTATTCCATAAATACTTAACTAAATATATACACTAGAAATAAAAATAAAAACTCCTAACTAAATTAACCCTAAAATATGGCGTCAAAAAATTCATCCGCATCGCTGTCGACTGGAACTGTACCCAAAAGACTGGCGGCATTGACACGTTGTATGGCAATACTTATTCTTTGACCAAGGTAAAAGCCAGCCCTTGGGTCATTGAAATTGAAATTATCCGGTGACACATAAAACATCGGACAGAATGAACGCAATACCTGAGGACCAAAAAGGGGTCATTGTACTAACATTGTAATAAACAACTTTTACTTTGGGACCAACTGAAACCAATGCACCTGCCATTTTAACTCTTCACCACCCTTGGAAGTCTGGTGAAGAATGCCTAAGGCATTATGTCCGCCATTGTACCTTTGTGCATGAAATCTATATCTATATATGTAGGTATATAAAAATGAATCCCTATTTCCCTTGGTCACGGCATCACACGTGAACGACTGGACCAATTTCGCTAATTCTTTTTTTGTTGTGTTTGTTATTGTCAGGAGAAGGTTCTTATGAAAGAAAATTTTGAAAAAAAAAACTTTACGTCCTGGCGAAGCCGGGGCGGGCCACTAGTTTTAAATAAATAGAAAACGCCTACGATCCTTACACTCTCAACTTTTCCGTCCTTTTCAAAAAACATACTCTGAACTCTCTGCCTGCGTCTGTGTTTCCGAACGCATACGACCCTAATCTCTTCAAAATTAGAGTGAACAGGCTTCTTCTGGGTAAGCTCGCTCCATCGTCGACTTTGTCTCTGTCATCTATGACCTAGACTAGAGTCAAGAGCAAACCCATATTAAATAAAAAAAAAAAAAAAAAAAAACATAAGCTAAATGAAATTAAAACGCCTAGAGGCCACATGCTCCTAATCGTGGCCTCAAATATTTCGCATCCCATCCTGCCGTAATCATATATTCCTGGATAGTGCTGAATCAACATGGGTTGCTGCGGTATTAGCATAATTTGTAATTGATACCGCGCGTTGAGGCCGAGGCCGCGTGAGCATGCATTATTTATACTGAGAACACTTCTGTTGCGTTTGAGGGTTAAATTTACAGGATTATGATTCTTTTGTTTTAAGCTAGCTGTGCTCTGAGCATCGTGAACTACGGGAATGATAGACCAAAGTCTGGAACCATTTTTTTTTGGATTGTGTTTAAACGCCTACCAGTAAAGTACCTATTTTACTACCGAAAAACTCGACATACCTGCCAGAATGGATAAATGCTAAACAAATGGTTAAAAAAGAACAACCACGAAGGGGATAGCGAGGTCTGATTCGCTCGCTCACTAGACCCCGCCATCCCCTTCTAACCTAACCAGTCCGAGTCGGGGTGCCCCAAGTCCCGAGCTCGCTTAGCTAGCTCTTGCATTAAAGTTCTCCTAGTAACAGAAGTAACATCGTATTTCAGAAAACCAAGATTAGGTGTGCATTTATCCATTATAGGTGAGCATTTATGCGTACCAAAACGCATTTAAATTGTAGCCTTTTTATCGCCATCCATTTAGGCGTCGAACATTTTGTTGGTACCCAAACATCTTTGATGATTATATTATCAATGGTGTTTGGGTATTTATAAATTATCTGTTTATGGAGTGTACAATTGTATACAAAAACTAGCTTTTGCCCGCGAGTTCGTACGCGCATATCACGTTTTTTCCCGTTTCCGTACGAATATCAGGAAATGCAGTCTTTAGTGTTCCCCTCCCCACACTCCGTGTGTAGGAAACCTACATGCCAAATTTCAGCTTTCAACGACCAGAAGTTTCGGCTGTGCATTGTCTGTCAGTCAGTCAGTCAGTCATCAGTTACGGAAGAATTTTATATATATTGATGATTTATAATTTGCTGATTTCGGCGGTCTCTCCAGTCTTATACCTGTAGCTCTCATCGGAACGCCTATACCAATCTGCTCCGACTTTCGGTACCTCGGGTTGCTTGTCCAGGGGGACGGCGATATAGACCGAGACGTAACGCACCAGATCAACGCAGGATGGATGAAATGGCGACAGGTCACTGGAACAACTTGCGACCCACGGATGCCTCTCAAGTTAAAGCGGAAAATCTATAAGACCGTGATAAGACCTGTCGTACTGTATGGATAGGAATGTTGGGCTGTGAAAAAGACGGATGAGAAAAGATTGCATGTAACGGAGATGACACATAATGTGTGGAGTATCGACAATGGATAAAGTGAGGAATGAGGTCATTAGAGGTAGCTTAAAAGTGGCGCCAGTAACGGAAAAGTTGAAAGGGAACCGCTTATCTTGATATGGTCATGGGAAGAGGAGGGATGAAATGCACGTAACTAAAAGAGTTATGAATATAAATGTGGATGGATGGACAGGGAGAGGGAGGCCAAAGAAAAGATGGATGGATTGTATTAGGAGTGAAATGAAAGAAAAGGGAGTTAGTGATAGCGTAACGGTTGACAGGACAAAATGGAAGAAAAAAACGTGTTGCGCCGACCCCAAGTAACATGGGATAAGGGCAGGAAGATGATGATTATTTTCTGAATGTAGATGTGACAATGAAAACTGTAACCACTGAAAATCAGTGCCGTGCTGTGGGTCCCCCACAGCACAGCATTATGCTGAGTGGAAGCCCTTTTGCCACAACCACGACATGCATCCACTTTATTACTCATACTTTTGTTATTTTTTTTATTGTTTTTAACGTGTCTTTACTAATATGATTTAAGAACTACGTACTAGTTTAGTTTAAGAAAATTAAAATTATGTAGTGGGTATGTCGTTTTGTAGCAATTAAATACTTTTTCTTTCTATCTTCTTGTATCTAAACTAGTTGTAAGTAAGAATTTTCCTTTCGTGTTTCGTGTTCAATCACGAAAGGAAAATACATTGATGAGATAACGAATAATAAATAAGAATGAAAGTAGATTGCCTCGACCCCAAATAAATTGAAATAAGGGTGTGAGAATAATGGTAACGAACTTATTTTTTATGACGTCACTCAAGTCAAAATGTCTGAAGTCTGATAAAATTGCAAAACAAAAAAAAAGAGAACATCTCAATTCGGTTGTCTTTTTTTGTATATTTGTTACCTATATATAACTCCGTCATTTATGAACCGATTTGAAAATTGTTTTTTTTTTTTTGTGAAAGGATACAGTATACTTTTCAATTGGTCCCATGGAAATTTCATCAAAATCAGTTCAGTACTTTAGTTTTTAAATCTAAATACCTGGAAAAAATAAGTCATACATGTACACAAAATTGCGTATATCGCTTTACTGTGACTTTCCAGTACCTATTGTTAGGTGTAACTCTAAAAGTGAAAAAAAAAAATACAATAAAAAAACAAACAACTTCCAATAAAAAGAATCAAATAAATTAAATTTCGAAAGACGGTGTCAAAATACGAAGAAACAACCAAAAACATCGACTTCCGAAATTAAAATTTTATACTTTGTAGTCTTTTATTTTAAACTGCCTGAACAGGAATAAACGGTAAATGAATGCTTATTGCCTCTAGTTTACATTAAATGCAGTTTCTGGCTTCCTGCAATATTAATTGAGACTAAATCTATTTTTATTCGAGGTCACATCGAAATAAGAATAAGAAATGCACCTATAAGACGTTTCCTTGTTTTCATATTTTAATGAATGACACAAGATAATAATATTATTGACTAGAAGACCGCCCCGGCTTCGCCCGGATGCTTCATCAAAATTTTCTTTCATAAGAACCTTCTTCTGACAATAACAAACACAACAAAAAAAAATTTGCGAAATTGGTCCAGCCGTTCTCGAGTTTTGCGCTTAGCAACACATTCAGCGATTCATTTTTATTATATAGAAGATGATTTTGATAACACAAAATTCACTTAGTCTTTTAGGCTTTGTCTTCCTAAGTTGCAGGATTCCGTAATCCTAAAAATGAGCAAACCCAAAAGATAACCAACGGGACCCTATTACTAAGCTTCCGCTGTCCGTTCGTCCTCTGTCTGTCAGCGGGCTGTATCTCAGTAATCGTAAGACAGCTGAAATTTTCACAGTGTGTATTTCTGGTGCCGCTATTACAACAGATTATAAAAATAAATTCGGTTTATGGTACGGAACCCTTCGTATGAGAGTCCGACTCGCACTTGGCTGGCTTTTTTATTTCATGATAGCCGATTGATTCTGAAAACATGTCAAAGTGAGCTTGTCATTCCATCTTGATTACATAGATTGACAGCGGACTTCGTAATCACTTCACCCAAGCCTTCACTTCAATATGTTTACAAAATCGCAGTGGCTGTTCACTCGCGATTTAAAGAGCTCAAGTTCTAGCAATTAGACTGGAAATTGCATCCCTTAGCTGTACGCACGATGTAAGTGTAAAACAGTGATTTATAAATCGTTAAAAATGTGCCGGGTCATTCTTGCTCTTGGGTCGTTATCTAGGTTTGCAGTGGGTTTAGTCTTTGACGTGTATAACTGTCCATAGAAGGTCTCGATCTCCCTCAGAAGCTCCGATGTGCGGATATGGTTCTGCCATCGTCGGTCTTCAGTTTCGTGAGCTGGCTCTGTCCAATAGACAGATCTCTCGCAAAGACCTTGGATTCCTTATTCCGCTCCATTGCGTCTTTAATCCTTTCGGTATTAAAGCGCCGGAGGTCGCTTTTCAAGGACGTGGAGATCCGTCTATTGAGCTTCCGATATTTGCTCGCATCGTCTGAAGACTGCAGAATCATCTCCCGCCTCACCTTCATGAGCTTGAGAGTGGGATCAGAGAGCCTCTTGTTCTTATCTATACGGCGAGTCTTAAAAATCTTAGACCCGACCGTATGGACAGTTTCCACGAACCCATCGTTGCATTCGTCCACGGAGCTCCCTAGGTACTCGAAACGATTTTGAGGTTCGAGCTGAATGCTTTCGGAGTTTTGGATCTGGATCTGTGCTGGATGGAGCGTAGACTTCATCAGTCGAGACCTTTCCAGCTTGATATTTAGATTCAATGTGCCTCTTACCATGCAGTGATCACTGCGTTGATCACAGAGACATCATTGAATATCTGCTTCTTCGTCGACATGATGAAGTAAATCTCATTTTTGGTTGCATCGTCGGGGCTCTGCCAGGTCCACTTCCTATGCATGCTTTCTGAAGGAGTTCATTATATAGAGACCCTTCCATCTCCATAAAACTAGCCAGTGGGAACCAACGGGGACACCGTTGGTTCCGACGTCCAAATCCAAATTGCCCCACTCGCAGCTTGTCACCGTCTCTTTTTCCCAGTTTTGCGTTGAAATCCCCGATGACCACGGTGAAGTGAGTTTTATCCAGAGCCATGCATGGTCATGCATTGCTCTGGATATATCCTCATACATGGTCTTGATTTCGTCGTCGGGGTGTGTCGAGGTTGGGGCGTATACCTGTACAACCTTCAACGAATATCTTGACGATATTCTGAGTATAAGGTACGCCACACTGGTTGACACACTCTCGTTACAATGTACAGAGAATGCTGCTGTCCATTCTCTGGTGAGTCACTTAGTCGCCTCTTACGACCCCCACGGGAAGTGATGGGATGGTGCTATTATTTTACGTCCGACACTATACAGAACCTATATGTTTAATATTAGCGCAATGAAAATTGAAAAAAAAATGCATTAGTTCGTGCTTACAAGCCTGAAACTTTTTTTTAAGTAGGTATGTGTTGAAATAACAATGATCGTTTTTTAGATGAATATTAGTTAGAATATTTCTTTGCTATCACAATCAATAATCAGCATTTCATTTAAAATAAATGGTTGGAAAAAGAAATTTTGGAAACTTTTATTTGAATTATAAATCCCATCCCATCCACAGACCGACCTCGGCAAGAGTTGCTTAACCTTAATGATCGACCTCATGCAGCTGTTACCATTTAGCCACGAGCTCTAGAAATTTACGTAATTTTTTTAATATTGAAATAAAAACATTTAATGTCTTAAAAAATTAAAGCCTACTAATACAAAGACATGGGAAGTGAATAACTTTGCTTACATAACACGCTTTCTCACTATACCCGTTCTTATAAAACCTGCATAGGACGTCTACATAGCAAATTAAACCTTAACGTAACAAGTTAAGCCTTAAAATGCTATGATTTAAGTACGCGGAGGTGAAAGTTATTGGCATGTTAAAATGATTCACCGCGATTGTTGAACGTGTGGACAATGAATAAAAAAATCTGTTTCCTGCAATAATTTATAACTTATCCCATCTACAACCTGGAGGTCTTCAAGTGAAGGGTAAATAGGTTACTTCGAACGTGCACTATCGTCAACCACGTCATTGCTATGCATCAGGACGGTGAGATTGTAGTTAAATGCAAGCCTAAAATACCCTTAAAAAATCCAGAATGAGAAAATGCTAATAATATCTTACTTTTTGAACCTAGTAAAAATAATAATATTTATTGACTACGAATCAATCTGTGCCTAGCGAAGATATTTATATCTATACTTCCATACTAATATTATAAAGAGGAAAGATTTGTATTTTTGTATGTAAAGAATAAACTTAAAAACTACTGGACCGATTTGAAAAATTCTTTCAGCAGTGTATAGTAAGCCGTGCAACTCTGAAATTACTGTGGTCTTCCGATACAATTGACATCAAAGATAACACAATAAGAACCTACTAAAAAATTGTTGATAGACAATAATTTTACTTTAAAAATAATACCTCCGAAAATCACTGATTTGTTTCAAACCGGCCTCTAATTAAGCTTATCAATGTTTCGAAAATCGAAAATGAAAATTAATGGACACTATCATTAAACAGAGCCCCTAAATATTATTACTTAATTGGGACAGACACCTCACACATAATCATTTTGTTTCTACATGTAGTGACAACTTGACAAGTGACATACGTCACTGTCAATTTGACATAAACCCTTACCAGCTGACCTGAAGTAACTGTTAACTAATCAGATAACGAGGGGTCCATTGTTAATTACATATACAGGGTGTTTAAAAAGAGCGTGGCTATATTTAAGGTGGTGTTTTGTATCTGTTATACAGTAAAGAAACAAAGTCAAAATAAATAAAAAAACAAAATTTAAGGTACTTTTTCAAAAAACCTAATCTCAAAAAACGACTTAACAATGGTCTCTGCATTAGACTTTTTAAGCAGTCTACTGAAGTTGGTGGCGTTCATTTTAGGTCAATAACAGATTCAATGCTCTGTTGTATTGATCTGATGTAATCTGCTCTGGGGGGCTACTCTCTAGACCCGAAATGCGTAGTTCGGGCTTAATTGCGGGCGTATTCTACTCCGTATCACCTACGGGATTACGATTAGTTCCGAACCCGAACTAAGAATGAATGACAACACGATTTGACAGTAGATTTGACAGTAACTGTAATTATTTATTTATTCAATTTCTCTCTCCGCAAAGGTTGGCATAGAATTAAAATGTAATAGACAAAAGCTCCTTTGCGAGAGACTGGAGTCCGTGCTAGGGAAACCCTGTGTTACGGATCTCCAGGATACCAGTGTTTAGGTCATCTTATGATACATTTCAGAAGTTTAAGGTACAAGCATTTTGTAATATCTATGAAAGACTGACAAACAAAAAAAAAACGCTAAAATAAGTATGAAAACAAAAAATAAAAAAAACGCTAAAATAAGTATGAAAACAAAAAATAAAAAAATTGTTATGGTTATGTGTTTGCTTTATGGTTTGTGCGTAGAGTGTTGCCCCCCTGATTCTGAAACAGGCTGTATACATATAACATTTTCAGTTCAGTGGAATAAGTACGAGTTTTAATGTAGGTGCAATATCAATACGTAAACATTAATTTGTATTGGAACTGTATAAAAACTATAAAAAACCCACGTTCATGTCTTTTTTTCAATTTCTGAGCCGTTAAATTGGGTGATTCGTTTTTTATCCACAAATCGTGACACTAACAATAATATTTGAAAGATCTCAAACTTACATTCAGAAAACGTGGTTTGGATTTGTTTCACAATACTTCAATTAATCTTATTCAACACAAAAGCAAGACATTCATTTGCCTTACCATAGATGCATAAGAAATTTCTTTCGAAATAAGCGTTTTCGTGATCATCAGTGGTCGGAATAGGTAGAGCTATTTGGGGTCAACGGCCTCAAACGTATATATTTATATGGATATGACACCGGGATTTAAAATTTATCCGCTGACTGAAGTTAAGATTAAATGATTAAAATTCATTTCGATTTTAGTTTATCTAATCTTAGCTACGTAAAAAACGACCTAACTTACGTACCACCACGATTTGTTTCACGTAAATTTAGGAATAATCTGAGATTAATTCTAGTTTTATTTAAGTTCAGATATAACCCGTGGCATATATGTATACACACGAGTACCTCTAAAAATCATCACCAACCTTAACAAGTATATATTTTTTTTTAATCTCAATGTTTGTGAATCCCGGTATTTCTGGCATGTCCATACTATGAAACCTTGTCGCAAGAACTAAAAATAGCTCTGCCTACTCCGAACACTGGTGACCATAAATAAATAAATCCCTGTAGAAAATACACAGTTATTGGGTTTAACTTTCAAAAAATATTTCGAAAGATGCCGTAGACTTTTGTAAAAAGGAAATACAAAATTGTCCCTGTCTAAAATAACGTCAAGAAAAACAAACAAATACAATTTCAAACACTGACTACAAACCGAAATATTTTAATTTACTAAAAGCCTTAGCAAATGTAAACATCTGAAATACTAAAGATATTAAAATATTACAGCTGAGCAAAACTTCTGTCTGACTCTTCAGTGACGCAAGCAAAAAGCGAGGAAGGTAGTTTGACATCTGCTATAAGAAATGTTAACGTCTACCGCCCGTACGAAGTGTTGGAAAGTTTTAAATACCCTCAATGTGTAAATATACTAAGTAATAATGTTCGGGCCGCGAAATGAGCGGAATTGTGGAAGGATTCTTAGGGTTCAAAACATCCGTAAGAAACGGAAACTTTATAGGATCACTCGGGTGTGTGTCTGTCTGTCCGTCTGTCACAGCCAATTTTCTCCGAATCTACTGGACCGATTTTGTTGAAATTTAGAACACATATGAACTTCTGTGACCCAAGCGCAGACGCATTATGTAAATAAATACATTTATATAAATATTATTAACATTATGTAAATAAATATATCCATACATTTTCAGTACTGGGGTCACTTTTGGAGAATAACTAAAGAATTAAAAGAAAAAGTTTTTCAAACTGTACCGTGTGACATATGTATCAAATGAAAGAGCTTATTGTGACGGTTTTAATTGTATTTTATCATCATTTTAAAATAAATAGCTTTAAGTTATTGGCCGAGTCAAACTTGTGCGACGAGGGTTCCGTACCTACCCATTATTCCGCCATAATAAAATTGGTATCATTTTTATTGGTGGCAGGCGACAATTAGGTATGTATGTACGGGGACACCCTTTGATTTTCAAATATTTTTATTTTTTGGATTTTTTTCTTTATTTGTGCTGTAAGATCTTGCTTATTGCCAAATTTCGTGATTGTAGGTCAACGGGAACTACCATATAGGTTTTCGACCCACAACCTATAGGGTACCTATGTACTTCCAGTTGACCTAGAATTGTCAATTTTGGTTAAAAGCAAGGTCTTATAGCACAAGTAAAGGGAACATTCTGAAAAGTAAAAAAAGTTGAAAATTAAAATAAATTTCCGTACTTACTACTGCGAATATCTAAATTTACCCATATCTTTTTATCGTGTTCTCTGACTCAGGACCTTTATTTTTATACACCTAATAGGGACTTTGGACATCAGTCTCTGGTATAAATTTCAACTTGCTAGGTCCACCCGTTCCTGAGAAAATCGGTGGTGACACACGGAGAGACAGACAGACGGACAAGAGAGTGATCTTATAAGGGTTCCTTTTTACCTTTTAAGGTACGGAACCCTAATTAAATCTTCTTTACGATACATTAAACTTCTTTTTCTCATATTTGGATTTTTCTTGGTTTACAGAACTACAGAAAATGTGGGAAAATAAATTTCCTTAATTTATTTTTGCATAAATCATGTCTTTGATTAATAACTTACGCCTGTACGAAAATTTAATTAAGTTTCCTTTTATTTGTACCAGTATTGTGTGTATCTGTGTTTGCCAAATAAACTTATTTTCTTTCTTTTTTAGATAGATATATAGATAAAACATTTATTTGGTACAAGAACAGAAAACACAACACACAATAACACACTCACATAAATCATTATACCAGAAAATAAAAATATGAAAAAACATTTTAAAAAAAAGACAGCATTTATGGTAATCTGTGAGTGCCAAACTACCTACGACATAAAAAATATTTGACATGAAATAAAAATCCAATGTGGCGGTGTGTGTGTCTCATGTAGCACCAAATGGGAGTCCAACTCAGCATGTGCTGGGCAAATATACCTGACGCTGGTTTCTGAAGGTAATAAATAAATCATGTGGTTTAGGTATTGACGTTAAATTGTGCAGCTCATTAAATTGTTTAGTCTAGTTTTATAGGTATGTAGGTCACAACAACTGACAATGAGTTATTGTGAAGCAATGACACAACTGATGAGTATGCACGACGTTCAGTAAACAATTTGGAACAATTACAACCTAGATTGGTGAAATAATGTCAACTAGATGCTCGCCGTATACACTAGTGTAGCGGCATCAATAACACCACATAAAAAAATAAGAAACGAAATTTGTACGCTAACAAAAAGAACCGCAACGCCATCTACGATGAATTAACAACGAAATCCTGCATCGCGCAAGCAAAGTTCTCCGTGCGATTTGAACATATACAACAGTCCGAATATCAACTATCGGACAGTTGCCCACCAGATACAACAACCGTCTGGCAGGAGGATCCTTTCCATTTCAGTGGAGATTTGCGGAACTTTACTCTGTACCGCATACCTCTATACTAGTATTTTTTTATTTTCAACCTGTACCTACTGTCCTGTACATCCCTTTCTTCCTTCAAGTCTGCGGCTTCGAACAAGTGTGGACCATTGCTTTAGTAGAACTACAAAAATATTTACAACTATTACAGAAAATTTACTTAGTTTCTTTGTCTTTGTTGATGGCGTGATTTAGGGCAGCAACAGGCTCTTCTTAAAACTAATATTAAAAATAAGTAAAGTTGTTTGTTTATTTATGAACTTGTAAAAGTTCTAGGTAATATCTGGCAGTACTGAAACGATTCTGCATTTTCTCTGATAGAAACGCTGATATGAATGCACAGTTCCTGCAAGATTGACCACGGAAGCGAACTCACTTGAAAAACTCACTTGCAAAATAATAATAAAAAACCGGCTAAGTGCGAGCCGGACTCATGCACGAAGGATTCCGTATCATCTAAATATATAAAACAAAGTCGGGTTTTATACACCATTTATTACTCAAGAACGAACCGATTTTGAAGATCTTTAGTTTGTTGGATTAGTCTTTACCCCAGAATAACTATTAATACATCAGATAAATTCACTAAAAAAAATATGATGAAGATATTTCTCACTAATTTGTTTTGCTTTGCACACAGACACAGACGGACGGACAGTGGAGTCTTAGTAAGAGGGTCTCGTTAACTCTAAAAAAGACATCAACATGATCAACCCATCCATTTCTATAATCGCTTGCGTTTTACTCCACCATCCGCTTATTGCCTAGCCCCACAATTCTCCAACTCGCATAAAACTTCAAAAATAAAGGTAACATTTCTTAGTTTAAAGCGAGGAACAAGTTTTACTCAAGTCCAGAAACAAGGCTACAATGACTCAGCCCTCTAGTTCAGCTCCTTACTTCACTGACATTTTTTTTATAATAATAATAATTCTTTATTATCAGGCAACTAAGGCTCAGAGATAAAATGTGTATTTTATCTCTGAGCCTTAGTTGCCTGATAATCGCCTGATAGTTCGTGTGAATTAAACATACAAAAAATAAACTAATACATATTAAAATTTCTTAATTAACTTAAAAACTAAGATACACGAAGTGACGGCGTCGAGTTACTAAGCCTGCCACGAAAACATCGGTAGACTACACCCTTCGGCCAAAACTCTTCCTTTAGGAACGTGTCGAGATGTTGTGTCGGAACCTGCACCACAAATGACTTGAAGTTGGTGTTGTGACGCTGTTCCAACTTCTCGACCCTCAAGGTCCAGTTGGTCTTCACCTTCATGTACTCCACGATCTCCTCAACCTTCGTGGAGTGATGCAGTCGAGACACATACAGCAACGTCGAAGGTATTGCTGGATATTTATCGGGTAATAAGAATGACTACAGGTCCATAGAAGCAAATTTTGACGACAAGGTTGGCTCAGTGGTCGAACAATTCTGGGTCTAGGGGCGGCGGACTTGGGGATGTCCGTCGCCCCTCATTCATCCGGACCCGAGGTGGCACGTGGTGTTCCCGTGCGCCCCTCTTTGACGTAGCGAGGGGAGTCAAACACCTCACTCCCCCGCTGACGCGAGGTGGCCTGCAGAGGCGGGCCGGCACCAGCCGGGGATTACGGAAGTCGCATTCGTTCCCGCGATCCCCGGCGAAGGTGGAAGATGGAACACCGGGGTGATTTTAGTCAGTAAGAGTTTGACAGACCCCTATAGGAGGACATCCATGAGGATTTCCTCACGACATCAAAAAAAAAAAGTGGTCGAACAATTGGCTGCTTCGCTGCGTTTCGCGGGTTCGATTCCCGCAAGGATCAAATGTTTTTAAGGCCTACAGATAGTTGATCTGGGTCTGGCTGTTAGTGTATGTGAGATTTAATGTTTGTAAACGCACCCACGATAAAGGAGATATTCATAGAGTAGTTGCCCAACTCCATGAAAATCTCCTTTATCGTGGGTTTCGAAAAAATAGTTATTTAAAAATATTCTTTAAAACACGAATAGTAATTGCTAAGCTTAGGAATCCACAAAAGTCAATACCTAAGTACATTAGGAGACTTATTATTTTCAACTAGTTGCCGCCCACGGCTCCGCCCGCGTTAATGTCGAAAATTATCCCAAGAAAACATATTCCCGGGATAAAAAGTATTCTATGTGTTATTCCAGACTATAATCTACCACTGTGCCAAATTTCATCAAAATCCATTTAGTAGTTTTTGCGTGAAAGAGTAACAAACATCCATCCATCCAACCATACTTACAAACTTTCGCGTTTATAATACTATAGTAGGATTATTTATTATTTTCAATTACTTTTCAACTTCTTTTTAATGACGTGGGCAGTCACGTAGTAAAATCAATGCCCTGCTCCTCTAGAAAAAAAAGGTACTGAAAAACGCTTCCGAATCTCACATGAAACGACTGCCACAACACACAGTGGAAAACATGACAGCAAGACTGATGTCAGATTTCTTGATACCAAGTCATTTCCTTTGTGGGCAGAACTCAAATATAAAAAAACTCAATTTATTATTTTCAATTATACCATTTACAAGCACTTTTGAATTGTCAAGGTCAGTCCAAGATGAAGTTATTTGAACGTTCAAAAGCGTAAAATATCTCTATGGAGAAGAACGTGCAAAAAACTCCACGGACACTCTTTTAAATATAATAATAATAATATTATATTTTTTTTTTTACAATGTTTTTATGTAAAATACATCTTACAATTATTAAATTATACATCATACATATATGTGAGAATGATGTACAAAAAAATGCACAATAACGCTTTTATCCGGAGTAAAAAAAAACAACAATTTAAATAAACCATGGCAATTGCGAGATGAACTGACGGCGCGGCGTCCGTTCACGAAAAAAATGAAAAAGAAATACATTTTTGACAGCTGACAAATTTGTCGTCAACTAACAAATTAGGTACGAAATATTGTCCAATATTCTTACCATTTTTGACAAGCAATGTTAAAGTTAAAGTTTCATAAAACATTGAGCTATGTCAACAATTTAAAAATTGAGCAATAAAATGTCGGTCCCCAAACGAAGTAAAAAACTCGGTACAGTTTAAGACCTATTTAAGAATACCTTTGTGGCCAAAGAACAAGCATTTGCATATTTAAATAACCGCTTAAGTAGCAGTTTGGACTGGAATACTGTTTAAGAAAAAACGTTATACTCTTTAAAACAAGTCTCAAGTTTCAGCTGGATTTTTAAGCTAGCAGTGCTAAAAAATATTTTTTGTATTTGTATTTATTGAGGAGCTCGTGGCTAAAACAGCCGCACCGGTCGATCTTCAAAGTTAAGCAACGTTTGCCGAGGTTAGTCTGTGGATGGGTGACCATCTTAAAATACCGAAACTCCTCCGTGTCTCGGAAAACACGTCAAGCCCATTGTCCCAGCTGTCATTTGGCAGTCGTTACGGATTGTCAGAAGCCAGAAAATCTGACACCAATCTTGCCAAGAACTACACACTACTCTGGTAGGCACCCGCCCCGCGTAAAGTACTGGTATTACAGTAGCTGAATCTGGAAGCCGACCCCAATATAGTTGGGAAAAGGCTAAGCAGATGATGATGGTATTTAGTATGTCTCGCAGGATATTAAACATCTACCAGGAATTAATGTTCTGTATGGTGTCGGACGTAAAAGAATTGCACCATCGTATCTCTTTCCGTGGTTGTCGTAAGAGGCAATTAAGGGACTCACCACAGAACGGGCAGCAGCATTCTCTGTGCATTGCAACAGCTACACTTCGATCGCTAACCCGCCTGCTAAGCGTGGTGATTATAATAAATAATAATAATCATTTTATTATCAGGCTGCTGAGACCCATAGACATATTATACAAAATAATCTTAAAACAATAATAAACTAATACATATTAATAAAACTTATTTAACTATTGCACACGAAATGACGGCGTCGTGTTTCGCTGACTGATGTCGCGCAGCTGGCCGCGGAAACGTCGATAAACGACACCCTTCGGCCAAAACTCTTCTTTGAGGAATACCTCGAGCTGATGAGTTGGAACCCGCACCACAAACGACTTGAAGTTTGTGTTGTGACGCGACTCCAACTTCTCGACCCTCTAAGTCCAGCAGCGGACTCTTTCGGCTGATAAGATGACCGATTAATTTGCTGAATTTTATCTAACGGCTTTGATGATGATGAGGAATTGATGACATTTCTTAGGAATCTCATCAAATCCTCAATTTCATTATTTCCCTGCGACAAAATTATGCATATTCAGCATATAATGTTCCCATCGCTGGGTCATAGGTAGCTCTCTGTGTGAGCTAGTAGGCTGTATTTTTTTTATTTTTTTTTTACCGATAAAAGGGTATGAATAGTTAAATATTATTATAACGACGTATGTATTGTAAACTTTTGCACGAGAGTATCTTTCTTTAATTGCACAACAAACAAATAAATCTAGATTTTAATATAATAAAGCTAAGGAGTTTGTTTGTTTGTTTGAACGCGCTAATCTCTGGAAATGCTAGTCGGATTTGGAAAATTATTTTTGTATTATGATAGCCACATTCATGAGGAAGGCTATAGGCTACGGGAACGGGAAATTCGCATATGAAGTCGCAGGCAAAGTCTAGTTAATTAATTAAACTCTAGTTACAAGTAAACCTAGTATTGTAAGAATTTGTTTAAAAGATAATCTTCACACCTAACTATTTCCTAGTCACACTGTCGCTAACAAGACAGTGCCAACATGATATGACATACCGGACACAATCATGATAACTACTTTGTGTCCACATTTCTTATCAGATACTCGGAGGCGTACGTACGGCTTCGTTGCCACTGATAACGACATGTCTTGCCACTTTTGTAGTTTGAGATTTTATGCGATCGGTCTCCATTATTATACCGATTTTTTGTAGACTTTTATTTACCTGATGAAAGGCAAAGAATTAGGTCTATTGTATTTTTGATCGCAGTTAACGGTGGAACGGGAGGGTCAAAAAGATACCTGTTTACTCTTGCATGGAGGGGTTAACCTTTTGAACGCCAGAGCATAAACGCACGGCATACCCCCGACGCCTAGCCACAAATTCGCCAAATTTTTATTCACATATTTTTGACGTTTGGTGTACAGGGTAAGCTTCCGTTTGTCACATATATGTGACAATGTTGTTTAAAATTTTAAGGTGGTCCCGGACGGAGATGCTGGCAGAGAGTTCTACACTGTAGTACTTTTATAAATAAATACGTATAACATAAACTTAAAACAATAATTCATGCACATAATTATTTTTATAAAACTTGACTTGAATATTGATCTGCATTGTTCGAACGGTTATGTTGTGTTTTCTGGTATAGTTCCAAAAGTCACTGATTACATTAAAATAATTTATTAAATTTCTTAAAATATGAACAATGTAACACCACGCTTGTTTTTCCAGAAAGGTTGTTGCAGAAGTGTATCTTATAATAATAGTAAATTTTACCAGTTATGTTATAGCCATGTATACAGGGGTCGAGCATATTGCCGTCATACGGAGTACTGACAAATTCTAGATGGAAAACACCGTAAGGGTGTTAATACACAAATCGATTGATCGACGTTGATCGATTGGTGTGGTAGCTTTGGCTGATCGAAGATAGAACTAGAAACTATCGATCGACGTCGAATAATCCATTCTTCTATCGATCGATTGGTGTGGTAACACTAAAATAGGTATCTAACACGGCCCGATCCAGGACCTCATGCTAGCAAACAAAAGACCTCACAGGCAGTATTTACTTTAAATATTAAAGTAAATTATTTATAATTTTCGCATAACTACTAACTGGTTACTACTCATTGTTAAAAAGACGAGCAAACCAGTTCCTAGTCAGTTAACTAATGAGTTAACGTGAAAGCCAGCACTAACTTTCTTTCGGCACAAATGAGTATGCAATATGGCGGATTACGAAATTGCCCGAATGATTCCGATTCCTGACCCGAATGAGAAAAAATCGGAAGTATCAATTTAATGCTAATACTGTGTGATAATAAAAATGAATGGCCTTGACTAAGCATAATACAATTATCAACTGTTATATGATTTTTCCTATAAGTTATAATTATGTACTTAATACAATTTAAGTACCTACAAAAAGTGATTAAGGAGCTGACTCAATAGTAACAGCCGCACGGGTGAATCTATAAGGTTAAGCAACTCTTGCTGAGGTCGTTCCGTGGATGGGTGACCATCCATTACATCAAATCTCCTCCGGGCTCGAGAAAGCACGTTAAGCCGTTGGTCTCGGCTGTCATTCATAGATCTGACAGCCAGTCTTGCCAAGGAGTAACGTGTTAGCTACCCAGTTACTGGGGCGTGGAGGCCAGAAATACCGCTACACGTAAAATGTTGGCTGATAGATAACATCAGATGGGAAAATCCAGGCTTATTGATAATAATTTGCTATGACTAGAAGTAATTAAGGAATTACTTCTAGTCATATCTGTTATACATATATATATATATATATA
>NDFZ01005291.1:189942-252268 GCA_002192655.3 Mamestra configurata
TATATATATGTATATATATAATCTGAATCTCGGAAACGGCTCTAACGATTTTCATGAAATTTAGTATGCAGGGGGTTTCGGGGGCGATAAATTGATCTAGCTAGGTTTCATTTCTAGAAGACGTTTACCAAAACGGTCATCAAGGTATTTTTAATTAAATGTGCAATATACCGAAGTACTTGTTACAAACGTTTGGTCCTGCAGTGGCTCATTTTCAGATACCTAACTATACTGGCTCACCTCATATTCTATTTTATGAATATCTAATAATATTTTGTTATTATACATACTACGTAGTACATACATTATCCTTATACCATGTATAAGTTTATTTATTATGAAGGTTGGCAAACTGATTTCCTCAATGAAAAGTTTCCAATAATAGCAATGGTTTACAAAAGTAAATAGGTACTTGCAAATTAATTAAAGGGCCTTGAGGCCTTGAGGCTAATGGAGACTCCACATCTTTATATATATAATTCTTCTGTACGTGTCTTGACACCGAACTCCTCCTAAACGGCTGAACCGATGTTGATGAAATTTTTTGTGTGTGTTCAAGGAGATTTGAGGATGGTTTAGATTCACAATTGGACCCGGTAGGTGGCGCTGCAATCGATTTTTATAATTTTTCGTCAGACACAAAGCAAACGTTTGGACAGGACAACGTCTGTCGGGACCACTAGTGATATATAGGTACTTTTGTATACTTATACATTGTGATATCATTGACGTGGGCTGCCAGCTGCCAGGCTGAAATGGGAATGGGCGGGTCACACCAGCCGCATGCATAGTGACCGCTGAGCAAAAGTCTCCACGCAATGGGTGCCAGAGGATGGACGGCGTCGCCGAAGCCGGCCCAGAAATCGGTGGCGAGATGATCTGAATGCACACCGCCAAGGCTGGTTCAAGGTGGCGCAAGAAAAGAATGTCTGGAAGGATATGGGAGGCCTTTGCCCAGTCGTGGGACACGCACGGGCTAAGGAAAAACAAAATAAATTTATAAAATAGTTATGCGTTATACATTATGAAGTCTGGATGAAAAAATTACGCAAACGTGTCGACACAATGTTGGTGCAGAGTTTTCATTAATTCAGCCTTTGATTTTAACCTACAGTTTTAGCTCAGATAAATACGCAGACTACGACTTTTCTACCACACATTACATGGCTTTGTTGCACAGAGAAAATTCTATAGAAGTTTATCGAAGTCTGTATCGTGTGGACACACCTTGACAGGTGCGTAGCGACAATAATTGCTTGGTAACACGCTTGGATCAATCTGGAGTAATTAGTGGAGCAATGTGGAACAACTTCAATAATTTTATTGGGTAGTATTTAAACGCAAATCAAAAAATATCCTTTTTCTATGCAATAAGATTCCGAATTCCCATCAAAATAACTGATTGCACAGCAAAATATTCAACTCAAAATATCACTAAACACACTACAATTTATTTTCGCAGCGTACAGTGATTTTTCCTAAAGCAAAAGCTTTTTCATCAATGCACAGCTAATAATCTTAATGCACATTATACATGTTAACTCTTTTTCTTTTAAATATAGCTTCTATTTTTATATTATTTACAGCAGTTTTTCTAAATAAAACAGCATTTTATTAGTCACAGTCGTCTTATTATTTATTAATTACCACATAATGAGATCAGCAAAAAAAATATAAAATTAGATACAACATTGTAATTTATTGAATTATTAAAGCGGGAACGATCAACTTGACAAACCTCCGACCGCAATATCGGGGAATAAAACTTGAACTCATGTAATAAAAAAAAAAAAAAAACCTAACCTAACCTATCTCTATCTTACTCGCTCGCGCCACTCTGCACTCCAGTGACGAAAAAGCGCGCGAAGCCGCGAACCTTTTTCAGTTAATTTGTTCTGCTTTTAGAAATAATGCAATGTGACAGGATTTTTTTGTTATAATAATCATTAAATTTGCCGAGCATGGCTTCTTGAAAATTAAGACAAATATGATGAACAGGTTTTGTTGTACTTACTGGTTAATATGCGACTGGGATAGTTTGCTATGAAATATGGAATATTTGCTGTGCAGTCAGTATTTATGCTATGTATGTAGTATTTTTGTACAAAAATAAATTTACCTGTATAGCATTATGTGGAAAAAAGTAATGTCATATTGATGTATAATTTCCAATTATCTGCAGTTTGAGTTTTGTTAAACATTTAGTTTATTTGTAGTGAAGTAAGTTATTTGATGTAAAAAAGAATATAAATGATGAGTATGTATTGATAGGCGATTATTTATTTGATATGCAATTTATAATATCCCAATTTTATTGAAGTTGCGCCAATAGGGATTTTTTTAAGATTTTTTTATTTGCAAAAAAAAAATACTTATTATCTCTAGTAAACAATTATGAAAGAATTTTTAAAATACCTTCATCGCTGATGAAGTTATTTAGCTTCAAAGTTGACAATTAGAAAGAGAAGTCCGATACAAACTGTGACGTCAAATACTATGACGCCTATACAGCTGCCATAGAAAACAGCGTTTTCGCGAGAGGGACAGATATATTTGTTTAAAATAGTTATATCTCGTTTGTGTTTCTGTCAATTACGATTCTTTTACATTTTTAGTATTATATTTTTGTATACTTCTAGATAAACTGTTAAGATAATAAAAAAAAAGTTCAAGCACATTTTTTTTTAAATTATATTCCACACGTTGTTTTGTTTTATTTTTCAACTAAATTACTCGCGTATTGCCTAGTTTCTTGGAGTGTCTCCATATTGTTCAAAGTTGTCATTGCAAAACATTTCCCCAAATTGAAGCGTGCTGCCGTTGCCGTAAATTGATTGATATTTTATGACGTCACAATCGACCAGTATTGCTTATACGTAATTGATCAATTTCCATTTTCCGTGTTAACGTACTATTAGAAGTTGTTCAATCTATCTGACAAATGTCCCACTGCTGGGCAAACAAAGGCCATCCTCTTCCCTTTCACACAAGTCTGGCCTCTGTGGTCACCTGCCCTGTTGCGCACCAAATTTCTCTACGGATAAGTCGCGAATGCAGTATTTTGTCGCACTGTCACATCGAGTCTGTCTGTGGGAGACCTTCCTCGGTAGTAGGTATAACCTGGCTATAGCATTGTCTTACGTTTACTTAAACGACGTTAATTAAGGTTTCCATTGAAAGGCAAAAGTTGTTTTTATTGAAACTTCGAAAACTACCTGTTATTGGTAGGTTAAAACGATTTCATGTTTCGCATTTATTTTGTAGGGCTGTAAAAAATGTATTGTTATTACCTACTAAAAGTTACCGTCGTAAATGTCGAAAATTATCCCAAGGGAACATACTCCCGGGATAAACACTATCTCTACACCAAATATTATCTCAATCGGTTCAGCGGTTTAAGCGTGAAGAGGTGACAGACAGACAGTCAATCTTTCCCATTTATAATATTAAACCAATTACTGTCTATCCCTGGTCGTCTGGAAGAGATCGCGGAATGCGATAAGGCCGCCCATTGTTTGTGTTTTAGTTTTAAGTGTCCTTGTTGTTTTACTTTTGGTGTACAATTAAGTATATAATAAATAAATAAATATTAGTTCAGTATAGATAAAGAAGAACGTAGTGGCTTAGCGCCGCGTGTCGTCAGTTGGTTTGATTTTAGAGATCGCAGGTTCGACTTCCAAACAGTTTGCTTGTGTTGAATCATGAAGCATTGCATACACAAGTAAACCCACATCTTTTTATTAGGCATAGACTAAAGAACTACGTCTAAATGACTAAGCATTTTAATGAGGTCAACGTTCGTTTGATTGTAGGAGATAATTGGTACGATAACGAACGTTCTTCAGCGGCCAGTCTCAATAACTGTCAAATTAGCTACCAACAGTAACTATAACGTCATGTTTGGTAGCTAATTTGACAGTTGGTCAAAGGTAGATACGTTATTAAGACCAGCCGTTACTGATACAATGCTAACACAGACACGTCTTCGAGTTTTTGGTTCTAAGGCATGCCGCCGGTTTCTTCACGAATGTTTCCAAAATGAGCAAGTCACGTAAAACACCGAAATCGTATTGTTCGTAACACAAGGCATGGAATGACTAATTATATGCTAATTACAATGAAACAGCACGATAATACAATTCGCATTGAAACCAACAATGTACGTTTCTTTTCTAATCAGCTCATTTTATTACATTTCACGTGTGTGAGATTAGGTAGGTATCAATGTATGTTTGATAGCATACAAGCATCAATCTTATATACTTACTTGCCTTTAAATTGTATATTTCCCCGGAAAATTGCATACTCCGTTAGATTGTAATAAATCTTTATTATTAATTCCATCTTTTAGCAAATTGGATGACATTCTGAAGTCTGCCAAAATTCCACAATGTCTGAAGTCCCGCCTTTATAACCAGTGTGTTTTGCCCACCATGACTTACGGTGCTGAGACATGGACGCTTACACAGGAGGCTGTGTACAGACTGAGAGTTGCACAGAGAGAAATGGAGCGTTCCATGCTTGGCATACGTCTATTAGATCGAGTTCCAAACGTCGAGATCCGAAGACGTACGAAGGTTTTCGACATCGGAAAACGAATTGCGGATTTAAAATGGGGCTGGGCAGGACACCTGGCAAGGCGCGGTGATGATAGGTGGAGTAAGACAGTGACCGAGTGGCGCCCGAGGACTGGAAGAAGAAGTGTTGGTCGGCCGATGGCGAGATGGGCGGACGACATTGTTGCCATCGCGGGTAGAACCTGGATGAGGCTGGCACAGGAGCGTGGGGATTGGCACAAGAGAAGAGAGGCCTATGCTCAGCAGTGGGCGAAGTCGGGCTGCGGATGATGATGATGATGATGATGATGATGAAATTTATCCGTGTCTTATTAAGTAAAAATAGTTCACAATTTAACGCGATATTTTACAATCTTACGGCGTTTGCAATTTCCGGTAACATATATAATGTATTGTAGCTACTTTATGTACCATTTAAAGCATGTATGTAGTAGCTACTACATACATGCTTTAAATGGTACATAAAGTAGCTAACTATCTTTTGGTTTGGCAGAGGTTTCGTCGAGGACAGAAATAATCCCAAGGGAATATTTCGGGGTCAAAAATATCCCATTTTCTATTCCAAGGCATGGGCTACCCAAGTGCCAAGTTTTAAATCCGATCGACCGTTAGATGTGAACAGGCATTATTACTTTGGCATTTTAAGCATCGACACTTCTACTGATCAAAACAAAACAAACAATGATCGCCATAAATACTTCACTACCTACTCATTCTGGTTACTTAAGACCTGAAAACCCAAGTTTCCTCAATGTACCGTCGCGTCGCCAGTAATCTCCAAAACAATGAAGAAAGAAAGAACATCCATGCCTTACCAATATTGTAGATATAATAAAGTGTCTGTCTGTTACGTTTTCACATATAAACCTGCTGGATTAAAACATCTTGGGATACTTTTCATTCCGGGAATGAGTTCCATAACACAATTCATGCGGGCGAAGCCGCGGGCAGAAAGTTAAAAAAATAATACTTAGATATTTATAATTAGGTACAATGTTAGTAGTCTGAATCGCCGAAGCCAGGTTTTAAACAGAAATCGAATTGCTTAAACAGCGGGTCCATTTCGAACAAACATTACCTAGTACCGTGCAACATTAGGTTTCGATCGATCGCATCTGCATACTATGCATTAAACTTCACCGCTCAAAGGTCACCGACCGGCTTTTATAAATTAGGAAGTACGAAACCATGCTGCCCTAGTTCTTACATAACGAATAATATATCTAAATTACTAGCAGTAGAAAGTAATAAAATACATTAAAAATACTCACAGGCCCATTTCCCTTGCTCTTTGAAATTCACTTTGTGGACCACTGGACCAATAGCATAAGTATACAAGGTGTCAAACACTAACTTCGCAACTGATAGGAAACAGAACACCACACAACCTAATCCAGTAATTTGAAGCACAGAATACGGCATTTTTACTAAATTTATTTTATGTTTTTTCAATAAATAAAAGTGAGAGGTTAGGAGAGAGCGACACCGTCACCGCTTGACACAATTCACGCATGCGTACTAGCGGTCGAAGAAAGTTGCCATGCGCAGTGAATGAACGACGTCAGTGGTGCCGGAAAGCAAATGAGTGAGTCGTATTCGAGTAGCCGGCCGAAAATAACCGAGCGCTGATCGAATTATGAGAAAGAGAGAGGAATAAAATAAAGGGCTGTCTCGCTTTGCCGGCTGATAAGTACGACATTGTACGGGAGTTTGTAGGTCATCCTGATTAATTTTATAGGTTGAAGTAGAGTGAAGTTTATTTTATGAACTATGGAGTATTTTATGGAAAAAAAATGTGCGAAAGACGTTTCTGTTATCATATTTTGAAAGAAAGAACAGAAAGAAAGAAAATTATATTTATCGGACATTAAAAAAATATAAAAAAGACCATACAAATAGAGAATATCAAAAATTTTAAGTACTTATAAAACAACTTTTAATATTTTTGTACTAGCTTAGAAATTTGTATAATACTAAAATAATATGGATCATGGTGTGAATTAAAGTATTTATTATTTTATTTTTTTTATAACAATATTGTGCCAAAAGCAAATATTTACAATATTTGATCATGCCTGTAATTCTTCGGAAATTAAATACATCCCATTAAAAATGGAGCTCAATTCGATGCAATCACAACCCATCTCAAGGAAACCATGTTATAAAGTACCAATATAGATAAAAAAAGAAAGAAAATTCGTCTTATTTTGAACAGACAAAACGCACCTAACAGTAATAAAAAAAAAACAAAGTAAATAAACAATAAGTAAGTACCACTTTAAAATTAAAGTTATGTTTTATACAAAAGCCTATTCAACTAAAACATGTCATGTTTTAATTCAATCGTATACAAAAAGCCGGGAGAAAATCGTGAAAATCAGTAGCTCAAATAAATCCCTATAATCTTGCGGGAATCCAATACTTCCTAGAAAAAATTACTGCTATTTACAATGTTTATTGACGTGTAAAATAGTTACTTGTGACCTATTTGCAAAAATAATCATTTATCATTTAATGAAAAATCGCTTAGCGAAACAAAATCACTACCCTTCATAACCAGTAGGTACCGCAATCAGTGATACCGATACCGGTACCAGAACATGGAAGATACCGATACCGGTACCAGAACATAAAGCATACCGAGACCGATACCATAACATTACCGTGTTATGGTACGGTACCCTCTAACTATGGATACCGATACCGGTACCAGAACAATCATTAAGACGTTGTAATTCCTCTAATTAGTTTGCGATGTCCAATATAGCCATTTGTGTAATCAGTATAGTTTGGACGGGAATTGATTGATGCTAAATGTGTGAATCATGGCTTGGCACAGCTTGAGGGTATGTTAAATCAAGCGTGCTAAGCTCTAATTTGGATGGGTGGGCATTATAACATTAGTTGATGTGTTATTGCTTCGATATTTCTTAGAGAAAATAAGGATTTTAATGCAACGTTTGGTGTAATTGTCGCAAAGCGCGGCTGCTGAGCGTGAGGTTTTGGATTCGATTCCCGGGTCGGGCAGTCTTTTAATGTACCTATTAACTTTTGCTCGCAACTTCCTACGCCCAAATCCCGTTTTTTCGCGTTCCCGTAAGAATTACGAAAATCCTCTCTTATTACTCCCTGCACTCCCCAAGGAACCTACACGCCTAATTTCAGCTTTCTACGACCAGTATTTTCGGCTGTGCGTTGTCTGTCAGTCACTACTCAGTCAGTCACCAGTAACAGAAGAGTATTATAATCTTACGGAGTTTGCCATTTTCCGAAAATTGCAGACTCCGTTAGATTGTAAGAAATCTTTATTAGATAATAATTTCTCAATATATTATGCAAAAATCGTTTTGTGTACAAGAAATCCCACCCAAATTCAATAGTTTCCAATATATTCGTGTATTTTCATGAAAAAATAGGTTACAATTTCACGCAATATTTTATAATCTTACGGCGTTTGCAATTTTCCGGTGACATAAATACTGATTAATGATGATTGCCATCGTATAAGTTGATAGCAAGAGTTACAGTGGTTGGAAATAATGTGGCGGACTTAACCAATCCTTCTTATCCCACTATGATCCTACTCATACGACCGTATTATAGAGGTAAATCGCACCTTTAAAGTAAAACCGTTACTAAACGAAATTATGAAATTTTATAGGGGAGCCAATATTAGAAAATAGTCACTGTTTTAGATAGATGGCATTGATACCTCAATTCATAAAAAAAATCGTTTAGTAACGGTTTTACTTTAAAGGTGCGAAATATATAAACAGTTTTGTCAAACATTTAGGTATATAATAACTACTTAAGTATATTTTAAGTAAAAAAACTAACCAAACGTATACCCAAAAATTGTCAGCTATAATTTGTTCTTAATAATAATGTTAATGTTGTGTATTACTTTTATTGATTAAATATAAATATTATTATTTTGTTAAAGTTTATTCTGTTACACGGTGTATGTTTATGAATGGGTCCTTGTCCTTTTTCGAAACCCGTATATCAGCTTAAATAATAATATATCGTCACCATATTAAAGATTATTTTAATTTTACGGTAATTTCGATTGAACTCCATCACTCACCATCAATCATTCGTCAATCATGACTTTTGATCTTGACGTGTAACAGACGCCTTAGTATTTCTTCAGCGGTCTAAAGACAAAGAAGTCATTCAGAGGAGCAACAAAACAAGCCGCAAGTATACAATAGGAGCACTAAACAGAAATGTCAATACAATTCACTCGAACACGCCGAGAGTTTCTTCGTCAGTATTTCAGACTTCGCCACAAACTACTGTTTAGGTAAGGCCTAGGTTCCAAAGCAAGTTGAAAGCGGTTTTAGAAAAGTACTAGAAGGGAGCATGTTTAACCTCTGTACTGCTGATTTAGGGCCTTTCAGTTGTATTTCATACACAAGGCAATCATAAATCTTATCAACAATAACACACCTAAGGAAAATACATAATTATGTAAAATCAAAGTTTTGCCATATTTTGATTTCCGCAAAAAACTTATGGGGTACTTTACTATTGACATTGAATGATGTTTATTAAACACTCGAGTTCGGAAGCGATAGTGAATATTTTTCGTGCTCCATCGTCGACCACAATTTACCATCAGGTGAGTTACCACCTGAAGCAGTAATGCTAGCGAAGGAGGAGGCGGGCCGCGCGAGGGAAAGGCAAGGCCTTCGTCCCAACCGCCGCTACAGGAGAAGACGCCCCGGGCGTCGGGAGTCGCAGGGCGATCTCCGGCCACCGTAGGCGCGGGCCTGCGGACGGCGAGCGTTGGGTGGCTCGCTGTCCGATCACCACCAGGCCCGGGTCGATGGCGCGTTGTGTTTCACGCGCGCCTCAAAGAGATGTCAGCATAGAGGACGGGGCCCGCTAGGGCCAGAGCCTGCCAGGGTTGCGGAATTTGTTCGAAAGAGTCACCGCGGCCCTGGAACGCAAAGGGCTTTAGAAGGAACACGGATGGGTTTTAGCCAGTAAGAGTCTGACACGCCCTTCCGCTCCACCCAGAGCGGAAGAAGTAATTTGATGATTTCCCATCCTTAAAAAAAAAAGTACAGATGCGCTGTGAATACCAGGCTTTGCAAATGTCAATAGACAGCGGTGACCAATTACCATCAGGTGGGCTGCTAGCTTGTGTACAGATCTATTCAGCAGTGACCGTTGGACGGGAAAACTTCTACCGTGAAGGCTTCATTGGTAATCCTATAAGTAACGCTTCTCCGCTCCTCCAACAATGACACCTAACCCTTACTTTGAATAGAAACTTGAAAGCTATCGAAGTTATTAAGTTCTCAAGTTGCCGCCGCGATACTGTGCTGAGCTGCTTATACGGAAATTTTAATTAGCTTTTAGTTTCCTTTAGTTTGAAACAATTCAATCAGACGATGTGTTTATTGAGTATTGACTTTGCTGTGCTCGGAAACGTGTGTGGGAATATGTAGCTATAGTTTAGATCTGTTGGCAGGCTGGCTTTTAATTCATTGGAAATTATTGGGCGGTGAAATTAGTCATGAAAATGAAAAACTTTCAGTATTGGACCGAATACACACCACGACAGCAAACTGCCGGTCGATTCTGTAAACATGTCGAAGTGAAGGCTTGGGTGAAGTGATCACGAAGTGAGCTATCAATCCATATAACCAAGATGGAATGACAGTTCACTTGACATCTTGATTATATGGATTGACAGCTCACCTCGTGCTCACTTCATGTTTACTGAATCGACCGGCTGTACGCAATACAGGTTATTTGTTTTAGGGTTCCGTATCCAAAGGGGTAACCAATGGAAACCTTCGGGTTGGCCGGTTTTTTTATAAGTTCGATTCTTGGTTCGGGCAGTTCTTTCCAAAAATATTCAATTGACTTGTTTTATTTTTTATGTTCGTGTTTTACTAAAATGCAATTTTTTTAGCACCATTATTTAGGTTATTTTAAGGTCTCTCTTTAAGTTCCTACTCAGTATAATAGATACGACTAGGTCCTTCCCGATTTTTGCCAAGGTTGCGGAATTTGTTCGAAAGAGTCACCGCGGCCCTGGAACGCAAAGGGCTTTAGAAGGAACACGGATGGGTTTTAGTCAGTAAGAGTCTGACACGCCCTTCTGCTCTACCCAGAGCGGAAGAAGTCATTTGATGATTTCCCATCCTAAAAATAAAAAAAAGGTCCTTCCCGATAGTCGGGACGAATAAAGATTTGGTACATAAATACTAAACAGAAAAACCCAATGATTTTAATTGGTTAGGTCAACAATATTATAATATTGTAACACACGGCTGGTTTCGAGTTTATAAAACTTCTTGTTTTATATACATTATTGTAGCAAGTATTCATTACGATCAGCATTTTGAATATGTATAATGATATTATCAGCAAATTATACTGTATTTATTTATAAAAATAATTTGCAAGTCGTTAAAGTTAAAGAATTTCCTGTTCTTTTTGTTACAACGTTGTTAAGTTTGGTGTTGCAAACATAGGGCCAATCTTACAATTTTTTAAGCAATGTTGCATTCGCATCTTAGTCGCAATCTGTCAAATTTTTATAAAGTTAAAGACGTTTTTGACAGATGCGACTAAGATGCACTTAATTAAGTTCTATATAAATATTCGTCTGATTCTTCTAAGGCGAAATAATGGATGGATTCCAATCTCAGAATTAATTTATTTTACATGCCAATGTTCTAAGTGAGGGAGCACCTTTAGTGCCGATGTATGTGGGCATTAAGGGTGCTCCCTCACTGAGAACATTCACCTGTAATGTAACGTTACTGAGTTGAGCATTACATCGGTGAGGGAGAAGAACCGGGCACTACATTGCGCAACCTGTAATGTTACAGATTCGGACATTTGAACATACAAATTCATAATTTTTTCCTCTTCCAACTACAGATGAAACTAATACATGGTGCGAGCGAGTAAGGACTTTAATATTGTACGTTAAGAGTTCTCATTTGACTCATTTACCACTTAAACTAACTCTGCACGCACTCGACTGAACGCTGACTTTTTTAAAAGTGCATAGTGTTGAACACATGTGATATATATTCTCTTTTATCGTGCTTGTTAGTGGTCCTAAGTTTTCTACTACTTTTTCTGTTTTACCCGTAAGAACCATCTGTTATAGCTGTTGGTTCTTCTACGATTAAATAAATAATTATATAAATTAAATTATATTGGTGTGGGAAGAGAACTGAGTATTACAGTGCGCAACTTCATGATAAAATCTTCTTTTAATTCTTGTTTTTTGTTTTTCAAATTCAACTAAATGCTTGAAATCGAATCCTATGTTACATTACAGGCGAATGCTCGTCAATTCCGGGAGGCAGTACTGTAATTTAATGCTCAAAATCGATACCGAAATGTTACATTACAGGCGAACGCTCCAGGTGAAGGAGCACCTTTATAAAACGTCAGAAGATATGCATTACATCAGTGAGGGAAGAGAACCGAGCATGACATTGCAACCTGTAATGTTACAGATTCGGACATTACATTAGTGAGGGCAGGGAACTGAGTATTGCAGTGCGCAACTTGATGATACAATGTTCTTCTAATTCTTGTTTTTTGTTCTTCAAATTCAACTAAATGCTCAAAATAAAATCAAATGTTTGTCAAATGACAAACTGAAATGGCAGTACTGTAATGTAATGCTCAAAATCAATATCGAAATGTTACATTACAGGCGAACGCTCCAGATGAGGGAGCACCTTTATAAAACGTCAAGAGATAGTGCGTATTTCGAATTGGTCGTTTCCTACGGAGAAGAACCGGCAATGAAGAGGCATGCAAGAAACGCCAATGTCCATAGCCATCTCTCTCCATTTACTAATGAGTGCCGAACATTTAGTTTTGCTACGTTAATTCTTACTGCTCACTTCTCGGTTGGTTGTCCAAGCGTAACCTTTTGTTGGACAGACTACATCCTTGTGGATCAAGGTCTACTGTTTATTTGTGACCTGATTTGAGTCTGTTTGGAGTTTTTCGGATAAAATAATAACCTTGCTTTTCCGGAAAATAAGATAATCATTTATTTACTAAAAATTAGTACAATAGATCCGTAACAAATTGTCAGGGTGGGAAGAGATTTTAGAATATATGAAATAGATCGTCTTGTTTGCCTTGGACAATGAATGGCACGCAAAAATTAATAAAAGAATACAAATCCAAAATTATGATTCTAGATTGTAAATTACTGACTTGCATTCTTTTTTAGAATTCTGGAACTTACGGAACCCGAACTAAGCCTCCACTGTCCGTCCGCCCGTCTGTCTGTCAGCGGGCGGTATCTCAAGAACCGTTGAAATTTTCACAGATTCTTTATTTTTGTTGCCGCTACAACAACAAATAATAAACTTTAAATTAATTTATAAATTAAAGGGGGCTCCCATAGGTACAACCAACATGTTTTTTTGGTTTGCGGTACGGTACCCTACGTGTGAGAGTCCGACGCGAACTTGGCCGGTTTTTTTTGTTTGTTGATAAGGTACTAAGTTTAGAAGGTCTGTTGAATAAAATAAGGTAAGTGTGAAAACTGAGTTTATTGTTGACTATGAAAAAGTTTTTTTTTTGTCTGTATAGTAAGTTTTGCAAAGTATTTAAAATCAAAATCAAGATTATATTTGTAAACATTCGGAACAAAATGTTTTGTTTATACTTTTATTGTACGAACAGCAGGAATTCCCTGCCGGATTCTTTGTTTCCAGATAGTACAACTTGGGGTCTTCAAGTCAATAATGAATAGGATACTTCTAGGCAAGCGTGTTTCATCTTCGACCACATCATCGCTTTCCATCATATATGAATGTAAATTACTGATTTGCGTTGAAGTCAATAGAAGCTGCAATCTAGGAGCCTTTAAGTCAAGAGTGAATAGGTTACTACTTGGCAAGCGTGTTTCATCTTCGACCACATCATCGCTTTCCATCATATATGAATGTAAATTACTGATTTGCGTTGAAGTCAATAGAAGCTACAATCGAGGAGCCTTTAAGTCAAGAGTGAATAGGTTAATTTTAGGCAAGCGTGTTTCATCTTCGACCACATCATCGATTATTACCATCAGGTGAGATAGTGATCAAATATGTGCCCATCAATAGTAAAAAAAAGAAAAGCTATTTAAATGACGACACGGTTGCAGCAGTGGTTGAGCGATTGACTGCTGCGCTGCGTGTCGCGGGTTCGATCCCCCCACGCAACAAATATTTGTATGGCCTACAGATAGTTATTCCGGGTCTGGCTGTTTGTGTATGTGAATTTATATGTTTGTAAACGCACCCACGATACAGAAAAAATCCCTAGTGTGGGCTATTCCACCAATTCGCACTAAACGTTTCCAAACGTCTTTTATAATGCGCACAGCAAAGGAGTGGAACTCTCTGCCTGCGTCTGTGTTTCCGAACGCATACGACCCTAATCTCTTCAAAATTAGAGTGAACAGGCTTCTTCTGGGTAAGCTCGCTCCATCCGTCATCTATGACCTAGACTAGAGTCAAGAGCAAACCCATATTAAATAAAAAAATAAAATAAAAAAAAAAACGTTTTTTTTTGTTTAAATAAAAAACAACTAAAATGAACCTGAAAAAACTATGATAGTCCTTGTTAAAACCTACTTTAACCGAACTATTAAGTAACCATAATGAAGCTTCATACACAATGACCATCAAGTAATTAAATGGCTTCAGCACGGAGCTGGAATTACTCTTTCAGGTTATAACTCCCCGTTATAACCTAAAAGAGTAATGCGCAAAGGAGGCACCGATGCGATCTGTTTGTTACCATACATAAACTTGAAAATCGTGTAGGGGTTTCTGTTTAGCTGTATTTGTTATAAAGTTGAATTGCATTAGTTAGAGGAACTCGTAGAGCCACACGGCTCGATCTTCGACCTTTGCAAAACCTTGTTTGCACAGGAATCGAATTCGTTACCTAAAATACATAAAGTGGCAACACAAACATTGAACCATAAAAGCAAGATTAATTGGCACGTCCACTAAAGAAGATTATTCACTACCGTAATACTCAGCAATGCATGTAAAATTATGATAAAATAACACTGAGGGAACAACTTTGTTCGAAACTAATAATAGGTGTGTCCATTTGACATAAACCCGCTGTAGGCACTTCAGAGTATTAATAAGAGAAGGCTATTCTACGATGTGGCTTCTTCTACTAAGTACACACAAGACTGAAATTTTGCTACGAGTATAACAGTCGATGTAATGCCCATCTCAAAGCGGGTTATTTATTTTTTGTGAGTGTTGTCTCGCAGTTCAACCTATAAGGTTGTCGACTGCTTAACCGGGCATGCCTGTGGTGGTCCCTAATATAATATTAAAGCCTCCAGCCAGGGCAGCGGATTAACTAAGTGCGCATATTATAGTGCACAAGCACACACTAAAATAAACAGAGCGTGCAGCTTTCTGATACGGTATGGAAGTCCGGCTTTACGTGCTTTCAGAGGCACGGAGGTATCACACCTCCCATTCCCAAACTTCCGTCGGACTGCTACTGAAAAAATCATAATAGAGAACCCTGTGCCATATGTTGTCCTTCCTGGGAATCGAACCCAGGGCCACGCGCATCAGTCCCGCTGACGCGTCCAGCAGGCCATAAAAAATAAATTGATTACTATCAGGTGGGATCCCTTCACACGCGAGCCTATTAATTATACAAAAAATAAACTAAAACGTTTTGGGAGCCCATTCATTGTGCGTACAGCTAAGGAGTGGAATTAACTGCCAGAGTCTGTGTTTCCTGATAGGTGCAACCTGGGAGTCTTTAAGTCAAGAGTGAAGTTACTTCTAGGTGAGCGTGCTCCATCTTCGACCACATCATCGCTTACCATCAGGTGAGATAGTGGTCAAACGCGTTCCTATAAATGGTAAAAAAAACTGTTTAGAATTCAAAACATGGAAAAGAAAGAAAGAAAGAATAATATTTATTTAGCACTTACATGAAACACGCCCGGTACATAGAAATAAAATTAAAAAGAAAAAAAAAATGTAGGTATGCTAAGAACCAACCACCGAGCGCGTCAGACATACCACGGACATTTTATAGGTACTCAATCGAAGTTACCATGATAGTTACCCGTATTTTTTATGAAAATAATTGAGTTAAGACAAAGAAATTTATTTAACATGTTTCGGAGAAGGCTTAATGTGAAAAATTGGTAATAAAGTGCGACGGAAATTAATGGAAGGTAAGCGTTACTTAATATCTTAATATAAATGTCAACTTTTCTTATAGCTTCTAGTAGGTTTGAAGTGTTTGACAAGACTCCTTATTGTTCCAGTTTTGCAAGGTTTCCAATCATGACTTGCGATAAATATTTTACAGCTTGTTTCTTTCATACCCTCGTAAGTGTAAAGTTGAAGTGCTCCAGTCTGATCACAGTGGAGTCCAACGATTAAGTTCATATCTAGTATTAGTATAAGTTAGTCATATTCTATAGTAATTGGATTTGTTTGGTTGTATATTTGTTGAATCGTTTGTTACAATAAATTATTTTGTAAGAGCCTTAAGGAGATACTGGAGATAGAGATCATTCATTCATGTTATTGATTGACCGACCTAAACAATTCAAAAGTGCATGTACATATTCATGGTTTATCTATTTATACTCCTCACTACTATCGCATTTATCCATACGAATATAATACAGCTGAAGAGTTTGTTTGTATGAACGCGCTAATCTCTGGAACTGGCGGGAACGGGATATACGTGTATGAAGTCGCGGGCAAAGGCTAGTAGGTAATAATTTTATAAATGCGAGAGTTCGGATGGATGTTGTAACACAATCACGCCAGAACGGCTGAACAGATCTGAATGTACGACACACACAACTGTTATAAATATTTAAATTATGCCTATAATTACACTAGTCAACAAGATTTTGTTACAAGGAATTTGCTTACTAATTGCGAATTACATATCTACCCTTATTCTAAAATCATATTTATTTGGTTTTGATCAGGTCTAGTTTTTGTGTTACAGCTACTACCAGTAACATAATTTTCCCTTTAGCTTGTAAATTCCGATTTTTTTTATTTTTCAATAAAGTAGCTGTTATCTCAGTTTACTGAGTTATTTTATGCTTATATAATGTAGAAAAAAATGTTCAAATGATTCTGTCAAGTTTTTTTACATTTATGGTGAAATTATTTTTAAAACTCAAAAAAGAAATTCTGCACCATCACATTTAAAAAAAATGTGAGCTTTATTTTGGCATTTTTTAATATAAAAGGATAGTTGAGTATACTGACGTGCCATCTGCTACACAAGTAATCATTTAATATGATAACGTGCCTGTATTAGAATCACCTGAAAACTTCAGTTTTCGTCTCAAAGCACCACTTCAAAATCAGATGACAGGAAAACTGTTCGTGTCTCAATAATTCTAACTTCAGTTCTATGATACTTAAGCATGTTCTTAACACAAATAGTTTAAAAAAATCTTGTGACACACAAGAAGTGTTTTTTTGTTGACCAGTGTTATTTATGTTTATTTTGACTAATTGTAATCATTTCTATGAACATGTATAATCAAAAGTAGTTATATTGACTTCATGTGATTGGTCGAGACTGACAGTTATCGTCGACCAATCATAAGCAAGTAAAATGGTGGGAATAATAAACTAGTCGGCGGGCATTTAAGTGGTATGCCCGCAATGCATCGTTCATTCGTGCTACGACATCGGTGCTAGTCACTTACACTGTATCTCTAAATTAAACTGTGTTACTGTACCGCTGTAACTATAGTAATAAAGTTGATCTCCAAAGTTTATAAAGAGTGTTTTATATTCAAAGTCCTTAATTCTGAGTATTGAACCAGTACGGTTCACACAACGTGTAACAGAATAAACGTAATAACTCTTAAAGTGTCATTGTACTGATCATTATGAACAACTTTTACTTTGGGACCAACACCGAAATCGTGAAAAATAAATCATCTGTTCAGTACATTTTGTGTGAGTTACGCACACAAAAATGGATGGGGCAGTCGATTTTCTTTATAATAAATAAAAGCCTAAAAACCTGAAATAGTACATAAGTAGTGTTTTTAACCTAGGAGTATGTTCCTTTGGGATAATTTTTAACTTACATGCGCGTGCGCTGCCTTTCTTTGAGTTGAAAGGAATAATTGAATAGGAGAAAATAAAGAAGAAAGAAAGAAAGAATGACGCATACCATAAAATAAACTTAACAAAATTACAAAAGATATGCGTCACATTCGCGCAAAACGGCCATCGCTCAGAATAATAATAATATATCATTTATTTCAGGTAACAAAGACCCATAACATAAATACCTTACAGACTATCATGCATATATTTATAAAAAACCACAAAAATTAAAACACTATTTTACACGAATTGACGGCGTCGTATTGCGCTGCCTGGTGTCACGTAGTTTTCCGCGGAATCGCCGATATACGACACCCTTCGGCCTAAACTCTTCCTTGAGAAAGGTCTCAAGATGATGAGTTGGAACTCGCACCACGAACGATTTGAAATTCGTGTTATGGCGTGGCTCCAACTTCTCGACCCTTAAGGTCCAGTTGTTCTTTGCTCGAACATACTCCACGATCTCCTCAACCTTCGTGGTGTGATGTAGCCGGGACACATAGAGCATAATGCTGGGACTAGTGTGCAAGAAAGCCACAGCGCTGGTTTTCAGCGACAAATACATAAATACCCCTCCATTATTATTATTATTTTTTTATTTATTTTTTTACAACTCACACACGGTCATCCGATCCCAAACTAGGCAGGGCCTGTGCTATGGCAACCAGACAACTGATAAACATACTTATATATTTCTAAATACATCCATATTATAGACAAATTACACCCAGACACAGAACAAATGATCATGCTCATCACACAAAGATTTGACACAAAGATTATTCCCCCTCTCAAACCCGAGTGAACCAGTAAGTCGCCAGCTATCTTACTATGATATACCACCCAGCAGATAGCGACATCCCTGTTCGAATCTTCTCAGTCGTGCTACGGGTAATAGATTGACTTTAAAAACAATTTTCATTAGCTCTCTGACAGATATAGAATGGAATCTAGGGATTTTACAGACGTTTACTTATTGGCGAGAACGTTCTAGTCGGGAGTTGTAAGTGGTTCAAATTTGGAATGTTATTTTGAATGGGAATGGTTGATTGGTTGTCTTTAATAATAAATTTAAGAACTACTATCACTGTCGTTTAGGGTTTAGTTTAAGAAAAATAAAATTATATAGTGGGTATGTCGCTTTGTGGCAATTAAATACGTTTTCTTTCTTCTTCAGGGTTATTAGTAAAACACTAACAACCTCAAATTTAATTTAATTTAATTTGTTTACATTTTAAATGATTGATATCTTAAATTAATTAATTATTTATTCAACTATGCAATTCTTAACTGTTTTTTTTTAAGGTTGGGAAATTATCACATGACTTCTTCCGCTCTGGGTGGAGCAGAAGGGCGTTTCAGACTCTTACGGACTAAAACCCATCCGTGTTCCTTCTAAAGCCCTTTGCATTCCAGGGCCGCGGTGACTCTTTTGAACGAATTCCGCAACCCTGGCAGGCTCTGGCCCTACCGGGCTCGGTCTTCTATGCTGACATCTCTTTGGGGCGCACGTGAAACACAACGCGCCACTGACCCGGGACTGGTGGTGATCGGACAGCGAGCCACCCAACGCTCGCCGTCCGCAGGCCCGCGCCTAAGGTGACCGGGGACCGCTTTTTTTTTTATGAGTGGCTTCTCGCAGTTCAACCTATAAGGTTGTCGACTGCTTAACCGGGCTTGCCTGTGGTGGCCTTAATATACTATTAAAGCCTCCAGCCAGGGCTTATAAAAAAAACTTACAAACTAAGCGACTACACGCTAAGGGCTAAACCCTGTGGGGTACGGGCCTCGGCTTAGGGCGTCGCTGGGGGAAAGGACACTAGGGACGGGCTGGATCGAACTGGAATTATTATTAAGGGGCGAATTTAAGACTACAGGCTCAGCGGCGCGGGCTGGCTCGAGCAAGGGTCGGGACGGAACCGGGGCCCGCCCTGCGACTCCCGACGCCCGGCTTCTTAACAGATAGAGAGAAGAAACTGTAAGTACTTCATATTTATAAAAGTAACTGACATAGTACTATGTGCTACTAACACCTACTGTGGACGAAGAGTTGTCTATATTATTTATTATTACAAATTTTATTATCTATACTAATATTAAGAGGAAAGGTTTGTATTTTGATATGTAACGAATAAACTTAAAAACTACGGGACCGATTTGAAAAATTATTTTAGCAATGGATAGCTACACTATCAGCGAGTAACATAGGCTATATTTTATCCCCGTACTCCCACAGAAACGGGAACTACGCGGGTGAAACCGCGTGACGTCCGCTAGTTTATTTTAAACAACTTTTACTATGAGACCAATTTTCAAAACTAGAAAAAAATATCAGCTATCCAGTATATTATGTCTAGTTATGGACACATAAATGTACAAATGTATGTAGGCAGCCTTATTTTTTTCCTGATTTCGAGTTTAGTAAAAGTACTTTATAATCATGTGTGCTTTCACTCCCAAAAAGGTTTTACAAATAACCCTAAATGACAGATTAACATTTCATCTACACAAAAGTAGTGAAACGGCCACATTAACTCCTCAAAGTTATGTGACTATTGCAAAATCAGCCCTAAGCAATTTAGCTAATATTTTACACTAGCTGCCGCCCGCGGCTCCGCCAGCATGAATGTCGCAAATTATCCCAAGTTAACAAACTCCCGGGATAAAAAGTATCCTTTGTGTTATTCCAGACTATAGTCTACCTCTGTGCCAGATTTCATTAAAATCCATTCAGTAGTTTTTGCGTGGAAGAGTAACAAACATACATACATTCAAACTTTCGCGTTTATAATATTAAGTAAGGATTTTTTTGGCTAAACAAAAAAGGGTAGTTTACTGACTTACGTTTTTTGAGTTGCGTAATTTAAATTCAATACATATTTTTAATACATAATACATATTTTTATTTACACTAGGATTTTTTCAAATATTTTTCCTTTAATCTAGAGCATTAATTACTCACCCTGATTTATTTTAAAAAAATAGGAAAAGTCATGCAAAGAAGGGTTAACTCATTTTACATCGTCGAGGGTCAAAAATAGGCCTTTTGTATGAAAAAGAAAGAAATGTAGATAACGGGAATAAAAATATGCCACTCACACATAATATATAATTATCATTTCACATCTAAAACCTATTTATATTATTGGAAAAGGGAGAAACCTATTCTGCCTATTCTAAGTAATAAAAAAAACTTATCTCAAGTTTAATTCTGTTCAATCTGACTGACCTGTTGGTTGAGTGGTTAGTGACCCTGACTGCTAAACCGGAGGTCGTGGGTTCGATTCCCACCCAGGACAAATCTTTGTGTGATGAGCATGATCTTGTCCTGTGTCTGGGTGTAATTTGTCAATAATATGTATGTATTTAGAAATATATAAGTATGTTTATCAGTTGTCTGGTTGCCATAGCACAGGCTCTGCCTAGTTAGGGATCGGATGACCGTGTGTGAGTTGTCCCAAGATATTATTATTAAAAACAAAAAAAATATTTGAATGACATTTAGATAAATCTTTTTTATGCATATTAACATACATACATATTGACTTTTTCCGTAAATTATTGTTGTATATTTAACATTGTACATTTTGTTTGTAAGACTGACATATTAGGTACTTTTAGTGGATATACCATGACAATACCTCCTGCAATTCTTGTATTTTACTTACCCTTTTGAAAATAAATAAGAATGTATACAACTAAATTTTTTAACTAAACCTATCTAAATGCATTCAAGAAGAAAGATATTGTAAATTTATGTGAGTACCATGTCCCTTACTAGCAAACTTAATTTTATCTCTGCTGGTATTGCTTTGTTGTACCTATTAGTATATTAGTGTAATGTTGGATGCATTGTGCTCACATAATATAAGTAATCAATTGATCAATGTACCTATGTATACAAAATATTGTAAAACTTATATTTGAAAAGGGTAACTATGGAGTTTCTTGTCCGTTCTTCTCCATAAGAATCTACTTTTTGCGAATGGACAACTAGAGTCACTTATATTTTAATTTTTAACTGTAAATTTGACGTTCAAAAGTGCCTTTTAATGGTCTAGTTGAAATAAATGAATTGACTTTGACTTTGACTTTGAAGCAAATCCAAATACTCTAAAAGATCAGCAAATTACTATACAACGTAGGTAATGTTAAATAATGTTCGCACACAAATTTACTTTTTTCTTTTATATATATATTATATACTTAAATTAAAAATCCAAAATGACCGTTTATAGACTGTATCTGTGTCAAAAGCTAGATTTTAAATACTTTTAATCGTAATCTTTGGAGAACGTAGTGGGTAGCATAATTTTTTTAAATGTAATATTTAAGATATTATGACTATTTCTTATTGTGCTACTGTTTGTTTTTCCTTAAATAAAAAAAAAAAATCAATTTTTGAATTTTGTTTGAAAAAACTCCAATTGCAAGAATATTTTTCCAGTATAGTTCTATTTCCTGAAACTTTAGTTTAGTTCGTTTCCCATTGTACTGGTCCTGCAATCTCATTTCAAAAACTCATTCTAGTTTACACGAGAACGGAGCCGCGGGCACTGCTTGTATGTTCTTCCAGGGCGTTCCCTCCCGGCATTTCCACTTACGTACGCGTTTGAAACCCCTCACATCGTTAGCATATTTCAAAGAGAATATTCCACTGTAAAATCCTGTGAAATCAGAGAAGAACTGAAAAATTCCAGTCAAATTAAATTCTAAATATCACCCCTGAACTAAGCAGGAACATTTCAGAATGATTGGCGTGACGTATTGTATACTTTTAGGAGTTAGTAAATACGATTAATATGCAAGTAACTTCGCTTTAGTTTAACTATGCTGTAAAGTGAAATCTATATTAAACTAGCGATCCACCCCGGTGCGAAGCCGAGGCGGATCGCATACAATTCAATTTTATTAATTAGCATTCATTGATGGTCCCATAATAAAAGTTGTTCATAATGATGAGTATAATGACCCCTTTCAAGGTATTGCGTTTATTCTGTTACTCGTTGCATAGAAGTAAAAAGATTATAGAATAAGAATTACCTATTCTACTGGCCAAAGAATCAGCACGGTCATTCAACGTGGCCATGCTGCTATATTTTTGGGGACTTTTACTATTTGTCAGATGAGGACAATTTTTTTGATACTTCTGAGTTATACCCTTTTTTTTTGGGGTGCATATTTTTAGATTATTTGAGGATATTAGCACATCATTTATATATTTTTTTGTGTCAAATTAAATTTAAGATTAATAGGAATAAGGATGTACTCAAAACTTTAGCAAGCATTTATTACAATTAAACCATTACAGGCACTTTTGAATTGTCAAGGTCGGTCTGTCCAAAGAGATGAAGCTATTTGCACATTCCAATGCGTAGAAGAACGCGCAAGAAACTCCACGGACACTCTTTTAAATCAATGTTTTTTACAATGATATCATTGTAAAAAACATTGATTTAAAAGAGGTTACATCATTCGTTTGAAAATTAAACAAACACATATATGTAAGAACGATGTAAAAAGACTTGTACAATCAAGCGTCCGAAGTAAAAAAAAGCAACAATTGAAAAAACAAATAAACCGTGGCAGCTGAGAGATGACCTAAAAGTCAAAACTCAAAAGTCATTTATTCAAATTAGGCTGAGTGCCAGCACTTTTTGAACGTCAAAGTTCTACATAAAGACAGTCCCCCAAAACGCCCGCCCGTCACCACTTCCTAGTGTTTAGCCTTCCTAGCTGACGGCACTCGCTCTCGTACTAGGTAGTACGCTTGTCATTGTGGACAAGCGATTGTAACTTAACTAAAAATGTACATTGAACAATAACTGTCTTTCTCATTCTTTTCATCTTTCATCATTCACCATCAAACCCAAAATGCTTCTAAGTATTATGAGAAAATGAGATTTTATCAATTACATTTTTTAATAATAATAATAATAAAGTGAAAGCCGAGAAAGACAAACAAATCAAATATATTGACTTGGCTCGCGAGGTTGTCGACATGTGGGATGTGGACTCAGCAATCATTGTACCGATAGTTGTGTCAGCCAATGGCTTAATAGCCACGAGCCTCGACCAGCACCTCAGGAGGCTCTCGTTAGGCAGCTGGATCAAGGGCCTGATTCAGAAAGCGGTACTTCTGGACACGGCTCGTATTGTTAGGAGGTTCCTCTCTCTTGAGCCCTGACCGCCAGTAGCTTGATCCCTGTTCCCGAGACCGGTGGGCCCAAACTCATGATGGCAACCAGACAACTGATAATCATACTTATATATTTCTAAATACATACATATTATAGATAAATTTCACCAAGACACAGAACAAATGATCATGCTCATCACACAAAGATTTGTCTTGGGTGGAAATCGAACCCACGACCTTCGGTTTAGCAGTCAGGGTCACTAACCACTCGACCAACAGGCCAGTCATAAATTGGTTGCTGAAGATCGCTTGGTCAGCGTTTAAGTCTCGTCTGTTGAAACTTATGAATAACAATGAGTTTACCCCTTAGAGCGACGTGAATATTCTTGGAAAGCTCGTAAACCTTTTGTGACTTTAATTCGTGAATTATTTAAAAGCTTTTTTTTAATGCTGGAAAATTAGAGAGGTTTTGAAATCGACTGCATGTTGTTTTTTCAGCAATATCTACGCCAATTTTCGATAGATTTGGTTTCTTTTTTGCTTCGCAAATAGACAATGGAACTCTTCAATAAATGATCACTCATGTCCCGAGGTTGCTGATAACGTATGTTTGTTTATCGTTTACGCAATTTTCTTCCTACTTCACCAGTTATGTATGGTGTATCACCACATATCCCGCTTACCATACTATTTGACACCAACTGGGAAATAAAGGCTGGTATATACCAATATTATGAACCTTCAAAAACTAGTTCAGCAAATCGTCTTCAAAGTGGAAGAGTTTTCTCCGACACGTACGATCCGACGGCTACTTCCCGCCTCGTCACCTTCCTTATTCGCCACTGTATATAAAAGTGTCGTTTCGTCATCACTATTTAAATATCGATACATTTTCTAGTACTGCTAATGTAATAATTTTTTGTTTGATTAACCACCATCATCTTTTTGCCCTTATCCCATGTTACTTGGGATCGGCGCAACACGTTTTTCTTCCATTCATATCACTAGCTACCTTTTCTTTCATATCACTCCTAACACAATCCATCCATCTTTTCTTCGGCCTGTCTTCTCCCTGTCCAACCATCCACATTAATATTCATAACTCTTTAAGTTACATGCATTTTATCCCTCTTTTTCACATGATCATACCAAGATAAGTGGTTCCCTTTCAACTTTTCCATCACTGGCGTCACTTTTAAACTACCTCTTATGTACTCATTCCTCACTCTATCCATTGTCGATACTCCACACATCCATCTCAACATTCTCATCTCCGCTACATGCAACCTTTTGTCATCCGTCTTTTTCACTCTTATCACGGCCTTATAGATCGTCCCCTTTAACTTGAGGGGCATCCGTGGGTCACAAGTTGTTCCAGTGACCTGTCGCCTTTTCATCCATCCGATTTGATTAACCACCAACTTCGTTTATTAAAGTCGCTCAAAAGGTTTAAAGGAGTTTGTGCCACAATAATAGCCGCACAGTTCGATCTTCGAGGTTAGGCAATGCATGCCAAAAAGTGTTGTGTTTACCAGTTAGGTACTGGATTGTAGAGATCAGATCGGCAGTCGCTCTGTGTAAAATGCTGGTATTTAGCTACGTCTGGTTAGAAAGGCTAGGCAGATAGACATCATTTGCTAAAGCTTTGGTTTAAGTAATTCTAGTATCAATGATTCAGACAGGAGCTCGTGGCTAAATAATAACAGCTGAACGGGTTGATCTTCAAGGTTAAGCCACGCTTGCTGAGGTTGGTCTGTAGCTGGGTGTCCATCTTAACATATCGAAACTCCTCCGTGCCTCAGAAAGCACGTTAAACCGCTAGTCCCGGCTGTCTTTTGAGATCTTTGGCAGTTGTTATGGATAGTCAAAAGCCAGAAAATTTGACACCAGTCTTGCCAAGGCGAACCGAGTTACCAAGTTAATGTGTTCTGGTAGGCAGCCCTTCCACGTAAAATACTGGTTTTCAGCTGAATCCGGTTTGACTGGAAGCCGACCCAAATCTTGTTGGGAAAAGGTTAAGTAGATGGTGGTATCAATGATTACGATCATCATCATAACCATTCAATCAGCCGAAAGACGTGCACTACTGGACAGAGGCCTCCCCCAAGTGTCGCCATCTCGATTAGTTCAGTGCGTATCGCATTCAGCGGATTCCCGCGGCCTTCAGCAGGCTGGTGATCGGTCCATCTTGTAGAAGGCCTTCCAATCCTGTGATTTCTGATACCCGCCCGGTTGCCAGCCAAAACCTTTCGGCCCATCGACTATTAGTGTTCTGCGAGCAATGTGTATTGTGCAATCAATCAATTTATTAAAAAAACTCTTCTTTTACTGGTGACTAAGTGATTGAGTGACTGACTGTGTGGCTGACAGACAACGCGCAGCCGAAACTACTGGTCGTAGAAAGCTGAAATTCGGCATGTTGGTTGCCTGGGGAGTGTAGGGAAGCACTGAGAGGATTTCCCGAAATTCCTACGGGAACGGGTAATGAGCAAACTAATAAACGAAATGATAAAATTACTAGGAGAACAGAATCATATCGAAGATACTGCCGAATTCTGCAGATACTCGTAGCACAAAGTGACGAGTCGGGAAGTAGCCGATCAATCGTATAACATGTCCGCACGTATCGACTGTCGAATGACTACTTTGACAATGTTGCACGCTTGCCACAGGTGAGATGCTGGATTTTGAGTGGCTCGAGCTCATTTTATTTCTATCTTCGAAGGATAGGATGGATTTGAATTTTATTCGTCTATGACTTGGATAGCGTAGTGTGTGTGTCATCATGCGGTATGGTTAGCAATAGCTAACTCCCAAGCACTACTATGAAGTGAATACTTTGACCTTTAATATCTCCAGGACCAATGGTTGCCCAGATATGGTCTAGACGAAAAAAAAACCCTGATCTTAGCTACAATATGTGGTTTTCCTTATCGTGAAGGGCCTTTTTAATCAAGCGACAAGTGACAAATTGATAAGTACGCGATCAATCGTGTAACATATCCGCATGTGTCGACTGTCGAATGACTAATATTGAGCGGTGCATATGAGGACTTAATTCAACAAGGCATTCTCTTCCAGTCAACCACTGGGTTAAAAATACTATATTATGTTAGGTGCACATAAGTCTAAACTCCACACCCCAAGATATCGCCTACCCACCACAAACTCTCCTGTGACTTGTAAGGCTGCTCGCCGTACAAACGCGACTCGTGTCACTTTGTCAAATCAGGCGCTTCCTGCGGAGTCTAGCGGCAATGTCCCCACTTATTTGGAGTTGACTGTAGTACGTGATGTCAATTGTAGAGGCTTTTTATAGGATGTAAACACTGGCTGCCTGTTAGGCTAGCAACCAGGTCAGCCTTTGTTTTTTTTAAGGATGGGAAATCATTAATTGACTTCTTCCGCTCTGGGTGGAGTGCGAGGGCGTGTCAGACTCTAACTGACTAAAACCCATCCGTGTTCCTTCTAAAGCCCTTTACGTTCCAGGGCCGCGGTGACTCTTTCGAACAAATTCCGCAACCCTGGCAGAACCAGGTCAGCCTGCGACTTCACATAGTCTAAGACTACGTGTCAAATATATTAAAGCCGATACTGACGGCTTAACGTGCTTTCGCATTCGCATTTTTAAAAGTTGCATTCGCTTTATACAAGTGGGTTTCAGAATAAGTATAAACGGTTCTTGTTAAACAAATGTCTATATTCTATTCATGAACTATAAACGTTATTGACTTGAAATGGAAATTTAATTGTATTTTATGAATTGACATTAACTTTTATGTTTTTTATTTTAACTTTATTTTTATTCTTATTATTATTGTGATTTTAATTTAATTTGAAATTGTTATGATTTAAAAATGTATTACATGGATGATGATGATTTATGTATTTAGTTATGGAAATTTCAAACATGATCTAAAAATCGTTATTAAATAAATGAGTTGAATTGAAAGATGAGCATCCCAGACGCAAACTGTAAAACAGTTCTCTTGAACTTCCATTTTGACAAGGGTTTCAAATTCATTGCGATGATATTGTGACCTCAATTTAAACGCTTTCTAAGTACGATAATTAGCCTGTAGGTAATTTCGTCCACCCAAGCGTACTCCTTTTGAAGGATTTATAGGTACTATATCTATACTATCTTAAAACTATACATACTATCTCCTACTAACAATATAAATGTGAAAGTTTGAGAGTATGGATGTATCTTTGTTACTCTTTCACGTCAGAACGGCTGAACGGATCTTAATGAAATTTGGCACAGAGGTAGATTATAGTCTGGAATAACACATAGGATACTTTTATCCCGGGAGTATTTTCCCTTGGGATAATTTTCGACATTCACGCGGGCAGAGCCGCGGGAACAAGCTAGTCTTTCTATAAAGATGAAAAGATGTGTGAATTATCAAAAGTAAGTGGTAATGTATAGGTATGCGAGCACTTCGCGTATTCATTACAACAACCAAAATTGCCAATTTCGGTACCATAATGAAAATAATCTAACACCTTTGTAATGTAGATCTTTTTTTACCTTTTAAGCATCAAAGACTAGTTTTAAAAGGTTTTAGAATAATCGTTTTATTATCGTTTAGCGAAAAGGAGTTAGTAACACCTTTTATTAATATCATGTTGATTGTGACAGATGTAAAAGGTGACTAAGGAATTATCTGTATAGTATCAAATGGCCAAAATCGATTTAAGCTAGATACTAGTATAAACAAATAATAATTTACACTCTCGGGTCTTGGAGTCCGAGTGCACATAACTTGTTTAAACATCTCTCAAGACGCTTAGTTGACACTTCGCGTGACCCAAGGGCTGGCTTTTATCTTGGTCAAAGAATAAGCATTGCCATATAACGTGGCAATGCCGGTCGACCTGTCGTACTGTATATATCAGAATGTTGGGCTGTGAAAAAGACGGATGAGAAAAGTTTGCATGTAGCGGAGATGAGAATGTTGAGATGGATGTGTGGAGTATCGAGAATGGATAAAGTGAGGAATGAGTTCATTAGCTTAAAAGTGGCGCCAGTAACGGAAAGATTGAAAGGGAACCGCTTATCTTGGTATGGTCATGTGAAGAGGAGGGATGAAATGCACGTAACTAAAAGAGTTATGAATATAAATGTGGATGGATGGGCAGGGAGAGGGAGGCCAAAGAAAAGATGGATGGATTGTATTAGAAGTGATATGAAAGAAAAGGGAGTTAAAGATAGCGTGACGGTTGACAGGACAGAATGGAAGAAAAAAACGTGTTGCGCCGACCCCAAGTAACATGGGATAAGGGCAGGAAGATGATGATATAACGTGGCAATGCCGCCAGTCTTTTGGGTACACTTCCAGTCGACAGCGATGCGGATGAATTTTTTGACGCCATATTTTAGGGTTAATTTAGTTAGTTTTTTTTTATTTCTAGTGTATATAGTTAGTTAAGTATTTATTAAAATTATTTACAAAAGCAGACGATGTACATCCTAGAAACACAAATTCGTACTGGATGTCATGCCAAGGAATGCTAAATATAATAAAAGCGGTTTGTATATGTGTGTATAAATATTTATTAAGATACCGAGCGATCTAAAAATTCTAAATATCAGATTAATTAAAATTTAACTGTACGATTGGCTGTCCACAAACAGTTTTTATAGTGTAAAAGACTTTTTTGATAAAAAAAAAATACTTAATTGTATGCACGAAGAATTCGCACGCTTATGCAAAAACATGTATGCTCTGTATTGAATTTTTGTACCATCTTCTATACCATGTTTTATGTCAATAAATTTTATTCTATTCTATTATGTTCTATTCTAAAAAATAGACTTTCTATGGTTTTTTATTTTATTTGAATTTAATTTGATTAAAATATTGTTTTATTTTCATTTTAAAATTTCAATGTTTTTTTGTGTACTTTATTTTAATTTTTATTTATTTTTACAAGTTGACATGTCCAAATTTTCTTGTGAATTATTTTTATCTGAAATGAATGAATGAATGAATAGAGGGTGTCAGCATCATCATCATTTCAGCCGAAAGTCCGCTGTTCGCATGGCTTACCTCAAAGTGTCTCCACTAATTGCGGTTCTGTGCATCTCGTATTCAGCGGATTCCCTCGGCCTTTACCAGATCATCGGTCTACCTTGTGGGAGGCCTCCCAAAAGTCAAAAGTCAAAAGTCAAAACGTTTATTTCAATTAGGCCATTAAACGGCACTTTTGAACGTCATCGTTTACAGTTCAGTAAAATAACAATTTTACATTAATAAAGTGACTCTACTGTCCATTCGGAAAGGTAGATTCTTATGGAGAAGAACGGACAAGAAACTCCATAGTTACTCTGTATTCCAAACCGAGCCTTTCATTGGGATCATCGACTACCCGTTCTGCGAGCAATGTCATATGGTTGATATTTCCTTCAGGCTATCTTAGTAATGTGAAATGTATGACGACCTTCATCGATTTCCAAAATTGTCATAACTGTAAGATTTTTTTTTATTTAACCCTTTAACGCATACCCAGTGCTCTAACGCGGGTTGTAAATGTTCAAAAGGTTCAATATTTAAATTAAAATCTATGAAATAACGACTTTGAAGTGACTATACAATTTACTGGCCATATGATATAAGCCGTCCTATAAAGGGAGTACTATTAACCGAATTTGGTTTACTTACGCAACTAAAAATTCAGGTCTAATTCAGAGTTTTAAAAATCTAACCTCGTTGATAACACACAGGCGAGTTATTCTCATCTAATATTAATAAGAATGACAGTAATTCAAAATTCTATTTAGAAGTTTTTAAAGGCCTTAAGCAGAACCCTAACTATTGCATCCCAGTAGGTAGCTGGGTGACATCCCCCTTCCTTGGTAAGACTGGTGTCAAATTTTCTGACTTCTGTGCCGAACAGTACGGAAACAAATCAATATTTTTATTAGAAGTCAATCCTGTAGATTCAGTTACGAATATATCCAGTTAGAATATCCACATAAGCGTTTAATAACATTATTATTATATCTTACTAGTGGCCCGCCCCGGCTTCGCCTGGATGTATTTTTTTTTTTTTTACTATTTTTATTGTGTTTGTTATTGTCAGGAGAAGGTTCTTAACCTTCTCCTGACAAAAAAGAATTAGCGTAATTGGTCCAGCCGTTCACGCGTGATGACGTGACCAAGGGAAACAGGGATTCATTTTTATAAATACATATACATATTTCTCGTGTTCCATAAAAGACGATATTATTAAATTGGTTCTAAGTAACAATTTTACACGTCAATTTAAACTAAATGACGTCCATAGCTGTCTAAATATATTAAGAAGAAACACCAAAACGAATTCGGAGGTCCAAGCCTCTTTTAAAGTCCATACAATGCTAAACAAGTTATGGTCAAATCAAATGAAAACTATACAACGTGTTACAGAATAAACGCAATACCTGGTAAGAACAACTTTCACTATGGGACCAACATTGATGTGCGCATAACTTAACAAAATGTCCTGAACAGCTGATTTTTTGAGTACAATGACCCCATAAGAGGTATTGCGTTTATTCTGTTACACGTTTTATAGGTTAGTGACACGTCACGTGTAACAGATACCACGGTATTTTGGGGAAAATAATATACCTATCTGTATGATACCAGTTCAGACAGTGCAAGCATTTGCCAGTTATCGTGTAGCTCAACGAATTGACAAGTAAAGACATTTGTATAGGTCGCATAAAGTATTGAAATTGCCAGACAATCATTATATTAACATATTGTATGATATCATCATGATACCTTATTGTTTAGTCCTAAATACTTCATAAATAACCAAGTCATATAACTCTAAAACACCTTAACTTCCCTTTAACACTTCTAATAACATTTCAAAACTCGTAACATTTAAGAAAACACCCAGCTCCTTAATTAAAATTGAACGCAAACGTTTCAGCCAAGTTTGGAAGTTTATAGCTGTATGGAGTTAGGAACGACTTGGAAAATGAATGATGACGATGATATTAGCCAGTTGTAGAAGGTATGAATATTTAAAGTTATGAGGAGAAGAGGAATTTGAGGGTTTGAGAGATATTTCGTGGACTGGAAGGTGAAATGACTAGTAATTAGAAGTGCTTCTTTTTTTTAAGGATGGGAAATCATCAAATGACTTCTTCCGCTCTGGGTGGGGCGAAAGGGCGTGTCAGACTTTTACTATCCATCCGTATTCCTTCTGAATCCCTTTGTGTTCCAGAGCCGCGGTGACTTCGATCAAATTCCGCAACACTGGAATCAGAAGTGATGCGAAACAATCATCGTCATCGTCATCATTTTATCCCAAAGACGTCACTGCTGGACATAGGCCTACCCCAAGTGCGCATTAGCGGACCGCGAACTTCACCAGCTCATCGGTCCACCTGGTGGGAGGCCTTCCAACGCTGCGTCTTCCGGCAGGTACGCGGTCACCACTCCAAAACCTTTCGACACCATCGACCATCTGATGTGCGAGCAACGTCATGCTTACTGAGACTTCAGTTTGACGATTCATCGGGCTATATCGGTAACCTTAGGCACGCCACTGTTGTGGCGATAAGTTCCCTCTTTGAGGAGTGATAAGAGAGACGCCACTGCGACCTTATGATACGCCTGACGCAGGTACTCACAGGACACGGTTGTTTCGGGATATACCTGTTTTGGATTCGGCGGGAGGATACGCCCGGGTATCACCACTGTGTGGATCAATTGGAGATCACAGTGGAGCGTACGGTGGAGGCCCGATGAAACCAGAGCCGGGTCGACGGCGCGTTGTGTGCCAAGCACGCCTGTACGAGATGTCAGCATAATAGACGGGACCCGCTAGGGCCAGTGCCTGCCACAGTTGAGGAATTTGTTCGAAAGAGTTAACGCGGCCCTGGAACGCAAAGGACATTTGGAGTCAGACACTCCCTTCCGCTCCGCCCAGAGCGGAAGGAGTCATTTGATAGTTACAAATCCCAAAAAAATAAAAATCGGTAACCTAGGTTGTCGTAACTGGGATGCAGAGATCAGAAAGAGCGCCGCTTCTAGTGAATTACTGGTTTTTGGATTCATCCAGTTAGATCGGAAAATGACCCCAATGTAGTTGGGGAAAGACCAGGCAGATGATGGTCGAAGTAAACTGTGTTTAGGGCACTATTTTAAGTGACATGAATTAAAGTTACTTAAAGCTTGCTTAGCAGTTTTCGACAGAAGCGCCTGGCAATCTGCATAATGACCTGCCAGGGTTGCGGAATTTGTTCGAAACAGTCACCGCGGCCCTGGAACGCAAAGGGCTTTAGAAGGAACACGGATGCGTTTTAGTCAGTAAAAGTCTGACAAGCCCTTCCACTCCACCCAGAGCGGAAGAAGTCATTTGATGATTTCCCATCAAAAATCTGCATAATGAGAAAAAGGGTCTTTAATTTTACTTTCAAATAAACCAAACTACCACTTTTTGGTAGTTATATCTTAGAGCCGTTTAGAGTTGAAACTCTCGAGTCTTGGGGTCCAAGTGCACATAACTTGTTTAAAGATCTCTCAAGACGCTTAGTTGACACTTCACGTGACCCAAGGGCTTGCTTTTACCTTGGTCAAAAAATAGGCATTGCTATACAACATGGCAATGCCGCCAGTCTTTTGGGTACACTTCCAGTCGACAGCGATGCGGATGAATTTTTAACCGCCATATTTCAGGGTTAATTTAGTTAGGAGTTTTTATTTCTAGTGTATATAGTTAGTTAAGTATTTAAACCAAATACGAAAAACTCATTTCAGTTTTGAAGTCAAATTAGATTAGTACTGAAATATATTCAGTTTTCAGTCACTAAGTCAACATTATGTTATCACCTAAATAAGTTTATCTGAGACACCGAATACTTTAGTTTACTGACTTAATGAATAGTGAGCTCGTCACTTATAAATGCCGTTGACACTGAAAACACAAAGTTTCTAGACTAATTTTGCTACTAGTTAATTAAATGGTTAATTAGTAGGAGGTATGCTTCATCGTGAGGGCTTTAAGATTTGCCAAGCAGTTAAATAAACGTCAAACATTTTATTAGACAGAAACTAAAGGATTTGAGAAAACGCTCATATCTGCAGAAATTAAGAGTATAGAGTTGATATTTTATTTCGTATTGGACATAACGAATTACCAAAATGAACATCTTTCTTAAAATCAAAATCAATAATCAAAATCAAAAGTCATTGATTCAAATGAGGCTGAGTGCCAGCACATTTTGAACGTCAAAGTTCTACATAAAGACAGTCCTCCGAAACGCCCACCCGTCACCACTTCCTTGTGTTTTAGCTGGGAAGAAGACGTGGCGCAACAAACTCCACAGCAACACATCTGTCTGTTAAGTTTTAAAAATAAAACAAAGTATTTTACAATACATGACAGAGTAACTTCCAAATTCTTTAAAGCAAATAATAATATAATATAATATCTTGGGACAACTCACACACGGTCATCTGATCCCAAACTAGGCAGAGCCTGTGCTATGGCAACCAGACAACTGATAAACATACTTATATATTTTTAAATACATACATATTATAGACAAATTACACCCAGACACAGAACAAATGATCATGCTCATCACACAAAGATTTGTCCTGGGTGGGAATCGAACCCACGACCTCCGGTTTAGCAGTCAGGGTCACTAACCACTCGACCAACAGGCCAGTCAATTATTATTACTCGAAGTAAACTGTCGGTCGCTAGAATACTCTCTCGAACGCTCGCTGGAATGCGTGCTCAAACGCTCCGGTTTATTTTAAACCGAAGAACATTCGCTAAAATGCTTATTACAAGTGAATGGTCAAGTCTACCAGCGGCTTAACAAGANATGAATGAAAAATGAAAAGTGGTGTTTTAAAAGACTCTACAGACTCAATTAAAGAAGTTTTAGTGTTAAATTGACCACATTTTTGTACACTAGGTCAATGTGCACTAACATAGGTGTACGTATAATCTATGTAAAATTGACCTTGGGCTATAAACAAAGTAAGAACACAATTTTTATCAGCGAAATTCATTGACGTTATGTCAAGAAGTTAGGCATCAACTTCGTGACAATTCTGTATGGTAGGCGCCAAATAAATGTGCAATAACGGTCATTGACCCACATACATTCATCGATTTTCTTAACATCGAAAACAAAAATAAAGATATAAAGCTGTCGATTTCTATCGTGAACATTTACGTTGCCTAGTGTAATGAAAAACTGTTCATAATTTATTGTTCGGGTATCTACGAAGGGATATTAGGAAAAGGTCAACGAACTTTATTGCAAGTTTGTCTGGCACCTACCATTAATAGCGTATGTCAATGTAATTTTGAAGTTTTAGACAATCGCCATTGCTGGTACAATGTCACTTTGACTAGCATCTTTTGAGCCTGGCTGCACTCAACGCGACCAACACAAAAAGAAGTGAATTTTCCAAGTTTTTTCAAGCAAGAAGGTTCTCAAAAATATTCTAAATTGAAACAAATACGTTCAAGCTTGTTTTGAACCTCTCTGCACTCTTGGAGTTAACTTAGCCACCTGTTGTTTTATGCATTATGTAAAATACTTACTAACGACTCAACTTTATGGCTGACTCGTGCATGAGACCGTTTTTAATGTACCGACTTTACTTTGGAAGGGGGTTGTGGAAATGCACTTACGTTTATGTAAGTTATTACTTCAGAACATGTTTTAGTATGTGTGTATACTTATATTGAAGGTCTTCAACAGGGTGTCCCGATGACACGGTGAAGGCCAGGCCAGGCCTTCTGATTTAGACTGGTCGATGTGGTGACGCTTTCGATAGGTCTATTTCTAACAGTGGACGTCTTCCGGCGGAAATGATGATGATAATTCGTACAATATTATGCATGAACTGGTAACTACTGACCACCAGAAAAGTTTTTTCTGCAAAATGTTACATTTATGAAAATTGCATGTCTATTTTACATGCTCGGTTAATTTTTTCAATCGACACCTCTAAGAACGAAAGTCAAACTAGTTTCGAATGTTTCATGGTAGAATTCTGTAAAATAAATAACCGCCAAGTGCAACGCAGACTCTCACACGAAGGGTTCCGTACCATAAATCGAAAAAAACTTTCGAATGAGCTCCCATTCATAAAACGTGTTAATTTTTAATTTTATTATTTTTTATTACAGCGACCAGCCGACCATAGAATTACATACTCTGTGAAAATTTCAACTGGCTACCTATTACTATTCTTGAGATACAGCACGCTGACTGACAGACGGACGGACGGACGGATGGACAGTGGAGGCTTAGTAATAGGGTCCCGTTGGTTACTCTTCCTGTACGGAACCCTAAATAGTATCGATGAAATAATTTAAAAATATAATTTTAAGTTCAAATATGGCTATTTGATGATGACACCTTTTCTATGAAAAGCTTTCGAATTGTAATTTTAATTCCTAAGGTAAAAGTTGCCTTTTGAAAAGTCTGCCTTTAAAAAAAGTATCATAGAACATTTCCACCAGTCACCAAACAACCTTTGTACGCTTTTGAAATGAATTTGAAAAGCACACCCCGCCTTTATGCTATTCACAATGTTCACTAGTCCAACAAAGATAAAGCTCCAAAACAGCATTAAGCATCATTTACTTCTGTGAAGGTAAAGTGAGAAGGTATAACAGAGCAGAACTTGAGAAAAACGTCGGCACAAGAGCCCTACAGTCCTGCTGCGAATGAGACAGCCTTTAGTGTTGTACAATTCTCCGGGACTGAAATTGTGTGGATAATGCCGGGATTATCCAATTACAATACTCACACAGGGTTCTGTAGTAAAACTCAGATGCCTAATATGCCAAATAAACGTTTTCTTTTTAAATGGTAGCGGTATACTTATAGGGGAGAGGAGAAATAAGAGGATTAAACAACCCTACAGTAGGACGCCCTCAGGCTAGATAGAGCGACAATCTTTGCAGGGTGGCTGGTAGCAGCTGGAAGAGAGTTATCAGAAATTGAGTTGAATAGCGAGCACTAGGAGAGGCCTGTGTCCAGCAGTGGACTGTTATAGGCTGCTGATGATAGTACCATACAGAGGGGAAAAAAAAAATACAACCGACTTCCAAATAAAAACACTACAAAGTATAAAATAACTTAAATTTCGGAAGTCGGTGTCAAAAAACGATAAAATAACAAAAAACACCGACTGCCGAAATTTAAGTTATTTTATACTTTGTAGTGTTTTTATTTGGAAGTCAGTTGTGTTTTTTTTATTTGGAAGTCGGTTGTATTCTTTTGTAAAAAAAAAAATTTTCTCACTTTTTAGTGGTTCACATGTGCTTATTCCTTTGCAGCGTACCGGCGTGATGTTATGTTACGAACTGGTGAAAACAATAGACAGACATGAGATTTCAGCAATCCCAGTCCATTTGCTATCATTTATTGAGGAGTTCCGTCGCCTATCTCCGAAGTTCTTCATCAGATCTTCACCTAATTGAAATGGAACCACTCCGAGAAAGTACTCTTCCAAAAACTACCCAAATCGCTTCTAGTGTGCCTATAAAATTTGAAAAGTTCTCTCTATTTCTCCAAGATCCCATCATCAGATCCTGACTTGATGATCATGGGACCACTTGGGAAGTATACCCTTTCAAACAAAAAAATAAATAATCCAAATCGGTCGAGCCATCTTCGAGTAATCGGGGAAAATACATTAAAAAAAAAAAGTTTCCGACGAATTGAGAACCTCCTCCTTATTTTGAAGTCGGTTAAAAAAGAGAGGGAATCCCATCAAACGATAGGAAGATGACATACATAAATTTCGAAACGCCATCCCAAGACGCCTGCGTGCTCGCCGAAAGGAATAAGCATTTAACGAATTGAATGATGAATTCCAAGTTTATTTTTTGACTGGCCTGTTGGTCGAGTGGTTAGTGACCCTGACTGCTTAACCGGAGGTCGTGGGTTCGATTCCCACCCAGGACAAATCTTTCTGTGATGAGCATGATCATTTGTTCTGTGTCTGGGTGTAATTTGTCTATAATATGTATGTATTTAGAAATATATAAGTATGTTTATCAGTTGTCTGGTTGCCATAGTACAGGCTCTGCCTAGTTTGGGATCGGATGACCGTGTGTGAGTTGTCCCAGGATATATTATATTATATTTTTTTCTAATTTTAGTATCTAAGCTCACTAAGAGAGCGTAACAACTGTACGTAAATAATAAAATAAAGTAAAACTATCTTTAAATTGAAACTTGAACTTTGTGCTTTTGTCAAGCACGAAGTTCAAGTTTCACATTAATCCCGGCGAATCGCGGCGTTCCCGGGATTCTATAACTTCCGTCCAACACTAAGTTCACGGCACAAGGGCGGTGTGACTCAAAGTGGTGCACTCTCCTCGCTTTGTGATACACGTAGAAAAAGTAGTACATTTTATTTTTTTCCTCTCTTCCCGTTTATTTTATCTTTTCATAGTAAATGCTATTAGATGAAGCTACTTTCTTTTCAAAAGAAGTCGGCAGATTTAGTTAGGGGACCACTTTATCTGTTAATACCACTTCTTCAGATAGATTCATCTTTTTTCATCATTAGGAGAGTGCGAATTTTGTGAGTTTGTAATTTGTGGAGGGTCATCTCCGTAATCACTGCAAGTATCTGAGAAATTCTTTAACCATTCAAATGGTACGTCAATTTTAATTGAAATAGACGTAGGTTATAATGAACATTTTTAATCCGGGTAAAACCGAGATGGGCTGCTAATATATCGTTACATAATGAGAGACAACTTTTGCTGATGAGTTAATGACGTAGTCGACGATGAAGCACACTTACCTAGAAGTAACTTATTTACTACTAACCTAAAGACCCTCAGATTGTAAATAATACAAACCTCAACCCAACGAGGCAGCGCCTATTCGATAACCTCTAGTACTCTAGAAAATTCAATACCTATTCCACGACAGCGCTGAACATAAATAGAATCACAATATCTGCGTTGAGCTCTCTTGACCTACCGGGCTGATGTTACATGAAAATGAGATGAGCAGAAGTCTTGGTAAGGAAAAACAAAAACAAAACCAGCCAAGTGCTAGTCGGACTCGCGTGTAAAGGGTTCCGAACGAATAATATTTTTTTAACATGATAGGTTTTCCTGTAATCTGTAGATAAAAACTTATTATAAGTATTTTTTTTTCAAAATTTATATTGGTGTTGTTAGGTGTGGGGCAAAGTCACAGGAATGCAAAACACGTAATTTCGTTTACTTGGATGATATATTTCCTATTTCCTCCAGCTATTTTGATTTAAAAACCAAACTACTGAACCGATTTTGATGAAAGTTGTATGGGACCAATCGGAACGTATATCCTTTCACATGAAATTCAAATCGATTAATAAATTAAGGTAACAAACATAAAAAAACAACTGAATTGAGAACCTCCTCCTTTTTGCAGTCGGTTAAAAATGAAATGAAATTATAATTGAAACCACATAAACTGATCTACAAGTTTTTCATTAAATAAAATTTTCGTTCCAAATTGTAAAAAAATGTTATGGCTTGGCTTGGCTTGGCTTTGGTCTCATACATTTTTCAAAAGTATATCTGACATTTGGCGAATTGTTGACATCGACACCATTGCCATAAATGAATATCTAAAAAAAAAAAAAAAACTTCTGAAGTTCACCTGCCATGCAACAGGTGAGACGAAGGGAAATTTCCTTTTTAAAATTCATGAGACGAAATTGTCGATGTAGCTACCGACGATATTACTAGGTACCTGCTTATTTACTGAAAGGTTTTTGAGCAAAATAAATCAGTTTTTGGATTGACTCTTTAAGCATACCTGGCACACATAACTGTGAGGTTATATTGATATAATGTAGGTAGAACTTACTCTTACTAGATATTATAAATGGGATAGTGAGTTTGTGTGTTTGTTTCGCTTTCACGCCTAAATCGCTGTACCAATTTTGATGTATTTTTGTACAGAGGTACATAGGAAACTAGAGACGGTTATAGGGTACTTTCGTTGCGCAAATCTATATTAAAACGAGTGAAGCCGAGGGCTAAAGCTAATAATATTAATGATCACAAATGGCAAAACATTTAATAATAATAATAAATATTTATTTTTCTCTTCCACAGAGGTGTCTTACAAACTAACATTATATTAATAGATAAATGTAGCATTGTGAAATTTGTGCACTGGATCCTACCCTCTATTGTGATCTCTCTCTATCACTCAAAGGTTTGCTGGTAGAAAACTCATTTTTGAGTTAAGCTCGCCTTGGTGCATGAACTATTTTAATCACTTTGAATTAATATAAGCTGTTATGGTGTACAATAAAGAATTAAAGAATAAAAATATTCTTTAGTGGGAGACTGCTATCTGCACTAGGAAATCCTGTCATACAGATTACTAACCCCCGCCCCCCTCCCCCGAAACAGTGTTTATATTACAAAAATAATAATAACTTAAAATAAATATTTATTTTTCTCTTCCACAAAGGTGTTTTACAAACTAACATTATATATATAGATAAAAATATTCCTTAGTGGGAGAGTGGTATCTGCACTAGGAAATCCTGTCCCCCCAAACAGAGTGTTCATATTACAAAAATAATACCCTCCTGGGTCGGGTAAAAAAAGGGGAAAAATTTAAAAATAAAATTTTTGATTGATTTTACCTTGGAACATTCAATAAACCTTCGTTGCTGTCATTGTCATTTTTTAATAAGGACGTGATAAGTTTTTTTTTTTAAAGATGGGAAATCATCAAATGTCTTCTTCCGCTCTGGGCGGAGCGGGAGGGCGTGTCAGACTCTTACTGACTTTAGCCCATCCGTGTTCCTTCTAAAGCCCTTTACGTTCCAGGGCCGCGGTGACTTTTTCGAACAAATTCCGCAACACTGGCAGGTAAGAGTTTGCTTGCACTTAGTTTTGGTAAGGTCGTACATTTTTATACAGGAGTTAATTTTATTATACAAACTAGCTGTGCTCGCGACTTCATTCGCGAGGAAGAGTGTCTTTGGGTAGTATTTTTAATTATATTCCCTATTGTTATTTTACACCCTTGAGGGTAAAATTTTAGAAACTTTCAATGTCATATTTATTTATATCAAATAAACAGAAAAAAAAAATAAGTTTCAAGCTTCTAACTCTAAAAATGACGATACTTCCATACAACTTTTCATCCCCCCCTTTCAAACCCTTTTTTTAACGATGGGAAATCATCAAATGACTTCTATCGCTCTGGGTGGAGTGGAAGGGCGTGTCAGACTCTTACCGACTAAAACCCATCCGTGTTCCTTCGAAAGCCCGTTAGCCCCCCCCTTGAAGTTATCCTTACTAATATCCTTATCGTTACTTCCTTACTATATATTTTATTATTAATATTATAAATGCGAAAGTAACTCTGTCTGTCTGTCACGCTTTCACGCCAAAACTGTTGAACCGATTTAAATGAAATTTGGTAGCCTGAGAAAGGACATAGGCTACTTTTTAATGCGAAAAAAAGGGTTGTAGGGGTTGCGGAATTTGTTCGAAAGAGTCACCGCGGCCCTGAAACGAAAAGGGCTTTAGAAGGAACACGGATGGGTTTTAGTCAGTAAGAGTCTGACACGCCCTTCCGCTCCACTCAGAGTGGAAGAAGTCATTTGATGAATTCCCTTCCTAAAAAAAACATAATTTCGGAACTTCTCCAAAAGGTGGCGAAAATACCAAAAATAATCAAACCCAAGACCTAACGCTTGAAACCACGTTTTTAGCCACTACACCAAAGAACCAATCTTAGTTTTAAGCAAAGCTTTGCATGAAAACTTTAGTTTAAAGTAACTTAACTAAGATATTTCGTTCAAGTTTCCAAGTGAAGTGGGGGGACTCAGAATATTACTGAATTTGCGATGCAAAATACTTCTGCACGAATTGCGAATGTGGGAATCAAATTAAGGTTTTTAAGTAACAGACGAAGTAACTTTTTTGCAACTTAGGTAATTTTGTTGAGGAGCAGAATCGTGCATGTATTTTTAGGATTCCGAACCTCTGTATGAAAAAACGGAACACTTATTGGATCACTGGGTTGTCTGTCTGTTTGTCTGTCACAGCCGATCTTCAAATCTACTCTACCCATTCAGTTGAAATTTGGTACACATATAACCTTTTGTGACCCAAACACGGAAAATGGGTCACTTTTTGGGGAGAAAACTAGGAAATAAAAAAAAAAGGTTTTGCAAGTGTGCCGTGTGACATACAAATCAAACAGCTTGTCATAAGGGTTTCAAAAGACATTTTAAGAACATTTTTTTTCGCCAGACATTCTCATTCTATCAGTGCCAACGTGGCAACAGCGCGGACTAAAATAAAAAAAAAACCAGCCAAGTCGAGTCGGACTCGCGAACGAAGGGTTTCCGACCATTATCTGTAAAAACCGCAAAAATATCACGTTTGATGTATGGGAGCCCCCCTTAAATATATGTTTTATTTTAATTTAATAATTTATTTTTAAAAAATTCGCAGAATATTCATACGAGTATAACTAAATATTCTGTGAATATTTCAAGCGTCTACCTGTTGCCGTTATCAATATTGAGCAAAAACGAGCAAAAAAAACAAGTTTATTGTATGGGCGCCCCTTAAGTATTTACTTTATTCTGTTTTTTAGTATTTGTTGTTATAGGGGCAACAAAAATACATCATCTGTGAAAATTTCAACTGTCTCACGGTCACGGTTCATGAGATAAAGCCTGGTGACAGGCGGACAGACAGACAGACGGACGGCCAGACAGACGGACGGGCAGACAGACGGACGGACAACAGACGGACGGACGGACAACAGACGGACGGACAGACAGACAGACGGACGGACAGTGGAGTCTTAGTTATAGGGTTCTGTTTTACCCTTTGGGTACGGAACCCTAAAAAATTTATCAATGGGATTGACAATTCCTATCTAAATGTGACGTGATCAACTTACATTCTGGTATTTCGACAATCGTTGTCGCTAATAGACTGACAATTTGTTTAGATTCTAGACAAGATGTCATTTTACGACATCTATAGGTAGCTTGCCTAACTTGCGCAGCTAAGACCTGTTTGGCAATCACGAAAACTGATGCGGAGAGTTAGAGCGCTTACTCACTACGTCTGATCCGAACCCGATCAGTATCCGTGAAAAGACGGTCCGGCATAGTCGTCGAACAATTTGTATGGTAGCTTACGCACTACACCCGATTTCCATCATCCGATTTCTCACCGTCATCCGAGAATCACCATTTCAGATAAGATATTGACGGACCGAAGTGGCCATAGTATTATTTGTATGAACAGTTGCGCAGTACGTCAGAACCGAATCCGAGCTGCGTCCGTGAAAAGAGGCAGAGAGGCCGGGGGGAGGGGGCTGTCTGTAGCGGCTCCGCGTAAAATGACGTTTGAATCACGGATTTGAATCGAAGTTAGTGCGTTAGCAATATTCGAATTCGGTCCGAGTTATCTCGGACAGTATTTTGACGGATACTGATCGGGTTCGGAACGGATGTAGTACGTAAGCGCACTTAAACTCAAAATCTTCGGGTCCAATGTCAAATCCGTGCTCTCTACGGGGAGAAACGTAGAAGTCAACAAAGGACATCTCACGCCAAAGCCAGGACTTTGTCAACCGATGCCTTCGTCGCATCCTCGGGATCTACTAACCCGAGACGATCTCTAACGTAGAGCTGTTAGAGAAGTGCCACGAGACCCGATCGACCGCCAGGTCAAGTAAGTAAGTGGAGGTGGATTGGTCACACGCGCCGGAGGGTTTCCTATCACATTCCCAAACAGGCCACAGACTGGAATCTTCAAGGGAAAAGGTGGCGCGGCCGTTCCCGTTAAACCTGGCGATGCATCGTGTTGGAAGAAGCTTCGAGCATCGGAATGACCTGGAGCGAGGTGAAACGGAACCTCAAGACCGTTCGCGATGGAAGATTACGTGGACGCCCATGCTAGGGGACATAGGATCTGCCAGGGTTGCGGAATTTGTTCGAAAGAGTCACCGCGGCCCTGGAACGCAAAGGGCTTTAGAAGGAACAAGGATGGGTTTTAGTCAGTAAGAGTCTGACACGCCCTTCCGCTCCACCCAGAGCGGAAGAAGTCATTTGATGATTTCCCATCATTAAAAAAAAAAAAAAGGGGACATAGGATGTTTATGTCAAGTACCTACGTCACGACAGCGATACATTAAGGCTCTAATCTCTAATCTAATCTAGAGTTTTCTCACCCCAGCTCTATTTTAAATGCAACCTATTCGTATTAATGTTAGGAAGGTACTGTAAAAGTCTTTTTTACGGTTACACCTGAGATGCACCCAGTCTTAAGTTTACGTATCTCTGAGGTAAGTCTTAAGATATGCCGTGTGAGCGCAAGAATACATCTGAAATAAGCGAGTGTAACATCTTAAACTTAACCGTAGTTTTGGGCTTTATTAGTAAAATGTATAATATCTAGCATTCGTATAATCTCTTATATATAAAATTCTCGTGTCACGATGTTTTAAAATTTACCATACTCCTCCGAAACGGCTTGACCGATTTTTATGAAATTCTATATGCATATTCAGTAGGTTTGAGAATCGGCTACTATCTATTTTTCATACCCTTAAGTGATAAGGGTTGTCCACCCCTAACATTTATTTTTTATTTTTTGGACAATTTTTTTTTTATAATATGGTATTAAAAAATACATACAACCCTAAATTATCACCCTTCTTTCACCAATTTTTAATAGTCATTTTAGTAATTTAATCATTTTTCATCCCGCTCGATAATTGATCAATTACCTTAATTAATTAATTAGTTATTAGGAAGGAAGCCAGAGGAAGGCTATAAGGCTATATAATATCACGCTACGGCCAATAGGAGCCGAGCATTCATGAAAAATGTGGCGCAGACGAAGTTGCGTGGGGCAGCTAGTAAATAATAAAATAATAGATTAATAAATTATTATTTAAAACTGTGAACATTCAGTAATATTATGATGAAGTTTTTTCATTATTATTAGGTGGAGAATTACTAATATAATCTAGATATATGTTATCTAAACTAATATTATAAATACGAAAGTTTGGATCTTTGGATGGATGTATCTTACTCAATCACGTCAGAGATTTCGGGAATATGTTCCCTTGTCATAATTTTCGACATGCACGCGGGCGGAGCCCAGTGCTAGTGTGACATGAAAGAAAATCCAAAAACATCTGGGTTCAATAAATGTCCTCTACACGTCATTTAGAGGCTAAATACTGCGTTTAACTATAGGGTTTACTTCAAAGCGACGCCAAGAGGCATTTAGACGAATTTGACTTGCAAAACAGTAGTGTACTGAAAAGTTGTGCATATTTTCACTGGCAGTTTTAGATGGAAGTCGAGCGATTTAGGTCTTAGCCGAGTTTCAAATGGTGAAAATAATCCTGGTGTGCATTTTAGTAGAAAATTCTTTCAAGTGCGAGTTAGATTCGCACACGCAAGGTTCCGTGCCTTAAACTAAAAAATCTATGTACGTATACTTTTTTTTTCCCATTTAATTTATTATTTTTATGTTGTAGCGGCAACATAAATAACTACTGGTGAAAAACTCAACTGTGTTCCTAGTACGCTTTATGGGATACAGTCCGCTGACAGACGGATGTATTGTAGAAAGCAGTGGTTCTTTTTTTCGTTGGTTATTCTTTGTACGGAGCCCTAAAAAGAACACCAAATAAGACGTGAGGAAGCAGGTATTTATATTTTTAAATAAAACTGCTTAATTATATTTTTAATTATTATGTTTTACATCCGATGCCGGTTTCTCAAACCCGAGTAATCTCACGTTGTTTACGGCCATGCTCTAAAAAAATTAAAAAATAAAATACTTTAATTCAGACCTTGATCTATATTTTGTTAGTATTATACAAACTTTTTAAGCTATGTTAGTACAATTTTTATTTTATTTTTTTATTCGTTTATCTGTTGCACTCACCTGACGCACCGAGTACATACACATGTACATACACCCAATGCGCCATGATGGTACAACACGGCTTATCACTAATGACCCCCAGAATGCCGTTGACGCTCCTACGCACTCTGCGCATCATGGACGCAATCCTTTTTCGTTTTTTGCTAAGACAGAAAAATATATTTGCTGGCAAAAGACGTGCATCGGGATACAATATAAACATATTTATCTATGATCACGTATTACATACCCATCTTCTATGCATTTATTAACACAAGGCCACCATCGTTCGAGCCATCCCTTTGAGCACGGGTTTAACGAGAAAATGCCTAGCTGCTGCAATTATAGGCATCGCTTAACATTCACACTGGACGACAGAGGAGCTTGTGTAATATAACATTTTAGCTTAACTCCGCTTTCCAATGTCGGTCCGTGGATGGGTAACCATCCATTATTACACCGAGCTGTTAAAACTTTACAACTTATTAAACTTGGAGTCCAGGCGAACATTTCTAATGGTCATGACACTACACGGTATTTGTAACAATAAGTTTGATTGCAATAGTCTTACGAACAATTTGTGTTACGTAGTACCTAGAACTGTCATGCGGCGAGAGGTGCGCGTTCTTTGTTTGTTCCACACTAAAAAGTGCAGAACACACGCGGGCGAGCGGGCACCTCTCCGCCGCCTCGTAGCTACATATAACTCCTACTTTATCGATTTTGATATTTTCGCTTTAACGCAAAATGAATTTAAAAAACAGGTTCTCGCGTTTCTATCCGGATCCCCGTAAGGGTAAAATCTTAATTTGTTGTTCCACATAATGTTTACATAATAAAATCATTCATATATTTTTTTAATTAATCTGATGAGCAATATGTACACGTTGGTCAATCTCTGTCTCTTTTACAAATTCGCGGACAATAGTGTGGGTTACATGTTTGTTATTTATATTATTTTAAACACCTGTGTTAAAATGTAACGTGTAACTGTTTTTTGTCCCAAACAAATAAAATTATATACCGAGTTTCCTTCGTGCCTCGGAAAGCATGTTAAGCCGTTGGTCTCTGCTGTAATTTTAACAAATTTTACAGCCGTTACGGAAAGTCGGTTCCGTATTGTTAGGATGACCTCCTTGGCTGCAGGTCTCTGAAGCGTCTTCTAAAAGTAAAAGAGTATTTTAATTAGGAACATGAAAATATGTTTTGTTTTTATATGTGACTCCTGTACCAGCGCTCGTCTATGGCAGATGCCAAATATATTTTGAAGTTTAAATATTAAACGTTGTTTTATTTATAATAATGCTAGCTGTCGTCCGCGGCTCCACCCGCGTTAATGTCGATATAATTATCCCAAGGGAACATATCCCCGGGATCCTATGTGTTATTTCAGACAATAATCTACCTCTGTGCCAAATTTCATCAAAATCCATTTAGTAGTTTTTGCGTGAAAGAGTAACAAACATCCATCCATCCATAAATCCATACTTACAAACTTTCGCATTAATAATATTAGTAGGATATATATATAAGTAGGAAGTAGGACTCTTAAGTAACACTTTACAAGGAACATGGATGGGTTTTAGTCAGTAAGAGTCTGACACGCCCTTCCGCTCTACCCAGAGCAGAAGAAGCATTTTCTTTTTAGCCTTTTTCGGTAGGTAAATAAAATTTTTGTTAAATAGACGAGACTAATTCTTGTACTTAAAAAGATTCATAATTAAGTCGTAACATCATCTCAAAGTTGTCAAAATGGAGGGAAATTGGAGGAGTTTTAAACAGTTTTAATTAAACTCCTTAAAATACGATAGTTGCCCCTCAAGTTATTAAATAAATACATTACCCTATGAAAACGAGGCTTTGCATCCACAAACATATACAAAAAACAAATTACCTCTCAAGTCTCATCTCCCAACTTTGAATAGGTTATCAAATAAAATATTTATTTTTACACTCCAAACAACTTGAAACATGTCCTCCAGTAAATTAACTGAGAAAAATGAGACAAACTTGCATCGTTTTGATTTTTATGGGTACTTAAGTTTATGGCTTTTATTTATGGTCTTGCTACCCATAAAGTAGTGATGTCAACAGTTTTAGTGATCAGCTTTGATATAACATATTCAATATTATTCAGTGTTTTTTCATTCATTTGCGATTTTGTCTGTCTGTAGAGTTCTATTGCCCCTTTTCCTTTCAGGAGACGATGCCCGTTTCCACAAAATCTAGACGACACCTAAATTAATCAATATTACAAATACATGGAAACTATTGAATTTGGATGGGATTTCTTGTAAACAAAACGATTTTTTCGGTAGTCTACATTTTTCCGGTGACATATTTCGTCGAAAAATGGCAAACTCCGTAAGATTATAATACTCTACCGTTACTGATAATTGACTGACTAACTGGCAGACAACGCAAAGCCGAAACGGTTTAGGCGCTAAATTAGTACTTTTTTATACTGTTAGTCGAAATGAATGTACTTATTTCAATAAACATTCCCAAATTTTAAGAAGTAGCCCTAATGAGTAATAGCCCTAATGAGAAGTAGCCCAAGTGAGAAGTAGCCCTAATCAGAAGTGGCCATAATGAGAAGTAGTCCATTAGGGAGTCGGTTGCCAAAATGAGAATTAGCCCTAATGCGCCTAAACCGCCGAAACTACTGGTCGTAGAAAGCTGAAATTCGGCATGTAGGTTCCTTGGGGAGTATATGGGAGTACTAAGAGGACAAGAGGATTTTCTAAAACTCCTACAGGAACGGGAAAAACGGGATATTCGCGTACGAAGTCAAAGCTAATAACCTCGATGTCAAACAAAACAAAGTTCTAATTCGATTATAATCCATTCTTTTAAGGCCCTTAAATACAACTAGTCAATTAAAAATCAACTTAAATCATACAGCGCTAAAGTCGTTACAGGAGTTGGTGACCATGGATTTAAGCTATATTAGTGTTAACAGGATGCCGTTCTTTCTACTTTTCGTAAAATATAACCTGCTCTAAATTCTAATACCATGGAGGCTCTATAGCAGTGAAATTTTAGCAGCGATAGCGTGGCAACAGCGGTTTTTTAACTAAACATAATTCGGGAGAGTTGGCGGCGCCAGCTAGTGGCGTGATTTTTCACGAAAACCCTTATTGAATGTGTCTTCATGAGATTGACATGCACCACAGAAATATTACATGGTTCAAATTCAACTGAAATACAAATTATTTATTTGTGAACATGGAGTATGGTTAAAAATGTCATACAAAAAAATAACATGCGGGGCAGTCTATGGGGACTGCCAATGGAAGTGAAAACTAAGCGAAAGCTAAAGCGTTCGGTGACGATGACGCGAGTTCCATGATTTTTGTTCACCCAAAAAGTGTAAAAAAGTTTTTACTTAAAAAAATGTATAGTGAACGGAATATTTTTTTTTTATTATTTCATTTACGTTCTTGCTGCGTATCAGATGCTCAGTGAACTTATCAGAAAAAAAAAATAATGTGAAAAAAATAGTTTTAGTCTGAATCAAGTGTAATTTATTTGAACATTGACTTTTAACAGGTTTAAATAAATACATACTGTTTTTAGCAAAAATACAAGCTTCCTAAAAATAGAGTGAAGGGACATTCAATATTGTCTATGAAAGCCGGAAGCCATGTCATTCTTCTACAAACTGGATTTTTCTGTCTCTTTGATCTACAAAACACAATCAGACAACTTTGAAGCACCATCCATTGACATTTACATCTCTCAACATTCAATAAAAAAGTCCATTAATAAAATATAGCAAGCATACTTCGCTCGATAGTCGGACGGGCACTCTTGACGTACAAAATTGAATATTATTCGCAAATTGAACCCGTCGGTACCTGTCAACTGGATTTATATTTAGTTAACTGTTACTACTGGCACTCGATTGGAACTCACTCACTCAATCGAAATATCCATCCGATGGCATATGAACGAATTCTTATTTTAAATACGTAACTGCAATCATACGATTTGTGACAAAATAAATCAAATCACTGGAAAAATGGAGAAGTCTCATGATTTTTAATTCTGTTCTATCCTTATCACGCAAAATGTCGTTTGTACTGCATGGCGCAAAAGCACTAGGTACAAACGCCAGCACATCACTACACCAATCTGTCAAATTTCTTTAATCGATTTTCAACTTTATCGCCAAAGTATTAGTTTCAAGGTTGATTGGGAAAATTTTACAGTTTCGGATAGCTTGATGTGCTGGTGTCTGTACGTTACTTGCTGCTGACGTCACACTCGTGTCGTGTCTCAGTGTACATTTTAAAATACTTTTTTTTTTAGGGATGGGAAATCAGCGAAAGGGCGTGTCAGACTCTTACTGACTAAAACCCATCCGTGTTCCTTCTAAAGTCCTTTGCATTCGAGGGTCGCCGTGACTCTTTCGAACAAATTCCGCAACCCTGGCAGGCTCTTGCCCTAGCGGGCCCCGTCTACTATGCTGACATCTCTTTGAGGCGCGCATGTAACACAACGCACCATCGACCCGGGCCTGGTTGTGACCGGACAGCGAGCCACCCAACACTCGTCGTCCGAAGGCCCGCGCCTACGGTGGCCGGGGATCGCCCTGCGACTCCCGACGTCCGGGGCGTCTTCTGTAGTGGCGGTTGGGGCGAAGGCCTTAGCTCTCAACATTACTGCTTCCCAGAAGCAGGTGACCGCTTCCCAAGCCTCCTCGCTCCGGACCATGGATTTAACCAGGGCTCTACACACACTTACAACATATTTTTTTTTCTGTGTCTTATCTTTTTCTGGGCTTTGAGAACATTTCTCATAATAATTAAAACAAAAATAAAATATTTATGATACATAAATGTATGTTTGAGAAGAAACAATGTTTGCTATAGATCAAAACAACATTCAATACGCCTTATAGTCCAGCCAAATAGTCGATAACTACATAATTATAATGAATTTTGTATCTTCTTTTAGACAGCCGTTATTGCTGATGTGATTTGACCAGTAGGTACAATTGTATGGACTTCAAAAGATGGTTTGACCTCTGAGTTTGTTTCTGTGTTTCTTCTTAGGGTAGTCAGCTAGGAAACAGCGGCCTCATCTAGATCGAAGTAACCAAAACCGATTGACGTGTACACTGTACAGTGTTATGTTTAACCTACTTACAAAATAAATATAATGTATCATTTATCACTAGGTCTAGAGCCCTGAAACTTTCATCCAAATAAACCAAGTTATTTGTGAGATGGGAAGTTCAAGGGAATTCAGTGTCTTGATATACAAAGTGCACCGCCCTTGTACTTCAAGACACTCCCCTTGATCCACGCCACTGTTTTACGACAAAAAACACCAAATTGACTCTCCATCCTACAATACTCGTGACACAGCATCGTAGTAAGGTCTATGCCCACTTTACACGGTCAGGAGGACAGTAAAACGCCCTCTACATCAGCAAGATTTTATGCCCTCTAGTTTCACCAAGTTTTTGCATGAGGTTTTATTTACTGCTCAGCATTCTTTTGTGGCCACAAGCTGGCGTGATGTGTGACCTTGTGTACAAAATGCGGAGGAACATTTTGATTTAGAACATTGCACTGGGGAGTGAAGTTTGTTTTTTTTTTCTTTGGAAGAATGTTTTTCGACCAGGTGCTTTTGTTAGATCAATTTTGAGAGGAGATGGCTATTGAGTTTCGAATAAGAATAAAATGAGGACAGTGGTAACATAAATGAATCAAAATCAAATATAGAAATTGTTGGAGGCATGTCTAGTTTTGATTTGAATTGTTTGCAGTTTTAAACCAAAAAAAATGTGGTGACATTTTTATTTCAAATTTTATGTACACACATCTAATATACATGTGTTATATACTTTTAAGGCAAATCTGTGTGATATATCTATCTATCTAATACCTTTAAACGAGCAATTCTTGTATACACATATGTATTTATATAATACTAATATTATAAAAGCGAAAGTTTGTCAGTATGGATGGATGGTTCGATGGATGTTTGTTACTCTTTCACGTCAGAATGGCTGAACGGATCTTGATGAAATTTGGCACAGAGGTAGATTATAGCCTGGAATAACACATAGGTTACTCACATATTTTATACCGATATTCCCACGGGATCGTGACTTACGCGGGTGAAACCGCGGGGCTGCCACTAGTGTATTTATATAATCTGAATCTCGGAAACGGCTCCAACGATTTCATAAAATTTAGTATGCAGGGGTTCCTGGGGGCGATAAATTGATCTAGCTAGGTTTCATTTTAGGAAAACGCAAACCTTATGTGTTTAACATTAAGGATTCGTTAAAAAAATAACTACTTTAATATTGAGTCTAAATTGCATTAGCATTATACATATATCTCTACTGTTGGTCATATAAAAATGTACTAAATTAAACTAAATTATACAAATTCTCAATAAATTTGAATTTGAAATACCAAGTCCAGACGAAGTTGGACATCGTTTAAACTGGCCCGTTCAATAAAATGACAACTTCATACGTAAAGACCCAATATTCCGAAGCACGACCTCCCCTAACCTCCACAGCAAAATACAATGTCTATCCCTGTCAAACAATTTCAGATAAGATAAACATTAAACCGGTGAACGGTTCCGTGGGGAACACTGCCACAAAATGCAGTCTCTCCCTGTGCGAATGTAACTTTGTTAAGGGGTCATATTTATACATGATAATGTGTCTAGTTAAGTTAGAAGACCTTGTGGTAAAATTAAGCTGCTGTTATTATTTAATAATTTAATAATAATAATTATTATTATATATTATTATTTAATAATAACAGCCGCACGGGTCGATCCTCAAGGTAAAGAAACGCTCGCCGAGGTTGGTCTGTGGGTGACCATCTTAACATACCGAGACTTCTCCGTGCCTCGGAAAGAACGTTAAGCCGTTGGTCCCGGTTTTTATTTGTAGATCTTTGGCAGTCGTTATGGATAGCCAGAAGCCAGAAAATCTGACACCAGTCTTGCTAAGGAGTACCGTGTTACCCAGTTAATGTGTTGTGGAGGTCTGGTAGGCAGCCGCTCCACGTAAAATACGATATTAAGAGGGGGACGGAGCTATACACATATCTTTTTTGATCGATTTTGATGTACATTTTTGATGGTAGTCAAATAGCGTTTCAGAACATCAAATTGTGGTGTACGATCCATGTGTGGTGACGATTTTACATCTCATATTATAATTTTGGAAATTGAATTTAGGTAATATGGCATTTTAAAATCAAGTAAAAGGTGGTATTCTGTTATTGGACGATCTTCAAAATGTGTTAGATTTGAATATTTACATTTCATAATAAAATCTAGACTTACAAAGGTTTTTTACCTAGAACTGTCAGAATGTGTTTGAAGAGTTCAGTTTAATTAAAAATCTTTAAGCCTCTAATTAATAAGTTTTAATCAAACTTATAGGCCAGTCAAAATTCGACAGATACGAATTATTGTAAAAAGTATTATCAGCAAACTTTGTATTATTTTAAACTAAACTAAAATTTATCTTGTAAGTCTTTAAAATATCAATTAATACTTTCCAATAGTCAAAATAATAATGGCAGGAATGGATAGTTGGAGCTCGTGGCTAAATAATAACAGCCGCACGGGTCGATTTTCAAGTTAAGCAACGCTTGCCTTGGTTGGTCTGTGGATGAGTGACCACCTTAACATACCGAGACTCCTCCGTGCCTCGGAAAGCACGTTAAGTGGTTGGTCTCGGCTGTCATTTATAGATCTTGGGCAGTCGTTACGGGTTGTCAGAAACCAGAAAATCTAACACCAGTCTTGCCAAGAAGTATCGTGTTACTCAGTTAATGGGTTGTGGAGGTCTGGTATTCAGCTGAATCCGGTTTGACTGGAAGCGACCCCAATATAGTTGGGAAAAGGCTAGGCATATGAGGATGTTGAATAATTATGTGCATAGATTTAACCTAGCCATTTTTATTTCTGACAGGCTTAGATGCAATTCATGGGTACATCGAAAACTTAACCGCGGCCCTGGAACGCAAGGAGCATTAGGATTAGGAGGAACACAGATGAGTTTTAGTCAATAAGAGTCTGACACTCCCTTCCGCTCCGCCCAGAGCAGAGAGTCATATGTTGATTTCCCATCCTTAAAAATTACATATCGATCTTCGAGGTTAAGCAACGCCTGCGGTGTTCCTGTGTGTAGGTGACAACCCATTACATATTGATACTTTACCAAGAATCGAAATGCATGTTGGTATTTATTTATTTATTTAATAAGTCACACCAACGGCTTATTTACAAAATTAATCATATAAGTTATGGCATCGAGGGTCCTGTGTGAATAAGCCACTTACTACACAGCTTTCATAGAGCGACTGGTTCATTGTAATTATTAAAAATGGTTTAAAAAAAAATAGTAAAAAATAATTAACATTAACAAAATGAGAATTAATAAGATTTAAAAAGTTGAATTATCAAATTAAAATTAATATTAAATGACAAAACTTGAATTCAATTACGTAAAATACTAAAAAAATCTCATCTAATATAGCAGGTTGAGTATAGACCAGCTATACTCAACCTGCGGCCTGCGGGCCATTTGTGGTCCGCCAAGGATTACAAGTGGCCCACTGGCCCTTTATTTACATCTACTATACAGACTTCGGCTAATTGATTCAATCCTTGATTATGCGCTGAGACAACCCGCCAGCAAAACGAAAGAGTTGCCATAAAACGCAGCAATTTTATCGAAAAGTGCCCAATGTCAATTTGTGAAAAATTCAAAACTTTAGTTTTTTTTTGTGGATATAATAGTCGAAGCACTATGTGGCTCAGGAAGAAAAAAGATTGAGAATCTCTAGGCCATCATTTGTAGACCGTCGTTACAGGTATTTGGGAGCCCGGAAATCTGTCAAGCATTATTACCAAGGGATATGGTGATACTCATTGGGCTGTAAAGGTAAGATAGACACCACAAAACTTATTGCAAAATACTGGTATTCAGCTACATTTAGTTAGACGTTTGGTTTGGAAGACGACGCCAACATAGTGAGCATAACCCGGGAGTATTGCAGTGCCTGAGTTTATGTGTGCCAGACCGCTTTGTGTGGAGGCGGCGCCGCCCGCCGCTGCTGGCCGTGCCTGTTGCCAGGACCAACCTTCTCGCCAAAACACTATTGATCCGCGCAATTCAGGTTATTGACGATCTTTACATCAAGATCGATGTATTAAAAGTCAAAGTCTAAACGTTTATTTCAATTAGGCCATTAACTTACGGAACTTTTGAACGTCATCGTTTACAGTTCAGTAAAATAATAATATTACATTAATAAAGTGACTCTACTGTCCATCCGGAAAGTTTATTTACATGCCGTTTGAGTGAATTCGCAAAAATACTGCTGTTTGTTTTATGTTATAGTGTAGATCAGGGTAGGCTATATGTTTTATTTTATATTTTAAATATTGTGTGTGAGGAGCTTAGTGTAGAAGTTTATTAAAATATTTAGAATTTTTTATTATAGGTACTATTAGTTTTTTTACATCTTTTACAGTTTTTATGTCGTAAATATGTTGATTTTTGGGACCGCGCTATCGTATTGGGTATACACCTGTAAGGATTGTGTGAAGGAGATTTTAATAAATAAATAAATAAATAGTTTGAAAAATGCAAGGCAGATTGCATTTTATTTTTTAAACAAAAACACTTTGCCCCACACTAGGAATTTCTCCTGTATCGTGGGTGCATTTACAAACATACATACTCACAAAAACAGCCAGACCCGGAGCAACTATTTGTAGGTCATACAAATATTTGATCCGTGCGGGAATCGAACCCGCGACACGCAGCCCGGCAGCCAATCGCTCAACCACTGAGCCAACCGTGTCGTCAAATGTAAGTAGCAATAGAAAATTAAAATATAATTTAAACTTCATAATTTTCATCTTACAAATGTCTACCGAGACGTGGCAACTTTAAGTCCTAAGAGAGATTTAATTATGATAACTTAATCAGCTTAGGGGGCATTGAACTTAGTACGTAATAATGGTTCACTAAATAACGACATTATTCTTGAGCAGCTTAAAAACTGAACATAAAGCGCTACTGAAAGATGATTATGGGGCTTTAGATAAATGAGTTTTAGATTTTTTTTAATATCATTTCACTGTCACATGTTAGTCCAAATCTCTTTTTAGGGTTTCTTGACCAAAGGGTAAAACGGGACCCTATTACTAAGACTCCGCTGTCCGTCCGTCTGTCACCAGGCTGTATCTCATGATGTGTGATAGTTAGACAGTTGAAATTTTTAACAGATGATGTATTTCTGTTGCCGCTATAACAACAAATACTAAAAAACAGAATAAAATAAATATATAAGGGGGTTCCCATACAGCAAACATGCATGCAATATATTTTCGGCAAAAAATAACATGTTTGCTGTATGGGGGCGCCCATACAGCAAACATGTTTTTTTTTGCCGTTTTTGTAGATAGTACAGAACCCTTCGTGCCCGAGTCCGACTCGCACTTGGCGAGTTTTTTTTCTATTCAATTTATCCTCCTCGGACCTGGCGTCTCTTATACATAGTTGAACAGCTGTTTATTATTATTGTTGTTCAGCTTGTACACAAAACGAAATTAAAGAATTTCAAAAGGTCTTGTATAAGGGACGCCAGGTCCGAGGAGGCTATACTTTTCGCATCAAAATAAATGAAAACTATGTAGATTTGTGTCAGATTCAGAGCATAGCGCCACACTCATTTGAGTGTAGAGGTACCTGTCCAGACAGAGCAAGTGTTGTTAACTGAACTTTTTGGAGCTCAACGAGCCGACGAAAAATTAAAAAAAAAACCGGTCAAGTGCAAGTCGAACTCGTGTGCCGAGGGTTCCGTACCTACCCATTATACCGCCATAATAAAGTTGGTATCATTTTTATTGGTGGCAGGCGTCAACTATGTATGAATGGGGACACCCTTTAATTTTCAACCTTTTTATTTTTTTTGAATTTTTCGTTTATTTGTGCTGTAAGACCTTGCTTTTTGCCAAATTTCGTGATTCTAGGTCAACGGGAACTACCATATAGGTTATCAACCCAAAACCTATAGAGTACTTTCAGTTGACCTAGAATTGTCCATTTTGGTTAAAAGCAAGGTCTTGCAGCACAAGTAAAGGGAAAACTCCAAAAAAAAAAAAAAAATGCCATATTTTTTTGGCAAAAGACGTCATTGTGCGTGGAGTCAAACATGTAGCTAAATATGTTTTTGACATTTTACCTCATTTGGCCTAAATTATAAATTCACCGTTCGTGTTACTTGGTTTCAAGGCATTTTCAAGAGATAAGGTTTATAATTTATTTACCCATTAGAAAAAACAAAGAAAAGTCGAAAATTAAGGTAATTTCTGTACTTACATGTTTTTGCGAAAATTTTTCCATATCTTGTTATAGTGTTTACTAAGGACCCAGTGATTTTTATACACCTAATAGGGACCATAGACTTCAGTATCTGGTATAAATTTCAACTTGCCAGGTCCACCCGTTCCTGAGAAAATCGGTGATGACATGGACAAGAGAGTGATTATGTAAGGGTTCCTTTTCTCCTTTTGAGGTACGGAACCCTAAAAATGAACCAATGTAAGAACATTTGGTTAGGCCACATAAAGTCCTCAAACTGCTGGTCCATCATGGAATCTGCTTAAATTTATAACGACCGAGTCCACTTTGGGGGCGTCCTATGTCCAGCAGTGGACGTCTTTCGGCTGACATGATATAATGAGTCCGCACATACACAATCCGTTCTATGAGGACCAATGATTAGGTGGAGCCTTTGATGCACACCGCACCAGGTGGAAAAAATATCCCAAAAATTAAGTTGGGTACTTTAAGTTTTGAGTGAAGTTAAGTTCAAAACTTAGGTACCCTTGAGTACGTAACACGTTTTTCCTTGAACAATTTATGAATTCAATTTCCAAAAGTGTCCCCTGTTTTTATATTCATATTATGAAAACCGCTGGGGGCAACACTAGTTTGAAGTGTTCCTTGGAGGATGAAAAAACTATATAAGTTTTTTATTATTTTGTACTGGCACATTTTTGCATTAGTTTTTGTACAAGGCTGGGAGAGCAAGTGGCTGTGATTTTAATATTAAGTTAACTTTTTAGGGAAGTATGTTTAATAGTAATTTAAAATCTCAAGTGTGAGAATCATCAACAAATTTGATAAAATCATCAATATTCAACTCATCAATATTAAAGTCCTTTTTTACCGACTTCAAAAAAAGGAGCAGGTTCTCAATTTTTTTTTGTGTGGTTTTTACCTTATAACTTCATTTATGAACTAGTCATGTATTATTTGACAAATTCTCATCAAAATTCGTCCAGTAAATTCGGAGAAAATCTGCTGTGACAGACGGACAGACAGACAACAGAGTGAAACTACAAGGGTACCATTTTTTCGGATGTTCGGAATCCTAAAAATAACCCTACCCGGTAACAAGACTAAATCATGAAGGGAGCTCGAAGCCTGAATCTAATATCCCTCAACACTGCGCTGCTCGACAATTGCTTCTCATGAATTTTAAAAAGGCATTTTCTTTGACGGGTACTGCGTTTAATCTTTCGAGAGGAATTGAGGGTAAACACGAGTAGTTATCTGTTGCGGAGAAAGTTTACTTATTTTTCTATCACAAACTTTGTGCAGCTTTTCGATGAGTGAAGATTACAGATACTGGTTTCCACTGGAAAGATGCGGTTGACTAGCTCGTGCCGGCCACTTCGACTAAGTAGTATGAATAGCAAAAATTAATTTCCTTATTAACCGTTTTAAAAAAAACAGGTGGCTCTCAATTCGACTGTTTTTTTTTAATTTTTTGTTTCTTATGCGATCATTTCGACAGTAAAATTATGAATGGATTTTGATGATAATTTTTTTATTCAAAAGTCTATACTCCTGAGATGGTCTCATGGGAAATATGATGGGATCCCAGGGAAATATTAAAGGCACTTTCAATGTTTTTCATATACTTTCTATCGCAATTCAGCTTTTCTGCTTTTTTTCTTTTTCTTTTTGAGCTGAGCGATTCTTGCTGAGCTGATGATGGAAGGTATAAGTCAGTCTTAAAATCAATAAAATCTAGTACCAAAGCAAAGTACATATTTTACTATGAGCTGGTCTGGACTTGGACTGCGAAGGCACACAAAATAATTCCTTAACGGCAAATAGCGCAAGCACTCATTATGGGAATAATCTCACTTAGTAGTAGGGTATCACAACAAATAAAGTGGAAAATAACTTTAATTTCGGAAGTTGCTGTCAAAAAACGAAACCAAAAACACTGACTTGACCGAAATTAAAGTTATTTTATACTTTGAAGTGTTTTATTTGGATAAAGTTTTGTTTACCTTTACGGCTACCTTTATCTTGCTAAATAGGGATATTTAGCATGGTTCAATAATCATGGTTAAGAAACGATTCCATTTGCGAACGGGTGACCTTCCGTAACACTCCGAGACTCCCCGGCCGTGGCTCAGAAAGCACGTTGAGCCGTTGAACCCGTCTGTCATTTTTAGATCTTTGAAAGACGTTACGGATCTCACGAAGAAGTATGTATTACGATTATTATTTATATTTTTCCAAACCAAGCATTTTTCTTAAATTTTCAGACAATCATATACAAAATTCTAATACTGACATAAACCCTCTTTTTTATGGATGGGAAATCATCAAATGACTTCTTCCGCTTTGGGTGGAGCGGAAGGGCGTGTCAGACTCTTACTGACTAAACCCATCCGTGTTCCTTCTAAAGCCCTTTGCGTTCTAGGGCCGCGGTGACTCTTTCGCACAAATTCCGCAACCCTGGCAGGCTCTGGTCCTAGCGGGCCCCGTCTTCTATGCTGACATCTCTTTGAGGCGCGCGTGGAACACAACACGCCATCGACCCGGGCCTGGTGGTGATTGGACAGCGAGCCACCCAATGCTCGCCGTCCGCAGGCTCGCGCCTAAGGTGGCCTACCAAAATCAAGTTCAAGTCAATACACTACAGGCCTAACAAACTGTGTACGCCATACGCCTTGATACTGGTTTATGTTAAAAGGAATGACCCAGTGTATTAGTGAAACGGATGTCTCCCCGTCTTTGTAGCAGATGAGACCTAGTTAGTGACGTAGCGAAGAAGTGGTTATCGATAAACACGAATATTATTTTTTAATTTTTTTTTTCATGGGTGTCTTATAAATTCATATGGTGCGTTAAATAAACCTTTTTTTTATTCCTGATGGATCAGGTCAGGTCTACAATAGAGCAACTATACTTAGAACAAACTTATTCACTCCTGACCACAAGAGACTATTTTGGTTAAATTTGCAATTTCTAGTTTTTCAGTAAAATTAGGAATTTAAAGAGAATTCGTTCATAATGCTCAGTGTTCAAGTTGTGTCTTATAATAAGTACAAAATCTTTTGAAATATATTAATCAATATATAAAATTCTTCCGTTACTGAGTGAGTGACTGACTGACTGATAGACAACGCATAGCCGAAACTACTGGTCGTAGAAAGCTGAAATTTGGCATGTAGGTTCCCTATATTCCGTAGGGGGCAATAAGAGAGGATTTCCTGGAATTTGCGCGTACGAAATCGCGGGAAAAGCTATTATATTAAAATAATTTACTTTCTCTAAATAACTTTGTAAGGATTTTGGACCACAAAAGAAACAAAAAAAATGTATTTATGTTAGATGTTATAAATATGAGTCCAACATCAGAGTTAAATTGTACCATGCATAGGCACAATCTAACTCCGGCGCTTTCAAAACTTGCTGTAATACAAACATGTAAGAAAGGAAAAAAATATTGACTCGCCACAAACCAAAAACCATAGGAATATTCACTAGACTAAATAATAACGATTAAAAAAAAATATATCTACAACTTTTTATAAGATAAGATAAGATAAGTCTTTATTTGCCTTAAACATGGTATAAAGTTGTTACAGTCAGATATTAATGTTAAGTCCGCATGTTTAGCTATACAGGATATGTATCAATTGCATGCAAATTAATTATTATCAGTGAATTCTAAAGTTCAATGTCAGAGATAAAAAGTCAATAAAATTATTAGAAATACAATAATAATAATAATAATCAAAAGCATAATAATAGTTTCAACAGCATTTCTCAGCATTGCGGATACAATGACAATTAGACTTGAAATTTATTGTTTAAAACTAAGAAAATCTTTAATTTCATAAAACATGTGTTCCTTCAACCATTTCAATAATCTGTTTTTAAATGAGTTAGTATTTAATAACAATTTTATTTCTTTGGGAAGTTTGTTGTAAATGCGTATACACATGACTAGAAAACTTTTCGCATACTTGGCTGACTTGGGAGTATCCTGCAAAACTAGTCTGCAAGGATCTCTATTTCGAGAGTTCAATTGATAGGCTTTTTTGAACAATCCCTTATTATTATAAACATAATTACAAACCTCAAAAATGTACAGTGACGGAAGTGGTAATATACCTAGCTTTTTAAAGAATGGTTTACATGACTCATCAGGACGGATACCACAAATGGCTCTGATGCATTTCTTTTGCGCAATAAATGCTCGGTGATTATCTGTGCTGTTACCCCAAAGGATAAGCCCGTATCGTAAGATGGATTCTATATAGGCGTGATATGCCGTAATTGCTGTTTTTTTGTTGGTTATGTTCTTTATTTGTCTGAGAGCATACACAAACTTATTGATCCTACTGCACAAACTATCCAGATGTACTTTCCAATTCAGATCTTGATCTATGAGTACTCCTAAGAATTTAGTTTGTGGAACTTCTTTTAGCCTGTCAATATGAAGCTTGAAATTGTATTTCGAATGTTTTGATTTATTAAACTGTATAAAATTTGACTTATCCAAATTGATTTTCAATTTATTTGTCTGTAACCATTTTATAATGTCGTCAATAGTGTTATTAATGTCCATCTCATGATCAGATTTAGTTTTACACTTTTTGTCAGATGTCACAATAATTGAAATGTCATCTGCAAATAATACACATTTATGATTAGTCACTAACGGCAAGTCGTTTATGTATATTAGAAACAATAAAGGTCCTAATACACTCCCTTGAGGGACGCCGCAATTATTAACTCTATTGTCAGATGTAAACGAAGTCAATAAATTATCATTTACCTTATTGATAACAACGTATTGTTTTCGGTTGCTTAAATACGACGCGATCCACTGCAGTGCTATACCTCTTATTCCGCTTTTTTCTAATTTTTTCAGCAAGATGTCATGTGCCACAAAGTCAAAAGCTTGTGACAGGTCGAAGAACAATCCTGTCGTTAGATAATTTTTATTTAGAAAACTATGAATATGGCCCAATAGATGAGCAATCGCTAGTGTTGTTGACTTGTGCTTTTGAAATCCATACTGCTCTTTTGTTATAATATTGTATTTGGTGCAGTAGTCAGAAAGTCTCTTTTGCATACATTTTTCAAACAATTTCGATATTATGGGTATAAGGGTTATCGGACGATAGTTTTTAACGTCATTTTTATC